>VZTZ01013159.1:1020087-1208794 GCA_013400955.1 Drymodes brunneopygia | reverse complement strand
AGGGTCTTCTAAAATAATAATAATAATAATAATAATAATAATAATAATGAAAAACACTAGCAATACTTTTGATTTCAGGAAAATCACTCTTGATTTCAGGAAAATCACCTTCCAAGCAAGGAGACAGAACCCCTGCTAGAAGCAGGAAAATACATAATTTTATCTGAAACTGCAGATGGGGTTTGCTAATGTTCAGACTGAATGGGCAGCTCAGAGACAGCAGAGTCTCCTTTATCTGCTCCAGCCTAGCACCTCCTCCCTCGTGCTTATTTGGCACTGGAAAGTCCTTTATTCTAAGCCATGAGGTCCAAACTTTGTGGAACCTGGCATTCAAAGTTCATTCCCATTCCTTTTAATGCTGTGATATTTGCACTCAAGTATGTGTGTTTATGTTTATACATAAACATTCAAAGGTAATTATCTATATGTATATGTATATAAACAGATATGTACCTAAAAGCAAATAACTAAACAAATACATATGGGTTTTATAGTAGTTTTCAAATGTACATGCTCAAAATTGATCAAAAGCCTGTACAGAGCTATGTGGAATAATATAATGTGCATCTCTGGGGGTGGAGAGAGTTTCTTTACATCTTATCTGCTGCCTCTAGATGAAGCAGAGCCCGAGCCTTTCTGTAGGATGCATTTAGCATCTCATGTGAAAAATAAATCAGATACTAAATTTTGAATTTGTGGGATTAGAATGGTTTAAAAGGCTTTGTAGTTTAAGGCATAAATATCTAGATATATATCAAGTCTAGTTAAGTCACCAGACCTGTCCTCTCTAAAAACTATATGGTTTTTTAATGCAGAAATAAGGGTTGTAAATTACTGCAGCTACTTAGCCAGCTGGACAACACCATTAAGAAGAAAGATTTCTTGTGTGGGCTTGAGCAAACTACCAACTTTATACCCCACATTCTGCTGGATCTTCTTGCTTACTCTACAGAAGTAGGGAGAGTGGATTGGTAGTGCTTTAATTTTATTGTTCTCTTCTCAAAAATGCTGAGTCAGTTAAGCCACAGAATACTTATCAGGGGATGTTTTGACATAATAAAGATACTCCATTTATTTAATTGGTATTTTTATTGTGGGGTTTATCTTTCAATGATCCAAACCAAATCTTATCTTATTTTGCGAACAGTTTTTATTGTTTCAATTTATGTTCTGTTTTAGAGTAGAGTGGGAGGAGAATGGAATGACCACAGCTACCCATTGAAGTTTAAAATTTTCACAAGATAGGAGGACATGCTTTTTGATTCTCTGATGTAGCTGCCTTGTTTTCTAAAACATGCTATTTTTCTTGGTTTTAAGGTGAAATTGTTTCAAGATAAAAACATTTGGTGTATTTTATCATATTTATAAAGAAAAATATAATTATAATTTTTCTGATAATGAAGCATAGTTACAAATAGGAAATTGCCTAGAATGTAATTTGACGTTAACCCTCAAGGAAAATAAACAGATAAAAATTTGAACTATCATGTTCAAAAATCCACATAACTTTCCTCTTGCATGATGGAAAGTAGTTACTGAAGCATAATGGTGAAAAGGCAACATGGAATAAGCAGATTACCATGAATATTCATAAGCACACATGTGCCTCCACCAACACATTGATCCACCCCACATCAAGGAACAAGCAGGTGCCCTGAAAGAGCCCCGTGGATGCCCTGTGCCAGGGCCCTTCCATGTGCTGTATTTATTGGTTGTGAATATCCCATGGCTTGCTTTGCTCATCCTTGTTGGCAAACACAGGGATTTAGTGCAGTGATCCACAATGAACCTCGGGTGTCTCTCATGCTTGCTTTCCTACCTTTGTACAGGGTCTTATTTTTCATCCCTAATCTTATTAACTTGCATTCTCCATGGGGAGCTGCAGCAGACTCCTCTCTGCCAATAAGACAGACCCCCTTGTGCTGTTTTGATTTTGGTTGCAGCATCTCTCTCCCGTGGTTTGTGTACATGTGTGTTATCCAGAAAAACACTGGTGCAAGATGAACTGGGAAATACTTCTCAGTTGGTACTGCCATAAATCTTTTTGTATCACAATCTTCTTTTAAACATGCCTTTTTAAAAATTTCTAATGTGGCCTTGGCCTTATTTTCAATCCCATATCATGTGTCTTGGCAGATTGACCATGTCAGGGATAACGTACAAGTGTGATATTTACTCAGTGATGGCAGCTTTTTTGTTTCATTTTTAAAATTCTGGGAAGGAGAAAACAACATCGTGGCAGGATTTCCAAAACTTTTTCTCTGATAAGTCAAACAGCCCTCACAGACCAACTCAACTGTTTGCCTTCTGAATTAGAGAAAACAATCAATGGAACATTTTTCTCCTGTACAATATTTAACATCTATTTTTAGTATAAAACTCAGACCTGTACAATATTTAACATCTATTTTTAGTATAAAACTCAGACTAAGACTTCAGTGTATCTTTGAGGCTTGAAGGGTGGGAGTTAGCAAATGTGAAAGTGTGTAGAGCTTTAGGAATGAGAGGTATTACTCCATGGGTTCCAGTTTGAGTTTGTGACTGTAGCTGAAGGTACCCAGAGAACCAGATGGGTCTCAAAGCTCTATTTATCTTGGTAGAAAACTGAGGAGAAAGCTGCAGTTTAGAGTGAATGTTAAATTTTGTTTAAAAATGAAGTGTGGATTTTTGTAACTCTGTGTTGAGAATTCTCTGAGGTAATCTGAGACATGAAGAAGGAAGAGTTTTAAATCCCCTTTTACCCTTTCATACGGACATGGACACCAAAAGCCACTAACAGAAGGAAAGTATGCAGAGAAAAAAACTGCAGAGAAATAATGATTTATGCAGCACACAGAATCCCACTGGAGAAATGGGCTGAGAATATTTCAAAATGTTTCTATATGCAAAGGATTGACAGTTGGAATGAAAAGTTTTGTTACTCAGAAATTAGTTTGATTTACTAATAAAAAGGGTGCTTCTCATTCTGTTTTATTATTAGTTCAAAGAGTCAAACAGACTTCCTCTTCTACCCCCTTTTATTTCCCTGTTTTTTCTCCCTTCCCCTGTTTAATTTCTTATCTTTGGAATTTCTTCAGAGCTGAAGTAGTTTAGAAAGAAAATTAGTCCCTCTATTTGGAGGCAGAGAAATAAAGAAGCAGGAAGGAGAGACTTTATAATTGTTTTTCTTTCCAAAAGCTGTTTCCATGTTTTTTAACATAAAAATGAAATTTCAATGCAAATGGAAATGTATGATTCAAAAAACTGGGGACATATGCCAGACTTTTTCTTGCCCTTTTCTTTAACAGTTCTTTTATTGTCTCTGTAATGCATCCCACTACAGATCTCTGCCATTTAGCCTGCAGTGGACCCAACCCCCTTTTTATCAGATAGTGGGTTCAATCCTGGATCACCAAAGTGACTGGAGACTTGTCAGCATCATTTTAGCAGGCTGGCTTGATCAGGTGATGCTGTAAAGATTCCTATGGCTGCTCTACATTATCTTTCATGTCTTGCAATTTGTGCTATTCATACAAATTGCTCCCAATGATGGTATTCAAAGCCAAATTTAAACATACTACTAAACCATGGGAATATAGCACATAACAAGCCACACTGAAATCCAAGAAGTACTGGAACTTATTATCATCTCTGGCTCAGAAATACGTAATGAATGGTAAATGCAGTTCAGTTCAGCTAAAGTCGAATAATTAGCTCAGAAACAATGATGAAAGAGAGCTGGTCTGATGAAAGGGTGGTAGCACAGTAAGTGAGGAATAAATGTGGGAGTTATTAAAGGCATGTCTCCTAAAACTTTGAAGCAACAATTTAGGCTTGCAGCAAAAGAACAGAGTAGGCAAAAGAAATATGTAGTGAGAGAAAAACAAGCCACTGGATAGAAGGTGTTTACTTGGACTTCTGCATGGTGAACTGAGGCAATTTCCCTTTACAGATTGGAAAAAAAAAGACTCAAGTGTGAGCCATAGGTTAATCTCATATTTTACCTCACAAATTTTATTTAAATCAAAAGGGAGAAGGAGATCTGTCAGTCAGATTAATGAAGAGTTATAACACCTGCCTTGGGAGGGAGAGTAGAATCATCATTAATTGTAGGCTAAGTGGGTCTCAGGGTAGCACATAAACCCTGCATTTAGCACCACCTCTGTGCATCGTTTGGCATGGAAGAGAGTGAGTTCCTGCTCAGTCCTTCCACCTCTGCTCCCAGCCCAGTTCTGGTACAGCTCCAGTTGTGCCCTTTCTCTAACTAAGCAGAGTGGGCAGCACCCTCTGTTTCCCATCTTTGGTGCCCAGCCCTCTCCCACTGGGAAGTTTTCTGTCACACAGAGCCTCTCCGTCTCCTCCCAACACCAAAAACCAGAGACATTCCCAGCTGGGGAATCTTCCCAAAATTCTGGATCCAAAAGCTGAAGCACAGCTTTTTCCACCATACCTCCCCCAGGGCAGGGATTGGTCTCTCACTTCTTGTACAGCAGGTTAGAAAAGCTGGGGGAGAAGGGTAATGAGCTTCCCCACCTGAATGCAAGAAAAAAAAATTTATTTTGTGCATATATTCACAGTGAGATGGCTTCATTTATGCATCCAAATGAACAGGACCCGATACACCTGTGGCACTTTGTTCTCTGAATACAGGTTACAGTTTCTTCCCATTTCTTCCTTTTTTCTTTCTCTTTCCCAGAAGGGGGAAAGGAGAAGCTTTTGAATCAGTGGAAAGTTTTGATAATGTAGTTTGGGGTGAGAGATAGTACCTGTTTTTAAAAATAATTTGTTGTTTCTTAGGCATGCCTAAACAATAACTGGTCCAAATGAATGTTTTTATGGAAGGCGTTTGAGCAACAAAGAACGTTTGCTATATTTCTTTGCTTCCTTAAACTCTGAACCTGCCGTGTCTTTATGAGAGTATTATTTATGTAAAACCACATTTGCTCTATGGTCTGATTAATACTGCTTCAACCTTGCTTTTCCTGAAAAATAAGCATTTCCATTTAGTCTGTTTGAGGCTTCAGCCTCTATTAAGTAACGTGCTCTTGGCAAGGGTTAAATAGAGAGGAGCAGAGTAGCACTCAGTTTGTCAGCTCCAGCATGCTCCATAAACATTCTTTAGAAGTTTTAAATGGAGAAAAACAAAGCTCTGTGTTAGTGCTGCTTTCCTTCTCTTTCTTCCACTGCAGTCCTTTGCTTGTCTTGTAAGTGGATGAGCTGCAAGCAAAAATGCTGTCCACCTAAAATATAATTTGCTCTCCATGGTGCTGAACGAATAATGTATTGAGCTAACCGAGTATAGCATGTGTAAGCACTCGATCAGATATCCTTGACTGCTTGAATGGGTGATGGAAAAAAGTTTATTCAGCTTTTGTTGTGGTATAAACCTAAAAGTAGTGAATCTGTTAGGTCTTCTGTCTCTGCACAGTCTCTCATGTAAGCCAAGACACAGAGAAAACGACAATGTTTGGCAAAGAATGTATGCAATCAGTCTTCTGATAACTTTATTTTAAGTCTTTTTTTGTCTCTGATATACTTAACGCTGCTTGCTACACATGGGATTGCAGGTAGTTATTGAATATTTTTTAAAATGTTTTGTGGAAACTTCTGACATTCTTTGATGTGTTATATTTATCAGTGCAGTGACAGCACTTGTGTCAGCGATGTGATATGTTCTAAAATGCACGGCACACAAAAATTATTGATCCTTTCAGGAGGCCCAAATGATTTTTAGCTTTGCCTCAGGCTCCATTAGCAATGTGGAAAATTGAAAAGGGCTCTCAAGAAAAAACTAGCATAAGATTGAAACTGCAACTGAAGAGCTGTCAAGTGGAGAAGTGCTTATGAATTATAATGAGCATGATCTAAAGATGACATTATCCTTTAGGAATTTGGTTAAATATTCCCTCCTGTCACATGACTCTCAAAGGTCCCTTAGAGCAAACACAAAACAAAATAAGAGTGGTTTTAGGAAATGTATTTCGGGGTGGTGCACATGAAATACAAAGGAATTACAGAATGGTGGGCAGCAGGGACAGGGTTTGAGGAGCTGCAAAGGAAAGCTCCAAACTGGCTGGCCCAGGGGTCCAGGGTACCTTCAGAAAGAGTTCTCTTACATGCCTACAAAAAGATTCCTGTATTTTTTTCCCCTTATGCTTAATGTATTTTGGACCTTGCCTCCAAAACATCACAAGACTTTTCACATTATACATTTCTATATATTTATATCCATTTAATTCTATTTCACATTTTTGATGGAAAGAGAGACCATTTCTGTCACTGTCTGGCACTGGTTGTGCAGTGAGCTCTGGGTTGCACCATCTGGGCTGAAAAGAAACCTATTCCTTCCTGAAGGTTTCTCAAACACATTTCACAGGGCACATTAAGAGATATGTTAGCATTCACTGGCAGTAATATGATGGAAAATAATCTTCCTGTGAACTGCATGACTGGAATAAAGGGCCACAGTTGATCCACAGGCCACTGCTTCCAGGAACTGGCCATAAACACCAGTCAGCAGTATTTCAGCTGAAGGGAATTATTTTTTTCCTTCAGACTGCAGATATTTTTTCCATTTATTCAATACTTTGTCATATAACTTTTACTTCCAAAAGAAAAAAATAAATTCATCACAACCCTAAACTCTGGCAAAAGATTTAGGATACAGATTTTAATTTACCTTGATACTTAGAAGGAATGCTCTCACCTTGACAAAACAAACAGATTTTTTTTAAATCGCTTCCATGTTAACAGAACAGATGAGAAATGCAATGAACAGCAGGTTCAAAAGAATGTCTAGGATCAGAAGAATGATTCCTTCAGAGCTGTGCTTTCATGCTACTAATATCACTTTCCTGGATATCTTCCAGGTTATATCTGTTAAGGTTTGCTGCCAAGCAAAGAATTTGGTTTTACAGCTGTCAGCACTGTGCAGACAGTGTGGATGCAGAAAGGTACCTGGGTTTTTCTCAGCTTCCCTGTATTTCAGAGTAGAGCAGTATTTGCTCTGACAAGTTATAATAATGAAGAAGAACAGGACATCGACTTTCTATTCAAAAAGCTCCCTAAAGCACCTATTTTTACACATTAAATTCCACATAGAATGGGTTGGATTGGAAGGGACCTCAAAGATCATCTCATTCTAATTCCCTTACCACTAGCAGGGTTACCTTGCACTAGAGTTGGCTACTCAAAGCCCCATCCATTCTGGCCTTGAACACTTGCAGGGATGGGGCATCCACAGCCCCTCTGGTCAGCCTATTCCAGTGCCTCACCACCCTTACAGTGAAAAACTGCTGTGTTATATAGAACCTAAACATGCCTTTTTTCCAGTCTGAAGCCATTACCCCTTGTTCTGTCACTGCATGCCCTTGTAAAGTCTCTCCAGCTCTCTTGTAACTCAGTTCAGGTATTGGAACATGCTGTAAGCTCTCCCTAGAGCTTTCTCTTCTCCAGGTTGAACAAACTGAGCTTTCTCAGTTTATAGCAGAGGGGTTCCAGTCCTCTGATCATCTTTGTGGCCTTCTGGACTCTCTCCAACAGACCCATGTTATGACATAATCTCAAGCTCAAGGAAAAATGAGGTTGTATTTTCAGGTTGTATCTTATTGCTTGGGAAACCTTTATCAGGGTAAATGGATAGTGTGGTGATTACAGTTCTGAAACCTTTCCCCAGCAGAAAATTATTTTTCCCTGATTAAAAACTGGTTTTCTTGATACAGACTTGCTGCTTGGAAAATAATTTTGAAACAGCTGTCAGCTGTTACATCACTTAATCTTTAATTTTCAAAGCTACTTTAAAACATAGTAATTGTTAGGATTTTTTGAAACCCTACTGGGCCTAAAAACAATGAACTTTCAAATCTTGTAGAAGGACTGTGCATGATTTGCTGATGCTCTGTGAAGTGTGACTTGATGGCAGTATTGAAGGCTGCTTGTTATCCTGACTCTGCACTTCAGAACAGGAAAGAGAGAGGGGATGGAACTTCCTGCAGCACATCTGAGCCAGATGGAGGAAAAGAAAGGAGAGAGATGAGCAGGTAGACAATCCAAGAAGGAAGCAGAGTCACATACCTGCAAACATCCCAGGCCACTAGAAGAACAGTTATCAGATACACAGCCATGCCCTAGTGGGAATTTAGGGAATTTTCTTCTAGGGACCTGAGGCAGATAGTGAAGAAAGGTTTGTAACACAAAGACTGCCAATCTTTTAGGTACAATCTGGACCAACAGCAGGCCTAGGGAAACAACCCCCCATTCAGGACACTGGAAACCCAGGGAGACTTGTTAGTCACTATCTATTAAGTTTTCTTTACTATAAATATTGTTTATTCTAATTTATCTGCTAGGAAAAGGTTTTTCAGGTTGGGAGCACATTTAGATGTGTGGAATTACTTCAGGGAGAAGAGGCAGGCACTCTACCAGGTCCACCTCTGGTTCTCGTCATGGTAGTATCCTCTCAGAGTAGCTTTAAAAAGGCTGTGCAAGAAGACTTTGACTTTGTGTGGATTTAAAAGCCTCATGGGGCCTACCTGTGTCTTTTTACAATCAATTCTTGTGTGTTTCATCCTCGTGTTGTGCCTTTCAGTAGTCAGGATGGAACTTCTGGAGATGGGCCTTGCCCTTGTCTGTAGGGACTGGCATAGAGGGGATAGAAATGCAAAAGAAGGTCTGGGGGCAGGGGGTCTAGTGGCTGTCACACTGATCCCTGGTAATTTCCTTGTAGGAAAGTCCATACTTCATGAAAATCAGCATCAGCTGTGCCTCAGGGAGTCCCTTGTCATCTTGTCTTCTCTGCCAAGGTGAAGCTTTTTCTTTCTCACTGCAGAAACTACTTCGGGATAAAAACTTCCTTTCAAGCAGCTCTGCCACTAATGGGTGTTGAACACACATACCCCATGGATGGTTGGAGAAGTATAAAGAGTTTTTTCCTGTCAGAATAAATGTTTTTGTATTTTAAGGTACATTCCCCATATCTTTGCCTCTGTTCATACCTGTTTTTCACACATCTACTTTAGTATTAATGTAAACAATGCAGGGTGAATATTCATAATATTAACAGGTGTAGTTAGAGGTACTACACATTGTTTCCTTCAGCATTAGTGAAAAACTGAAGCGTTACTAAAATTTAAAGGAATTTTAAGGTCAGAGTTTGGGCTCTAGCTAGGAGATGGAGATGCATGTGTTGTGATTCAGTGAAATTTACCCAGCAAAGGGTATGGGCAAAAAACACTGCATGGTTCAGATTTTATGGGTTGCTCTCAAAGACAGACTTCTACTTCAAGGTCACTAGATCATGCCTGATCTTCCTATAGGCTTGATTTTTACATCAAGAAAGTAGAACTTTTTGTTTTGATAGATACTGAATCACACATATTTATGTAGATTTCCAAAGCAAATTAAAGGTTCTGCCCCAATGTTAACTGCAAGCAAGGGCAGAAGTTCCCACCTCTATAGAACCCATCACATACCTAGCCCTGTTCTTAGCCTTTGCTTTTGTGGCTATATGAGAAAAACTATCCTTAAAAATAAACAAAATGCAATGGCATGAAGATACTTAATGCATAATTTTAGCTTTTTGAGGTTTAAAATCTTTGATTAAGAGGTCTTAAAACATGAAGAGGAAAAAAGAACGCTTTTTAGCAAACAACAGATATCAACCTTTGATGCAGCTGCTCATGGGATTGTTTTATTTTCAACATCCTGCATTTCGAAATGTGGTGAGGAAATGAAGGGGGGAAATTCTCATATTGAATTTTTGCTAATTTGTAAAGGCCAAAGCCTAACTAATGTACATTCCTCACTACAATGCCTTAGCAAGTTCACAGGGCTGTTCATTTGAAAGGCTCATTAGGGACCTAATCCATCTCATGCTGCTGTTGTAATGAAAGTGAGAATTACAAGGACAATGAGATTTTCTTCATTTAGGGGAAAGAGGTGCAGAGCTACTAAAACTCTCACCATCCCAATTAAGTTGTGGAAAAAAATATGAGTAGAATCTTCATGGCATTTACATTAATTGCACTTAGACTGTGGCTAGTAATAATGTTTTCATTAATGCAGAAGTAGTCTGGGAACGATATATAGGAAGCTTTCATTACATGGAAGACTACTGCATTGAATTTATTTATTTATTAGCTGACTAGTCATAAAATCAATCTTATAGTGATGGCACATAGACAAAGGTTGACTTTAGACGAGTTCAGCAACGTTTTGTACAATACAGATTTACAGTTGAAGTCCTCCATTTGTGTGTGTGTGTGTAAAAAAAAAACAACCCCAACACTTATCAAGTGAAACATGTGAGACATACAGAAGGAAAAAAAAACCACCCTCTCTCCACTTTGGAAAACTTAGTTGATTCAGTCCAAAAAATAAAGTTTTTTCTTTCTTTCCTCTTGTTATTATGACACACCAGAAAATTCCATGGAAATCTAAAATTCCTGCTTGAATGTATCAAGCATTGCATCAGTGCCTGTATTTGGGTGCTTTGTAAGTCTGCCAGTAAGGGCTTTTCGAGAATCCATCTGTGTTCCTGTGGACAAATGGGAGTGATTTATGAAAGAAGCTTTAAAATGTTAAATACATAATTCACACATTACAGGTGGGTGTGAGCTGCCTCTTGATGGAGGTGGGAAGCATACTTAATCTTTATTGCCCATTTGACATATTCACATTACCACACAGATATTAACTAATCTTTTCTGTAACTCTAAGGTAAATTAATAAATGTTGCTAATCCAGATTTTATACAGGGGAAAATGGATGGATTGCCTTGACCCTTGTGAAAAAGAAGGGGCAGAGCCAGGAACAGAATCTCAGATATTACTCATACGTAACCTCCTATCAGTTTTTTCAGTTCATCATCAGCATTTTTAAGGTAAACGTCTGTGTCAGCAGGAGACATCAGCACCTTTCTTTTCTTATGAGTTCCTGTGCTGGATGCTCCCAGTTCAGTTGTGCTGCTACAGGGATTTGAGGGAGGTTTTCCTTCACCACACTGGGACAACCTGTCTGGGCATAGGCACTAAAAATACATAAAGATCGTATACAAGGAAAAGAAAATTACCATAATTACCACACTGGCCAAATGTCATAGGACTGCTTATCTCTGAGAAATAGATGTTTGCAGATTATCCTCAGGGACCTGCTATGAAGCACAGTCCTGATACCCCTGCCCAGGGGAGTCCCATCTCATGAATAGGTCTTTTACATATGCTCTGCTGTAGCAAAGGCATAAATATGAGCCTTTTTCCATGAATGTTTAACTTTGGCTTATATTTGAGCACACATTGAGCAGATTCAAGTTGTTGGGTCATAAATGTAATTCTTTTCTAGTGAATTCTTAAAAACTTCACCTGTAAATAACAAACCTATTAAGACATACTGGTTTTATCAACACTCAGTCTATTAGGTGTGAAAAGGAGCAATGCACTGAGCATCTGTTTCATTTTCTCTTCCTAGTTTTGTATTTGACACAGCCACCCCCATTTGCTTCGGCAGGAACTTGTTTGGTTTTAACTGCATTACTGTGAGTTACTATTAAAGTTCCTAGGAGGAACAGATGGCATTATTTTAAGACTCATAACAGTTCAGTAGAGGTGAGCTTTTTGAAGATAGAGAGATTAACTTCTGCTCCATTTACGTCCATCTTTAGGTTCAGAGCAAGCTCACTTACTTGCTAAGTTGTGATGATTTACTAAGTTTAAAATTTTGCAAATGAGATATTCAGTCTGGACACAGTACAAGGCAGCCACACATGGCACCATTAGACTTCTGAGTGGCTTTCAGGATAGGCTGTGTAAGGCAATTTGATTGAGCAAATCACTGTGTAAAGCCCCAATAAATTAACTCCATGATCAGAACACAGGGGGATAGGATCTATTCTGCCAGCTCCTGGAGAAGTTCGTCCTTAGAGTGGTTCTGTATTTACTGATATGGAGGCCTTTGAAGGGTCTTGCTACCTGTTATTGATTATCTCACATGTTTTGCTTTTGTAATGCCACGAAAGGCAAGGAGAGAGATCAAACAATGCCAAACATCTCTCTTCTGTTATTCAAGTCATTTGTACCTGTAATTACCTCTCTTCAGTCATTTTGCTGTTTTGGAGTAGATGTCTGAAGCAGCTACAGTTATGTCTGGAATTTACTACAAATGTTAACTGAAGTACATTGGTGCAAGGTGTCTCAAATCCCTTCTGTTACTGCTCTAACTGTAAATAGACAAGTGCATTCTAGGACTTCTGTATTTGCTTTTGGATTTCTACTGTACATGTGGAACTGCAAACCCACTTCAACAGAGCACAGAACTATTTGCTTTCTGCTGCCTTTGTTCCCTTTTTATTTTTCTTAGCTCCCACTTGGTACTCCTCTGAAGCTCATATAATTTTCTGACTTAAATATACTAAAAGGCAGCAAATTTATCCTACCAGTTCTGTCAATAAGGACATAAACCAGCTGAAAAATGGAAGTACTTAAGAAATACATATCTCCTTATCAGTTGGGTAATTATCTATTAGATGTTTGTGTTTTTAAGACCCCAGGACTCCTGCTGCCTAGTTCAGGACTGGTTCAGATCAGGAGATGAGCTGTTTTGTTGGAGTGTCCAAAGACACTGATGGCTTGAGCAAACTAGGGGAGATTTTTCTCAAAGTCAGTCTCAGTTTTTTCCGTTTCCTCCTATACTTGAATCTCATAATGACTACATCCTATGCTTCATTTCAGGGTTTTTTGGGTCACACACTTCAGGCAAGTGTGATTTTGAGATAGACAAAGGACTGGCAGCAAGTGCATGTGGGTGCGTGCGTGTGGGAGTTGCTTTTCTTCCCTAATCTCATTTCCTCTTTCCTGAATGTAGTTATCCGAGCTGCATGGCAAGGATTAAATTTATCCTTTTGATATTTTCATGTCCTACAGCAACATAATTAAGATGGTATTGCTACATTCATGGTTTCTTCAGTGGAAAATTCACCGTGATCTTGAACAGTATGTGTGGGTTGACTTCATTCAGGGAGTTTAAATTGGATCCATTTCACATAACTGCATATGGCAAATAATTCAATGTAAAAATAAACATCTTGTCCATGTAAATACTACTCATTTTAACTGACTCTTTTTTTCCTCATGTTTCTTTAGAGCAATTACTGCCTGTCAAGTTGTTGTATATATATTTCCTGCTGTCTTGGGGAAAAAAAGCCTAGTGTATTTCTTAGTTTCCATTGCACTTTTAGCAGGGAAGAGTCTCTATACATTGCAGTTGTAGATAAGGAGCAGCAATCAAGTGAAAATACATTCTATAATTCAGATTCATTCATAAAGCCAGATTGGCAGTATATTGTGCTCATTTGAAAAAAGTTTTGAAATTTGATAGGGAGTTATTGACTAGTGTTGTTCCTTCTTTAAAACATCAGAGAAATGCACACCAAGGAAAATAATTGCAGAGTCCATGTGAATAACTGTACGCGATGAAAATAACTGGTGTGAAGCAGACACCCAGGGCTTGTCAGTAGGAAATAGTGCCAAAAATTCAGAAGTAGGTGCAAAACCAAGAAAACACCACAACCCTCTGAAATTGCTACATTGTTCTCTTTTATAGAAGCTTTGCCACTGCCTGACTCCTAATGATCTTCCTGGGTTAAAAATACAGAAATTACCTTTTGACTTTGCAAGGATCCTGATCCATGGAACAAACAGAACCACAGGTGGTCCAGCACAGGCACATTTGTGGTTTCAGCTGCGCTCTTGCCCTGTGTCAACAGGGTAGTAGTAGTTCCTTTTTTCCTCCCACGGTTATTTTTTTCTTAGTGAGTATCACAACTGTGAATTAATTCAGCATGGCTATATTTTGTCTGTATTTTTGATGGAAAAGACCTTCTCTGCATTAAGGAAAAGTATCTTTTTGAGTGCACTACCCAATAGTTTTTAGAAAAAGGATCTTTCTTCCTTATGCTGTGCTACAGTGATTACAGGAGTGAGTGTAAAATAGATTTATTCCACTTGCAATCAGACTTGTCAGTTAAGATCCAAAAAGATTTATTCCACTTGCAATCAGACTTGTCAGTTAAGATCCAAAACCAGAGGGTCGTTTATAAATTTCAGTGTTGTTCATATTCTACTTATGGTCTTAATAAATATGAATCTGTAGAATGCTATGTCAGAACTAAGATGGATTTTCTGAAAGAGGCTGATCATCAGAAAGTAGGCACAAGTTTATAGGTCTTGGAACATATGGACAAATCTGAATAGAGGCCTCTTTGTCCTACCTAGCTATCACATGCAAAATGTCTGAGACACTTTAATTAAAGCCCAGAGGAAAGGAAACAGATCTGGAATAGCGAGATCTGCAAAATTCAGATCCCACAGTGAGTGGGAAATGACCAGGAAGATTATTTTCTGGTTATAAAGAAAGTAATTTACAAGAGTTAAAGGCCATAGGATAATTTCCATTATGTCTAGATGATTAGGTACACATTCCAACACATCATGAAAGCATCTGTTAGTGTCACCAAGAAGTACATAACATATTCTTGCAGAGAAATGTATAAATGTGTAGCTAGTCAGGCGGTGACTTCAGTGGAGCTGAAGGAACAAACTCATGTTTGGAATGTGATCATTTTACTCTGTAAATAAACAAATACCATATTTCACAGCTGAAACAGATCAATGCAGGAGTGTGAAAATTTCTTCCCCCATATATATTAACCCATGTGTGTTTCAGGAGCATTACTCAGACAGTTGGGACACATTCTGAGCTACAGCAATCAGGAGCTCAACCTAACAAAGCACATCTGAACAGTGTTTCTCTGCAGAAGTGTCTGCTAGCTGAGGATGACTTCATTCACATGCAGACCCAAAGCTACATGATGGCTTGTATTAGGAAAGGAAGGCAGGGAAAGAAAAAGGGCAAGAATGGAAAATCCTGAATTTTATAATGAACAAATGCAACTGAAAGAAAAATAAAGTTCGAAGCTTTAAAAAAAAACCCTGAAAATCTATAGCCAACAGCAGTCTTCTCAAAAAGCTCTCAGCTGAAGGGAAGAGAGCAAGAATTCAGTGCTTTAGGAAGCGGAGGGGATAAGAACCTGCAGAATAAGACATGGTGTGAATAGTTACAGTTGTAAATTTTCTTTCAGGAAAACTATGCTTTAGCCATCTCACACTGCACATGTCTTTTCCCTTTGCCTCCATTCTGTCTATCACATAAATATTAGATGTAAATTTGGGAGCCAAGCCAGCTACAAAGTCCATGTATGTGTCACAGGGTTAATTACCATAACTGAGACATAAATTAGGTAAAACCAAAATTCTTACAGCACACTTATAGACCAGGCTGAGCACTGCCAAACTTGCTGTAAATGAAATGCATTCAGGGTATATTTGCTGCAGCCTTTTGACAATATCACTGGGTTTCCTGGCCTTTGTGTTTCTTTGAAGTGGGTTCATTTTTTTTTTTTCACCTGTTTAAAGCTCTTTAAGATTGACTGGGATGTGCTGGGTTTTTTTTTTTTTTATATGTCTATTTTGTATGTTTACAATATTTTCAGACTGAAACATCCTTGTCTGAGACTTTTTTCAATGTAAAAGGAAACTGCCCAGATGCTCATCTTTATAATTTTCTTTCTGCAGGAACACCTAGTGAACCATTTCATTCCAAATGTTTTACATCTATTAAATGCTTATATAGGAGATGTTTTGGTGCTTCAAAAACTTGGATTTTCCATGTTCTTGTTGTGGTGGTTCCCTTGCCTAAATCAGGTTTTCTAGCTCAGTTATGTCACACTTTATGTATCATTGTCTACATCCTTTCTCATCCCACCACAGAGCATCACAAAAGGGGAACTTTGAACAGGAACTGTGGCTCTGAGAAGAAGAGGGGCAAAGAAAGAATCTTACAACAGCTCAAGTAGTACAGCTTGATTTAGAGGAGAGAAAATAAGCTAGATTTTCTGCTTTCCTCTAAGTTAGATGTATCAGACACCTTTGTCTTGTGTCATATTTATTTGGAAAAGAATAACAACGTTTTAGAATTTCAAGAAGGTCTGAAGTTTTCATTTTGCTTTAAAATTTAATAAAATAAACAGGGAGAAGATGGGACTTTGCTGGACAGCTGGTGTTATGAAAATTAGATATATGCTCTATTTCACTGACTACAATTGAACCACTTGTGTCCTTCACATTTCAAGTATGCCTAAGTGTGTTTTTGGATTGAATCCAGGGGTAAATGTCCTTTCTCAAATCTTGTAAGAGGTAATGCAGAAATAAGAAAAGTCTAGTAAATTGGATTATGGCTGCATGGGGAAAAAGGAAGTTAAGAGAACTATTGTAAAATCTCACTGAGTATGCAGAGACATGGAGACCAAGCAGAAACATTCCCCTGGAATAGGTTTCATGCTATTGCATGACCCAAATTTCTGTGCTCTCTTCGTCTGGCACAGGAGCCTCTTGAGGTGTTTGATATTCTATATTAGAGGCTTAAATTTGCTGTTGAGATGTTGGCTTGCAGATGGGACACTGCAAAGTAAAGTCTGCTTCTCTCTAGTGCTGCATTGTAGTCCAGAGCATAGGATTTTATTTTCAGATATGTATGCTGGAATCATTTAAGCAATGCACCTGCTTAGTACTGTTATTGCCCAGTCTTGAGGAAGATAGATTAATAACAAGTTTTCTTCATCTGTAGTTTTTTCACTTGATTCAAGTGTCCAGCTGTGCAGGACTCCCCAGAGTGTCCCTAGGAGCTCCTATTTGCATTTCACCCATTTCTGCAGTACTGGTGTAGTTAGTAATGGAGTGCTTAGCTCACAGCGTGGAGGCTGGGTAAAACTAGGTCTGGGAAAGCCTTAGAGAGAAAACTGCTGAGATCCAGCAGTGAGACACAGACTGAGAAAGCAGTAAGAATGTGGAGTAATCTGTCCATGTGCAGGACAAGAGGAGGCTTGAACCTGAACAAGGTCAATGATGTGCTGCTTCTCTTCTGACTGGGGCACTTGGTAGGAAAGGTGGTGGTTTTCAGGAGTAAAAAGCCCCAGGTTCCAGCAATCACTGGAAAGCATTTTATGTCTCAGTGCAGTCTTGTAGGATCTTGGAAATGCTCTCTTATCCTGGGATGATTTAGACCTGAAGTTTGATGCGTTGACACAAATAAGAGACATTTTGGTTAAACTGTTGTGGTGGTTTTTGGGCTGTTCTTCAGTAGCTGGTTATTTGGTCAAAGTCTCTGAAGCTTTGAACTGCTCAGATCTTGCTTCTGTGTGGAGTCACATGATGAAGTTTGTGGAGCTTGTGCAGCTGCTGGGAAGTGTTGATCTCTGACTAATAACATCCAGTAACAGTGTGGGTCTGGAGGGGATCTGCCAGGGAAATAAAGCTCATCTAACTACGGGTATCTTATTAAGCACATCTTGCATGAATGCTTAGTGCTGTAACTTTTAATGGGATCTGTATGAAACCCAATCAAGATAGGCATATAATAGCTACAGATAAAGACATTGTGGTGCTCAGAAAGCAATGAGGGAGGCTGTTAACTTCTATGTTCTTGTCTTCAGCTTCAAATAGGTTACCAGCCTTAATTTGCCAAAGAATAGAAGGTCAAAAGAACTCTAGAATTTTAAAAGCCTTTTTCAGGAGGTGGGAAGGAGAACTGACACTTCTTCTATGGGGTGTAAAGGGAAGTATATTTGAAATGAAGTAATTTGAGAACTGTGGCCCTTATCAAACAGTAGGAAAGATTTTTGAAGCAGAATCTGTGAAGAGGCCAGGTAAGAGAGACAGTTTCACTTGAATTTGGGGAGCCAAAGCAGGACTGAAGCCGCTGTGGAGGCCAACCAAGATGTGCATGAGCAATCCTCTTTATCTCTGCCCTCTTTTTGCTCTTGCTGCTCTTAAGGAAGGCAGCAGCATTTTGAAAGCAGTGCCACCATAACAGCTCTCAAGGAACGAGGCACAGCCTCAGTAATGCATATGTTTCAAAACACAAATGCATCTGTCCTGGTGCTGTAGCTTTGTCTCCTCATTAAAAGATGATATTCTTTAATCATAAATTGGCGGTTGGTGTTTGTGTGCATGTGAATCTCTGGGGCAATCTAGGAGGCTGGATGCTCGTCTGGGTCTGTCCTGCCCTCAGTTCTTCTCATCTCAAAAAACCCGAATACAAGCAAAAACCCCTGAACCAAACTCCTGCCTTTCATCCTGAGCTGCTGTGTTAGTGACACAGTCACTCAGGGCAACACACACCAAGGCTTAGCTGAGATGGGAAAGAGGCATTTGCTTATTTTGGAAAATGGTTATAAAATTCCCAGCTGATCTGAGTTTGAACAGAATGGTACCTCAGTAGACACTGGCAGTGAATTTATGATGGCTACAAAGCAGGGAGTTCACAAGCTGTGACCAAAGCTTTGTTACAGAGCCCTGTGCTTAAGGTTAACATGAGGCAATTTCCCTCTTTGTGCTGCAGGGTTTGTAAATTTATATTGTACCAAACACAGGGAAGTTCTATTTCCTTTTGACAGTATACTATGCATGTGGAATTCTGACTGTACCTTCATTTTGTCTGCTGCAGTGATTCCATGTTCCTCTTATGAAATGTTTAAATAATAAAATGTATTTTTAATATTTAAATTGTTCAAGCTGTCGTCCTTAATTACTTGGGGGCTAGGGGCTCTTTGAATGTTTGCAACAAGTTGAACAAACAGCAGATACTTCTTTGCCCATGTGTATACTTTCTCTTTTAACTTTTTTTAAAATGAATTTTTCAGAGATTGCAGTGCATGTACCAGACCCCAAAGAAGCTTCAAATGAATAGTGCTGCAAACAAAAACAGCAGGGGCATGGACTTGCAGAGTATATGTCACTGAAAAAGATGGGTGTCAAAAATAATGAGGCAATCTAAGAAGATATTCTGTTTGCAGCCCCAAGAAAAAGGGGAAATTATGCCTATTAGCTAAAGGAACTGGGAGTAGAAATAAAGTGAATTATGGAAGTCTCAGCTGTAATAAAAGTTAGTAAGGCAATAAGTGAGCTGCATCAGTAGAGAGAGAATTTTTGCAGTATTTATTAGTAAGAGAGAAGTCACAAAGATTAAAAGATAAATGACTAGTTAAGGGAGGAAGGAGCACCTGAATTTGTTTGTTGCTGTAGAATACCATTAAGCAATGAAAAAGAAGTATTGTCTATGAAACAAGCTGTCTGTGAGGTGGGTTTTTTCCCTTTCTTTTTCTTCTTTTTCCTCTTATTATTTCAGCTGAAATGTCACAGTGTAATTAAGTTAGTTTCCTTCTAAGAAGTCAGGGTAAGGACTGATTTATGTAGTTGTTGCAGCACTTGGAACCTAAAGTGAGTGCTTGTTAGACCAGTCCTTGCTGGTTAATTTGTGAGTTGAAGATAGTCCCATTGTAGTGGAAATGTAGAAGAATATCTGCCTGGCTCCCCTAGCTGTCTAGCTGGGTAAACAGAAAACCAGGTAGAAACTGTTAATACTTCCTGCCTTAAGTTTTCACTTAAATCATTCCTGTGATAGCTGTAATTTCTTTAGCTTCAGTAGGATTGCTCATTGCTTAGTGTTTTTTATTGGTGCCCCAAGGCAAGATATTTCTGAAGGGCTGTGTGTGCTGTTTAGGGTGGAGTTAGGTAGAGCCTTCAGTTCCACAGATCTGTGCCTGCTCACAGATGTGCCATCCCCAGATCTGGCACTGTTTTACATGTCTGTGACCTGCTGCAGCTGCAGTTTGGTCCAGAGCATCCACACAAGCAGACTGATGGAGAGTTGTATCTGATGGTATTGGACCATGGTTATTGAAGCAGTGGCTGAAAGGAATCCAGACCACAGTCAGAACAAGAACTTCTACTTTTAGTGAGGAGGTAGCGGGTGGGCAGGGAAATATCAGGAAATATTTTGAAAGGGATAGAACAACGGTGTTTCCTGCCTCCAACACAGCTACTCACTGAAGTATTTATTGCTTCTTGAACCTGTTGCTTTAAACAATGTGCAGCCCTTTTAATGCTTGCTCACTGAGAGAAGCCATTGGTTATTGTGTGCATTGAGTGCTTGTCCTAAACAAAAAGTCTGTTCCTTCACCTGAAATAATCCAGGCTACCCTGGGAAAGAAAATCACTGGCTAATCTTCCAAAGTCAAAGATAGCTGGTATGTGGAGCAGCATCTTTGTGTTACAGTAGAGGGTGTGTGCTTCCCTCCCCTCCACACTTCAGATCTGGTTGAGGTATAGCTTGCATTTATTACTTCCAGATTGGGTTACTACAGCAATCCAGGCCCTGAGCTCAGTCAGTTGTTGTGTACATCCTGTTACTGTTTCATGTATTTTGAATCCTTCAGTCTCAAAGCATGTTGATAGGACAAGGGATATGCAGTAAAGCCTTGCTTCATTTGTGACTGACTGACAATATCCTATTCCAAGAAAGCTTAAGGACAATCATCCAAAGATCTGCAGAGAATACAATCTTAGTGTGACAAAAGGTAAGATGGGATCAAACCCCCTCACACTGATATGGAATTATCAACTTGCAAAATGAAAGGAGGTTCAAAGGGGAAAACCACTTGTGAAATCCTCAAAGCACAATAGTCTATAATTCTGAACTGCTGTAGTTGGGGTTTAGGTGGTGTCATGTGAGATGCTCTGAAATACTCAGGGTGCAACACAGGTCTGGCAAAAAATATTAATTTAAATTTATTGTACGCCATCTTTGAACATTTAAAATTAGAGTAGCTGACTTTTAACAAAGTGGGGATCTTTATTCCAAAGCATTTAAACATGTATCACTTCTGTAATGCTTCTCTTCCTTGATGAAGCATGGTCATCACTCTGCCTTTGTATTATGCAGGACAATGCCTCAAGAGCAAATGCAATATTTTAATATACATAAAAAAATGCATTCTCGCTCTACTACAGAGAAGAACCCACTCCTTTCTAGTGTGTTGAAGTCTGTCTGGGCTGTCTCAGAAGCTGTTACAAGTGTTACCTTATTGTGTGTGCTTTAAACTTCTTATTTTTAAAGTGCTTTTGAACCAGTTTCAAATCAGTGACAGTCTCCACAGTTAAGTCAGGAGGCTTTGGTTTGTGTTTTTTTCACCAAATCTAGAGAGAGGCAAAGTTCTTTTCCTGTTTGGTTCATAAATTATTTGCATTACAATTACTGGGGAATTGGCAGTGAGGAGAAAAAGTTTGGTTTCCTGTGTCAATAACAACTTCTGCGAGTGTTGTACAAGTGGCTTGCATATCTTACAAAATTAAATGGGACTTTTTTGAAAACAGTTTTCTTGGTCATATAGCACCATTGAGAAAACAACTTCTATCCAACTTAAAATATTCCAGTATCCTGTTTGTCATGTATGTTGTTGTTCATGTGCTTCATCTAGAAAAAAGCTCCTCCTAAAAAGTGTTTTATCATGGAACTGCCTGTGCATCTCCTTCACCTTCCAGTCCTGGATGATGTCTTTTTGCAGTTTCTTTCCCCAAGGCTGGGTGCTTGTGAAGAGGATACGATATTCAGCAGTCTGGTACCTTAGGTCTGGAAGGATAAAGCTCAGATGGTTCTCGTTTCACTTGTTCTTTATTGCCCTGCCCTTGCCAAAGGAGGTTTAGATGCTCATAAAGGTAGAAATCAAGTAGTGAAGGAAGGCCCAGATTATTTTTGTAGCCAGTTACTTGTGGTAGAGTTGAGTGCATGCAAGACTTGAAGGTGAAAACTGTCTTTGAGGGGAAAGCAAAAGGACTGGTTCCCTTGAATTCTATTTTCTGCTCATAGATTTTTAACAGAAAACACATGCTCTCTGAATTATGCAGGAGAAAATCTGCTGTGCTGGGCACTCGTGTTCTTACATTGACCGTATCAGTACCGTTTGTGTTTCTGTAATACAGTTGCTCAATATTTGCAGAAGAAGTCAAGCATGTTTCCAGGGAGCTTAACTTCTCCCTTCTGTAGTAACCAGCTGCTGAAACAAACAATAAATATTCACACAGCTCATCTTTTTAAAGCCTGATAGCTGTAGGCACCCACATTCTGCCCTGCTCATTCCTGGCATGTTTAACTACATTATGACCTGTTAATTTAATCCTACATTATTCAAAAGAGCCGTTCTGTTCATTCAGAGCTGGGCCTGAGCACAGTACAATGTGCTGGGGGAGCTGAGGGTCTCTGAGGAACACAGCTCCTGCTGTCTCTGAACACCTGGAAGAGCCTTAAGTGGGATCAGGACTGGCAGTGGAAGAAAACCATCTTGTACTGTGTGCACCATCTATAACCCAGATGTATTTGGGGTGTTTTCAGGAGATGTTGGTGAGAGGTTGTTTGGCTGGGTCGAGCTAAGGGCTCAGCAGCTTTGTGGCTCTGAGGTGAGTAAAATTGGCAGCTTTCTATCTCCAGTGCTGTTCCCTGTAAAAATAAATGTCTCTTCAGTCTGACTCGTTGTCTTCAGCCTGCAGCGTGGAGAAGAAACTTGCACAACCCTGTATCAATTTATGACTTCTTAGAATAACAGAGAAAGGAAAGGAAGCAGTTTTGGGGAGGGAAGGGAAAAGAGAAGTAGGAACCATAGGTTTTACTGGAACAGTTTGGAAACAGTTGACAAGATATGGAAAGAATCAGTTAAAGGCTTTTTTTTCTCTTTCTGAGTTAGACCTTTCAATAAAAAACTTTGCTGATTTAGTTGTTTGTTTTTTGTTTTGTTGGTTTTTTTTAAATTAAAGAAAGACCACTAAAAATTGATATATCAAAATCAAGTCTCTGAAAGATAATGGTATTTTTTTCACCAGATTCATTATTGCTTCTTCAAAATTATTCATGTAAATGAATTTTTTATTTTAAATTATCTTTCTCCTGCAAATTCAACTTTCTTTGCATTAAACTTCAGGCTGAAGTCTTTTACAGCTTCAGATTTCCTTTCCAATTAAAAAATTTAGACTAGCATGGGAAAAAAAGATCGTAATGAACCTGCTGGGTTTGGGTGGTGTATCTGTAGATGCCACCTTGGAAAGGTGTATATTTCTGGGGAAGGAAGGGCAGAAACATTGAAAAATCTCTCCTGAATTTCAGCCATGGTGGACAGTAAATTTTTTTCCTCTTACTGTTTCTAGTTTCTAGACATGTTAGAACTTAGAACTGAAGGGATATAAAAAAGCATTTAGTCATGTAAAAATATTTGATCCTTTTTGAAAAATATTTCATTCCTGAAAAAACAAAAAAAAAACCTCTTAGATTTTCATATTTTGTCTGACAGTTAATCTAGGAGAGAAACCTCAGTCATTCCTCTTATGTATTTGTGGGGATAGGCTTTTTGGTTTTTCTTGGCGAGTGTGTGCTGCTTAATGATATTTTTGGTATTTTTTTTCAGATGAAACAGGATATAAGCCCTACTAAAATATCCTCCTAGCATGAAAAGAGGTTTTATTTTACATTAGTCTGCTGCTTGTCATGTAATCATCTGAAAACGCAGAGGGGAGGGAAGGATTTTTGAAAACTCAGCTACTTAGCTTTCCTGTGATGAAAAAGATCTTAATTTACTTCTAAATGATGGAGAGGGGTGTATGGTTGTTGGGTTTTTTTAAATAAGTAAAATAATTTTTTAAAAAACTGTCCTCCTGATAGCATTTTCCATCAAGGAGCTTTCTGAAAGGCAGGGGCTCCAATGTCTGGGTTACAGAGAAGCAAAGTATTGACACTGGCAAGGTTTGCAGCCCCGTTTGTTTGTTCCCAAAGGCCAGGGCCTTGCAGAGCAAGGTTCAGCTCGAGCTGAAGGCACTTTGGTGTGACCCTGCTGCAAGGGAGGGACTCTGTTCTCTGTTTTGGCTGTTCTGGGAGCTCCTGCCAAGGTTTGGGTTTTTTGTTTGCTTGGTTTTGTATTGCTTGTTTTGGGGTTTTGTTTGGCTTTTTTCCCCTGAAACGAAAGGTCGTCTTTTGCATGCAACTCCTACTTTACCTGAACCTCCAACTTCCAGGTTTTTCTAGAAAGCATGGCAGTTTTGGCCTGTAATTCAGGATATCCTTTCTTGTGTGTTTTTTTTTTTTTTACTCATTCATAGTCCCTGGAATCTGTAGGATTCATTGAACTGATTTGTGTCAGTTTAGTCCATTTGGTGACCTGATGCCTTTATGAGAAAAATACCTTCAACACCTGCTCACTTCGGAGTACATTTCATTGTGTTTCATGCTTTAGGCTTTCCACTGTAGAGTCCTTTGCTTTGTAGGAAGTGTTTGCTGTGGATGATATTAGCAGTGGAACTACTTGGATCATATGAAATTATTGCCTGCCTTTATAATTTTGAACCATCACCTATTAAATGACTGAGCAGAACTGGTTTCAGATCTGTGCAGTAGTATAGAAGAATACCAAATTTCCTGAAACTCTACATGTGGGATGAAAAGAAAACTTTTATTTGGACCAGTCAATATAGCCTATATTAGGTAACTGATTTATGTGCTCCCAAGTTAAAATAGATAAATGAAAGAACACTGGGACTGTAAATGTTGTCATCATGGTAGAGGCACAGAAGATCAAGAAAATGGTAGAATGGGGCCCTCAGAATTTCATTTCAGTGTTCAGAAAAGTAGTTGTCGCCATAAATATTTGTAGCAAGCAGCTCTGTAATTGGGTTATTATTTACCTATGCCAAGCACAAGTTCAAACAAGTCCAACACGTTAGCAGCTGTTGAACTGCACACAGGGCATGGTTTACATTACACACCCTATTGTTCAGTTTAAAATTAACATGCCATAATCCTCATTAGAACATCATATGTGATATTTCATTGTGGTTATTATACAGTTATCATTAAGGCAAATTGTATTACTGAGTTACATTTAATAATGCAGTGCACTGTAACAGTTGCATATATTTCAATTATAAAGTAGATTATGCCTGTAGGACAATTTAGCATTTTCTTTCAGCCTGCAAGAAATTAAAGAAAAAATACCTTTTGTTTGTTTCTTTCTTTTTAAAAGTTGTGGATTAGCTGAGAATTTTATTCTCTTTCATGCACCTTTCCCTTCTCATTCATGATCTTTTAGCTTTGAGACTGAATGTCAGGGTGGAAGGTGGCATTAACGTCAGCAGGACAAGCTCTGCAAGGGGAAAATTAGTCCTGCTCTGACTACCTTTTACCTTTTTCTCTAAGTATGTAGAAAAATTAATTTTCACTACAGCCAATCACTCTCCTTCTACCAGCTTAAAATTTACCATAGCTCTAAAAATTTAAATTTACTGTGTCATGTTCTTATCTTAGTCAGAGGAACCTTGAGCTTCTTTTTGCTGAGGAATTGACTTGATAATGTCGTCATCCTCCCCTCCTGAGTAACACCTGGGATTTGATCAGGAAAAATTTTCCTCAGTGCTGCTGTCCTCAAATGTTGCTGATCTAAAATGTCAGACAGGTTTAATTTAGGTCTGCTGCTGTTTTCAGCATTTATCCTCAGCCTGGCACTGTTGTGCCCTTCAATATGAATCTCCCACAAAATCCCATATGTGAATTGTCTGTAGAGTTTGTACATCAGCATCTTACACATGAACAACAACAGCTGCATGAAATAGAATGCAGGTACATGCTTAGGGTTCAGGTGCTTTCATTTTCTTCCTGCTATTATGGAAATGCTTTTGTTTTACAGAATAGCTGTAATAAAAGCTGAATTTAATTCCAGTTATGAAGGCAAAGAGTTTGTGGGCTTGCATTGCAGCTGAGATGCAAGTGAATGGTAGCTGCTTCTAAATATGTATCTTTGCTGCAGATAGTTTGTTAGCATTCAAATTACAGACCTGTGAGGTAGGTGTTCAATAGTATGAGCTGAAGTTGTATTCATACATCTCTTGGGTAACAAATAGCATTTGGTGATAAATACAAGAATGAAAAAGTGTTACTATTGCTTCACCCCCATATACTTTGTGCAGTTGTGCCTATATAATTAACATATTCACACCCAAGAACTATTTGAAGTGGGGTCAAGTCAGCCTTATTTGCCTGGTGTTGACTGCTGTAGTTCAAGAAAAATTTAGTTACCTGGGTATCTTCTCTTCTTTTCACAAATTGACCCTTACTTGACCAAGACATGCCTAATACTTTCACTGAATGTTTTGTACCTCTAATGTGTTGAGAATATGTTCTTTTGGATGATCTGTTTCTCTCAGAGAGCCATAAAGGTCTAATGGACAATGTCAGCATCTCAATATAGAAAGGGATGTTTATGCTCAGTCACACAAAACCCCAGGGGCAAATCTGAAAAATGCCAGCTCTAGAATCTGACCAGGTGCTTCTGCTGTGTTTAACAAGAAGGTTATTTATGTGGAAAAATTAGCAAGCTTATGTGAAAAGGGCTCATGATACAATCTCCAATTCTGTAATTGCAAACTAAAGGTCACATCCTTTAGTTCTTACTTTCTCAATTTATACCAAAGTAACCTAAGTGCACGCTGGGTAGAAAGCAAGGGCCAGTTTGGGTCTCCCAAGTTTTGAGTTTACTCTGCTGAATAAGAAAATTTGCACAAAATAAATGTTGAGTTTAAAGGATACAGTTGGTTTTCACTTTGGTTTTCAATCAGAGAAACTATACTTCATGGAAGACTAAGAGTCTCTAGAAACTGGCTTTGATAAGCAGGAAATCATGACTGAAAATTTCCAGACAGCTCTAGGAATGTAGAAAGGTGAACCTAACTTCCATTAAGTGGTATTACACCTTAAGGGAATTAGATACAGAGAAGAAAAGAAAGTGACAACTTCCCTACTATTGACTTGAAGCGTTGGGCAGAAATTAATAATGTTAATAGTAGTATCCTCTACTATCTCATTCATTGTTCAGAACTTGTCCTTGTTTGCTTGCTGAACATTAAATAAAAATAAATCTTTCCTAAATATGTCAAGTAAGTGTTTTGGGTGAAGTAATTGGCATGAGGATGAAAATATGCCAGGCTGGGTTCCCAGCAACACAGCTTGTCTTGAAGGAGATGTGGAAATTTGTTGATATCTTGCATGGGATTCACGCTGTTATTAGTAAAAACAGAATTATCATTTAAAATGAGCTAAACAACATATACAAAAGAATTAAATATATACTTTGCTGCACTGTACTGAATATGTACTTTACTGTATACTCTTGCTATTTCTAGCTTCATTGAGCTTGGGTGATTCAAGGTTCTGATTGAAACTGGAAATACAATACAGTTCAAGTACAATACCATAGCAGAATGTCTTCTTTCTACAGTGTGAGCTGATACTGGAAGCTGCAGACATTTGTTTATGTCTGCATAACTTATTGTTAAGCAGAAGAAATTAAAAGCCTCAAGTCATATTTCCCACTGCAGAGGTGAACTGCAGTCTGGAAGAAAGTGCAGCCATGTTTCTGTTGATGAATGTCATGCATATTTATTAGTCCTCACTTAAAAGGTTACTGTAAATCAGTATCATGCATATAAAGTTTGCTGAGAATTTTATTAATATGAAAGTATAAAATCTATTGACTTTCAATATGTGTTTATAATCCTTGCAAAAATGATGAAGTGTTTTGAAACACCACCTTCTGCAGACTTTGGCAGTGAGTGACAATAGAAGTTGAGATAACATTTTGATATTGATAATCTAAGACTAACTAAGTGTAGGAGAAGATTTCTGTTCTAATTTATCTGAAGGCAGGAATGTTTCAATTTACTTTCACTAAAACCCTCCTAAAACCTTCATGGCTTTTGGAGGATTAACAGAACTTTAGTGCATCTATGATAAATTTGATTTTTAGATTTCAGCAGCTGGTACTTTACCTCAGACTGACTGTGTTCATCTTTTCTCCCTGTAGACATGCATATTATAGACTATTCATTTTAAGATCTTCATCCAGGTCAGGTAGATCTTGGCAGAGATATAAAAATGTAATCTTTTTGTTGTTGTTCCTACTGAGATTTTTAGAGAACACATGCTTTCAGCTGTTTGGATGAAAATGTTTTCTGCAGCAATTAAGTAGAAAAGAAAGGTGATATAAAAACACAATTAAATTTATTGTATCCAAAGCTATCTTTAAAAGTAATGTAATCAATTATGATAACTAATAATACTCTTATTCCTTTTATCCAACCTATGTCTTTAAACCAGTTCATAATTTAATGACTTGTACACAGGAGACTGAAAATAGGGATAATTCAGAGCTGACACTAGTCTGTATCCTATCTTCACCCTGGGAAGCCCCTCAGGAGTTAATTAAGACATCTCTGCAGTTCCTTGGCCCAAAAGCTGGATGAAAAGATCTCCATGGTGGTGAAGACACTAAAGTGTTTTCAGGAGTAAGTCCTTAAAGCTTGGATCTTGCTGTAGCTGGTGTTGACAAGCACAAGCAAAAGTTAATATAATATGATGTTGCTTCAGATTTTTTTGGAGAAGTGGTGATTGCTTCAGAGGCTGTTAAGTGGTGAATGTGGGGGTGAGAACAGAAACTACCTTACATGCTCTGAGGTGAGGAAAGCCCTTGCTGACTGGCAGGTACAGGGAGGCCACCCTTCTCAAAACCCCTGTGCTTGCTCATCTTGATGCTAAGCCTCTCTCTGCACATAGCAGGTGAATTTATGTAAGCTTTAACCCTTCCACAAAGCAATCCCTGTTAGAAACTGTCTTGCTACTTCTTCAGAAAACTACAAGATCTCCTGGGCAAAGGTGAGGGTTGAAACTGCCTTTCTCTTCTATTCTCTACTGTACTCACTTCATGTTTTCCAACATGAGTGAAGAGGAGTGGTCCTGTGGAAGAATTCCTGAGGATAATGACCCTCTGTATCATTCACCCTTCAGACTTCATTGCACAGGCTTTGATTTTTATCTGCTGAGACGAGTGACCTGGAGCCCCTCTGTAGCCAGGGATCCCAGGGCTGTGTCATGGAAGATTTCAGATCCAGGAGGGTTCAAGCGGCATTTCACAAATATTTATCCTGGCACTTCTGGGTCATTGGCCCCTTTTGTTTGTTTAGAAAAGCGCAGTAACTGTTGATTACAGCACCTTTAATAGCTTTAAACGTGTTTCTGAATTTACTGCCTTCTCTCTAACAAGGAAGGCCTGGCAGTACTCTCCAGTGAGCTCTCCCTGCTGCAGTCCCATGTGCTCTGATTGCTCTGTGATCTGTGGGAAGCTCCACTTCGCCACTCAGTGTTCACTATGGAAATGCTCACTGCTGTGCTGGCAGTGATGCAGTACATATAATTCCTGCTCACACCTAAAGAAGGGTTTTATTTTGTGCAACGATACTATTTTTAAAAGATATTAAATAAGGTAACTACCCCAGCATACAAATGTAAATCAACTGCTTTCTTTTTAATTTTTTTTGTCTCCTTAATGCTGTGTTCGGTTTTCTCTTAAGCTAAAGTAAGCTTTAAAATAATTGAGATCCGTGTTACTTTTTAGCAGAAATATCTGTGGTGGCAAATACATTTTAAGCTAGCCGGAGTTAGAGAGAGGGCACAATTTCCTGCCCATGCTGTCAATACTGTTGAGAGGCAGCTTCCTTTTTTTTTTTTTGCTTTTATAGATATAGGTAATACCTAATGTGCTGAGGTAAATCAGCAAAGACAGCCTTCATTATGACAAACTGATTTGCCAGGGTGTATAAGTGGGTTTGATGGAGATAAAGGGTTCTATCTGTTGTTTCAGTGAATTTTCGCAGTGAGGAAATTGTGTTTTCTGTTCTTTCACTCAATGCCAGAATAAATTAAAGCAGTGACCAAACAAAAAACATATCACAGTTTTCCCCACAGGTATTTTGGGACCAAATGCTCTTGCTCTTTCCTGAAAGAAGAGCTATTACAAAAACAAAGATACGGTGCACAGCACTGTAGAAGAGTTCTCAGACATAAATGTGGTCTCTTCAATATAGGACCACAGTAAAAGTGCTGCTGCTGATGAGGTTATCACCCAGTCATGTGATTTGGAGAATGAAGTCTTTCAGAAAAATATTAACCAGGGTAACTGCCCTTTGAAACACCTCTGTTTCTAAAAGTGGGTAGAAAATAGTAATGAAAGGAGGTGGCAAAGCTCATGAAAAAGATGGTATCATACATTCTAAGAGTGTTTTTTCTCTTCCCCCACCCCCTCACATTTAGGGCTGCACAGGATTTTTTTCTATCACATTTCAGTTTAAAATTAAATATTCCCAAAGTGATAAACTGACCTTCAAATGAAAGAAAACTTAGTAAGGATGTAGATTTTCATAGGCTTAGTTGTAGGGAAATGAAGGGCAAATTCTCACCTTTTGAAGCTTCTCTTCTGGGAGGAAGTCAGAAAGGTAAGAACAGGACCATGGGCCTGGCTGTAGGCTGTAAGGCTTGCAGGGAAGGCTCAGCTTGTCCTGGAGAGCTCACCAGTAACACTGAAGGTAACAGGACATGTTCTGCTGAGTGACCCAGTGCATTGGCATGCACTGGTTTCCAATGCACAGCTTTTCCTTAGAGTTCATCTCCTGAGCTTGTCCTTGCACATGAGTCACATCCTTCAGGGCACAGCACTCAGCCTCAAGGAGCTGGAAAAGTTTGGCAGGTGGAAAAAGAGGTGTATTTTCCCCTCAAGAGCAATATTCATTGGCACTTCAACACCTTCATGGTTTCCTAATAGTAGCAGCTGTAGAGTTTCTATTTCCAGCATTGCTTGAAACACTCTTGGGATGAACCTGAATGATCTGCATTTTGTTCACATTCCCTGAGGCGTTGCTTTCCCTGAGCCTACCCAAATGTAAATATAAAAACTGGGCCTGACATCTTCTCTACAATTATTGCCAGTTTTTCCTATCATACTTAAGTATGATGTACTCTGTGTAGGCAGGAGTGTGTTGTATTTTACTGTGTACTATGCATCATCCCTGCATGAATTGATAATCACAATGAAGTAGCAATAACATGCCTGGTTTTGAACACTGATACAAAACACATGAAACTGAGTCTTATTTGCCTTCAGTTGAGGATTATTCTAAGAAAAGAACTGATTTCTCCACGTGGGAAAACTCTTTTTTACTCAGCTGGTACTTGCTCTTAATGTATAAGCTAACCACGTGCCTGTGCTCCAGGAAGATACAGGATCTGGAGACTATCCTGCCTCTTCCCCTAGCAGCTAATTGCTCTCCCTAGCTCTTAAGGAGTAGGTGTTTTTAAGCCCTAAACATGTAGGGAAAATAGTGTAATAAAAATCAAAGTAAGATCTTACGAAAGGGGAAAGTGACACTTATGAAATGTTTCAGCAACTCCATTTTAAGTGTTTATACTTTGCAATCATAGATTTCATTCTCTCACATCTGTGTATTTGCAAGCATCAAGTTAAGCATATCCAAGTGGACTCGTTGCAGAGAATAAAGGACACAAGTTGACAATGCCTCATCATGTCTGAGAGGGTATCTCTTGATGATGGTGACAAACCATTCTCTGGAGAGGTACTTTATGGTGTTCTGTAGTCTTCAACTTTTGCAGTGTGGCCCTTTGTCTCCAAGTCTTGTTGACTATAACTTCCATAAACCTTCATCTGGCTTGTTGCCTATTTTCTGTTTTGTGACTCATTTTGAATATAGAGGAGTTCTGCTCTCATTTTGTTTAACAAGAAAGGAGTGGGTATCTATGATATCCTGCAACCTTCTTGCTTTTGTGGCTTCATGCTTGTGACAGAAGAAAGATGTTTGTGTTTCTTCTAGAAGTGTTGTCCTGGGAATGGAGTCCTGCACTATCAGTGTAGGCTTTTTTATTTCGCTTTGTGCTGTGTTTTAGAGCTTCACACATGCACCAACCTCTAGATAGTATTTCTGATACAAAGCTGTGTTATCATTGGCCAAAAGACTTGGTACTGCTGTGCCCTTTGCTTGGGTTGTATATAGGTAACCTCTTACAGCAAAGTACCTTTTGAAAACTTATCCTTCTTTTCATTCAAGCACCCAGAATGCTTATTCCTATCAAAAAATGAAGAGAAGCCCATTCAAATGAAAACAGACCCAGAGGCATTTTGGCCGAGCATGCAGTAAGTTGTTGCTTCCAAACGTTCTTTTGAGATTGTTATAGCTTCCTATTCAGTAGCATTAAAAGAAATCCTTAAATTCAATGTACAACATTAAAATATAAACTGATACAGTGAAACCAGTTACTTTCTTCCATGTGCCAAGCTGTGTTGAACTATATTGGCTGAAAGAGAAGACATTGCTGAAAAATTACCCCCAGAGTTTATTGCTGGCAGTGATGTACAGAATTTTGATTGTAGCTGTACAGGCATGAATCTTCAAGGACAGGACGTATCTTCTGTTTTAATTTAGCCCTCATAAAGTCTTGACCACTGTACTGGTTTCTGTTTGTTTTCACCAGGAACGATTTTTGCAAAATTCCTTGTTTAAGCCTCTGCATTGCACTTGTCTTCCAGACCCAGCAGCTGAAAGAGCAGAGCAGTTAAAAATAACTGGAGGATTCTTGATGGGGGAGGGTGATGGTGGAAATAGGTGCCATGATATCGTTCAACCCCTTTAAACTGTTTTCATTTAAAATTGGAGGTAGAAACATGTGGGTTCTATAGGCATTTTTACAGGGCTTGTATAACTCTTGGGGCTATGTGCAATTTGCTGGGAGTGACAGGTGATTGATTTTGTTCTAAGAGAAAGTGGATGGTTGCATTTGTGAGCGTTTGAGTTCAAAAGTCCAGAAGTTAGGTGTGTGAAAAAAAACTTTATGATGAAGAGTTGCATTTTGGAGGATACAAAGTAAAGCAGAGTATGTCTAATTATTAATGAGTTCCTGGGCTGTGCTTTTTTTGACTTCTTTTTTTAAAGTACTTTCTGTTCTATATGAACGGTACTAAAACTAGACTTTTTGGTTGTTTTAAATATTCAAAAATGTGTGTGTGTTTCTTGTTTCTGTTGGGGGCAATTTTTTTTCCTTTTCATTTTAAAAATCTTTAGTTCTCAAAAGAGTCAGGTGCTGCTTTTTTCCTAATTTGCTTATTTAATTTACTTTCTCAGTTATATTCCTAAGAAAAGTGAGACAGAGTTGAGGGAAAAAATACTGCTTAAGAGAAGCAGATGATTTATGCATTTCACACTTGGAGAAAATGTGGGGTTTTTGTTTGGTTTGGGTTTTTTTTTTTTTTAAGTAAAATGTGTTGGGTGTTTCCTTTTTTTCTCTTTATGACTTCTTTGGACGTGGGGCAATAATCTAGATGTTGCACTTGTGCAGTTATCTGACCTTTCTATTGATCATAAAATTCTGTAAAGTTCATTCCAATCCATGGAGTGCTGAGGGGAAACTTCCCCTTGTCTCTTGTCTCCACATGTGCAGTTTTCTGATCATTTTTCTGGGCCCCTTGGAAACGTTTCTGAAGGAAGCATGTTGCTTTGTTGTCAGCTGTTCCTCTACCCAAATCACTCTTTTATTGCTTGTTCTCTGGTCTGTGAAGCTTTCAGAGAACCAATTGCTTCTCTGGGTTAATCATGTGAAAATACTCTGAAAAATTTCTATCCTGGTGTGCTGCAGTCAGAGAAAAGTGTCTGGGGTCTCAGGTCATTCATCTTTTAAAAAACACATCCTTCAATTGAAGCTCATTCCTCACTGTTTCCCTCTTCACTTGCCTTTCTACTGTTGCAGGCAGATAGCAGCACTCCCCGTGCTTGGTTCCAGCCCTCCCCCTTCCAGAGTTGAAGGATATTTCAGAGTAAACCTTGCTGGCTTTGCTTGGGGAGAATTGACGTGGCTCACCGATGTTTTCAGCTTTGTGTGGCAGCAGCACCACAGTGTTTTTTGTCTGCATTTTGTCCCCTCCCTAAAATAGCAACCAAATATAATAGCTTCATTTTAATATTGAAAATAATTATCTTAATCCCTCTCTTTTTGTCTCCTTTTCGTGGTTGTTTATGAGCAGTAGTCCAGAATCTGCAGTGCAACAAAGGAGTGTCAGTGTTTGGAGATCTTGACTGATATGGAGTGAATGAAAGAGGTAGAATGAGGTTCATAGGGATGTGCATTTTCCCTTTAATTTAAGAGGCTGAAGCATCACCACAAGCCCCTTTTCAACTTTTTTTTCCCCATTCCCATTTTATCAGCAAAGCTTTACTTTTGTGCATTTATGTAGCACTGCTGTTCAGAGGCTTGGGGGGATCTTTAAATAACACCTTTGTTAGGGTTCTTATGCAGGAAAAGTACAGGAAGGAACATTTTCAGAATTGCCTTTAGGGGAGCTGGATATAGGCAGTGCTGACCCTGCAAATGTGCAGAGATGGAAATAATGGTTGGATTACTGTAATTCACAGTGCAGGAAGGAAGGACAAGATTGCACATTAAAAAAAATAAAGTAGTTCCTCATGCATTAAAAAAAAATGTAAATTCTTTTTTATATTTTTTTTTACTTGCTGTTCTCCTAAAGAAACCCACCTACACTCATTTAAAAAAAAAAAACAAGCGGGCAAATAAAAAATGACAAATTTAAAAAAGCAAAAACCCTAAAAACAAAACAATCCAAACACTAAATAAGTTTTCCTGTACTTTATACAAGAACAGTCTGTTGTGTTTGGTGTAAGAATAGCTATGCAGAGTTGTAGAGCCTGAGTTATTCTGGAGGTTAAACAAGGTAACAGTCCCTTCAATCCTCAGAAATCCACAGATCTAGAGACAGAGCAAGACTGTGTAAAGATCCATTTGTAGGAGTTTCTTTCCATGGCACCCACAATTAATAGCCAGTTGTGAATAATCCCAAGTATAAATGAATCCTCTGGGATTTGGGTTTGTGTCTTTTTGAGCTGGTAATGAAATGAAGCTTGTCGTGAAATGCCTGGATTGAAAAAGTCTGTGACAGTATTTGGTACATCTAGTTCAGCAAATAAGGCCTTCCTTTGCTGTTGATGAAATCACCTGCAAAATCATGAAGAAATGGCCTAAAGGCAAACTTACTCTGAATGTTAGGTGGTGGTTCACTTTTTAGCAAGTCTAGCAAAAACGAAGGAGCGAAACCGTGGAGGACTAAGAGATAAAATAGATGAGCTCTGGATCAGAGCACACTGTCATGGACAGAGAGGTCTCTGCACTGCACTGTCTCATTGTAAAGGCACAGCTGGAGCTCCTGGAAGGGTTGTGTCAGGGGTTTCTCCATCCCAGGGGCAGCAGAGGTGGGGAACAAAGGTGCTCTGCTGTAGGGCACCGTGCAAGGGGCTGCCACTGCTGCTTTCCCAGGAAGGGGGAAAGCATGAGCCACAAGCACTGGTGGCTGGACTTTCTTCTCTGGGGAGGCTTTGTGTTGTCTCCTAAGCTTCCACTGTGAAACCAGCTGTTCCCAGACCCTTTGGGAAGAAGGGAGGAAGGAACTGATGGGTAAGACCTGCTCTGCAGACTGTCATTCCTCACCAGAGAGCATGCTGAGGTGTGGCTGGGTTGCAGAATGCTTCAGGATAACAGGATGTAAAAGACTTTTGGGTTCCAGGGGTTGGTAGGACTTGTGGTTTAATGCAATAAAAGCAGTGAAGACAGTTGACCATAGATCTTAATAGTGATCTAGAACAGAAACAACCACCTTCAAGTATAAAAGATAAGAAGTAATAAGAATTTAAGAATAAAACATAGTCCAGTCCTGGAAAACCTTTAAGAACCATGCAAATGATATTGCTTAATAAGTTTCACAAAAAAAACCCCACAACTTGTCATGTTTAAAAATTAAACTTTGCTTTTAGAATGCCAGGTTTTTCCAGGTATTAACTGAAAATAGGTTTCAGTCTGTAGTTTGTTTGAGCCAGATGATGAAATGAGAAAAATAACCTTCCCTTATGTCAAACTTGTAAACGGCAGGTCCATTACAGAGCTGGGTGAAAAAAATAATTCAGACTTCCAGTGTAAGGTCTTAAAATGAGAAATTAAGAAAAAAAAATCAAATAAGGTATTTGTTTAAAATATGTTATTCTGGTGAAAATTCCTTCTAGAATATCCATGGGATTTAATTATGCATTATTCAGGCATCTTCCCCCAAGAGGGGATTGCAGATACACATACTGAAGTTTGTTCAAGCACAAGATGGATACTTCTAATGTACTGCAATACTTTTCTATCTTAGTTTACTGCAATACTTTTCTATCTTAGTTGCTGATTGAAGCTTTTTCAATACCCAGTCTGTTGAATTATAAATAGGTACAGGTACACCTTATTTTACATTCCAAGTTGATATGAAAGTATAACAATATTTGAGTTTAAAATAAATGTTACTGATACTGCATGTAAAAATTTGTGGAATCTGTTGGGAGAGGATGGTCAGCAGGATTGAAAATGAACTAGTTTTCAAAATAAAAACAGTTCTAAAATTATAAAACTTATCCTCTTGTACAAATGGTCTATATTTTTATGGTGTGTTTGTTGAACTATGCAATGCTACTTGGTTAATAGAAGAAATTAAAACTAAAACTGTTTGCTAGGGGTTTAATAATAATATGAAATATCAAAGCAGGACTTGGAGACCTAGTCCCTGTTTGTGTGATCAAAAGGCACTTCTTCTTAGTGGGGTTTCTGTTATTAAGCAAAGTATTAAGATAGTAAAAGTTGCCAGAAATCCATTTCGACTACATAAGGTGTGAATGAGTAAGCACGCTCTGGTTGGCATGGAAATACAGAAGCTAATTTTGCACCAGTCATGTTTTCATGCTGCAGTGGCTTGACTTATTAGCTGTTGCTTTCCCATTAGCTCCAAAATCCAACCTTCTCCCTCTGCACTTCCAAAAATACTGAGTCGTGCTTGCAGTAATGATGCAGTAAAAATGTACCTTGTTTGAACACAGGTAACTCACCTTCTGACTTGTATCCTCAGCCCACTGAAAGGTAAGGTTTTCATATTACATAGCTCAGAGGGCTGGAAAGTAAACAGAACTCCCCAAATACTCTGGATAATTTTTGTATGCTAAGTTTTCTGAAAAGCTGCTTTTCCTCCACCTCTGGCTGAATAGTCCTGGTCTGTATGATTTTTCTGGAGAAGTTGTTTCTGGGAGCAGACTCGAGTTGCACTGATCTGTATGGTCCTATGCAGAATCAGTGGCTTGGGCATATGGAGGACATGGTGGAATCTGAGTCTTAAATACACCTGGCCATAAACTACAGCTGTTCTTTTCCATTGAGGCTGTAAGGCAGGGTTGGGTACAAGCTTGCAGAGGGAATGACCTGATATCTCTCCTAATTGGAAAGAAAATTAAATATTTTTTGCTTCATAGTGTACCAAAAGAGATAATTTCTCTTTTGCAAGAAATATAAATAGTTGGACATATACTCTCAAGTAGGTATGTCTCAAGAATGCCCATCTGACCACTTGACAGGTGGAACTAATTCAGTTAATGTTTGAGATGCTGTTAAGGCCTACAAAAGATTTTATTTTCAGGGCATAATTACATGTCTGCCTTGTTTTACTGCATTAACAGTGTAAGTCAAGTTTTTAAAGGTTGCCAATGACATGAATTACTATGAAGCTGAGAGTCTCTGCAGTGACTGTGAGTATTTTAAAAAAAATGCAGTTTCTAAGAAATTAAAGCTTTTGATTCATATGGAAATGTCATTAATTTATGGATCTCTTGAGAAACTTAAGTGGGTTTGGATTTTTTAAAAAATTAAAATGATTCAAAATATGGAAGTTTTCCCCTATAGTACATGTATCATGCAGCCATGAAACTTTCCAGATGAAGTCTTATTCCCTGGTACTTCTCAGACCAGCAGTGTGAGAACATGCTTTCCTCTGACATTTACTGAGTTTGATGCTTGGGAAGGAGGCAGGGAGCTGGCAGATTGGGCCAGAGGTTCTGCTGAATGACTTGCATATGGCTTAGTGCATCTCTACAAGGTCTTACTGGAGTCAGTAAAGCTGTATGATAGCACAAGTTGGCTGTTGTGATTATTCTTACAGGATTAATGTTGTGGCTCTGCATTCCAAGTGCTTTGCAGCTGCCCACATGTGCCTTGTACCACACGACTTGGTAGGCAGGTCTAGAGATGGGGAAAAGCAATGCTATTTAATACATTTTCCCCCTGTGAATTTTCTTGATTCTACAATCTGTTAATAAAATTAAAAAGAATATTTTCGTGCTAATTGTCATTAAATCATTCAAATTTCAGAGAAGGGGCTTGGAGTCTTTAGCAGATGGTTGAAAATGAAATGCACTTTGGGGGAAACAGAAGCTCTGCCAAATCTGGACCTTGAACAGAACTAGTCAAATAAACAGAAGTGAGACACAGCAGGGATGGTTTGGAATAGGCTCTATTATGGCCAGAAAGCTTCAGGCTGTGAATGACCTAATCAACCTAAGCTCCAGACATATACCTAAATTAGCTTCCACTCTACCAATCCTCATAGTACTCCATTTTTCTTGGCTCAAACACCATCCTAACAGATCTGAGGTCTTTTCAAAAATGGAAGGCTGTAACTGTCCATACTCGTCCTCTTTCTGTTGTATTTGCCCTATTCAACTCTCCTAATGCTGGATTCGTAATTTTCTCCTTTAGTTTTCCCATCCTTTTCCCTGACTCAGTTCTGGTGATTTTCATGCATTTGTTGAGTTTCAAATGACTTGTTGTTCTATGAGAACATGAAAAAGGAGTAATGGGAGATAAGCTCCTCAGTGTTGAGGGGCTCTGGAAGGCTGTTCAGTTCCCACTTACCCAAAAGGATTTCTGTGTGACCTTGTCTCCTGCCTCATTTCCATCTTTGCAGCAAGGGGATAAAGTAACCCGCCCTGCCAGAGAAAGGGAAGCCATGCCTAATGTCGTATAAAGCACCATTCCAAAGGGGTCCCTTGCTGTCTGCATTTGCTGCCTTGCATGGTCCCTACTGCACTTAGGACTGCTGTTTACAGCTGGAATAGCAAATGAGCTTGGGCTTGCTCCTGTTCATTTAACCAGACTTGGCTTGATTTGCTGTGTGCAGCCCACAGCCATCACTGTGCACAACCCGCTCGCACAGCGGCCACAGAGCGTGTCCGGGAATGTCACACGGACGTGGGTTTGTCCTGCAGACACTGGTGCAGGCAAGAGACTGAAATGGAATAACAGAACTCTGATCATGCCTAAGCATTAGCCAGGGCAATGACAAAATGCTCCAAGCATCCTCCAGGTAATAGCTAAATAAAGGCTGCATAGCATCATGTTGGTCTCCAATGTTTAAACAATAGTTCAGCAGTGAAATTCAAATGGCAACACTTTGTGTGTCACTGTGGTGTGAATTTGATTGACCTAGCTTTATTTTAAAAATAATATACTGTGTATAAATATGTTATATACTAGTATATATTACATATAATATTACATTAAATCTATATCTGTATGGAACTTTTGGACTTGACACTTTTTATTCATAAATCTTATAGTTTCATGGCCTTTGAATCAGTCTCTGCTTTGTACCAATAGACATGAACTTTCAAAATCTCTTTGTAGGTAACCTTTGAGAGTAGGAGAGGCTCTTTAGGGGGTTTCATGTGGGTACATAAATAGTCACTTGAATTTATGAGGCATTATTGCTCTGGAATTCAAGGGGACAGGAATTAAACTGGTGCAGTAGGTGTTGGTTTGCATCACCTGAGGTGGTATTCCTAAATTCTGCTACATTATCATGGTTTTAACATGAATTTAGTGGTTCACACAGAGATATGCAGGGGATCATGTAATTTCCCTTTGTCATTCTGGTTTCAAGTGACCATAGTTGTAATGATTTACTGGAATTCTAATTCCCTTAACAATTAGTAGGCACACTGGAGCCCACTGGGTTTTATTCAGAGCTCGTTGAAGCTAATGGAGGGGAAAAAAATCCCTTTGACCTCATTTGGCATTGGCTCAAGCTCTTTGCAGCTGAAGCTGATGGCTTCATCAAAATCCACTTAACCTTCCAGGGACGAGTTTGTGACAGGGACTGGTCATCAGCTCATTCTGGAGCTTCATGGGCTTGCTGGGAGGGGCTTCTACACTTTTCCCTCATTATTCCCTGTATTACCAATCTAGGATCTAGGTGAAAGGAGCAGTGTCAAGAGTAGCAGAAGCCAGTGTGATGTCTTACGTGGTCTCTGATAACGCGGTCCAACCTCAACATTGTTTGTGTAACCCATGATTCATACAGTTAATAATAAGTGTAACAGAGGATAATGCCTGTCTATGAACATTCTGACATGTTTGTTTTCTTTGTTTTCACACTTTTGAAACATCCTGAGGTTAAAAAACAAAATATGTGCCTACCTCCCACTGCATTATTTAATCATGTCCATGAATCTTTCCATGTTTTAGATGTGCCTTTCCAATGAACAAACCCACACAAGTAAACACCTAAATATAAGCAACTGTGAGCATGTTGGTTTGGAACTGATTTCTATTTCATTAAAATAGAAAAAAAATAGGAATAATACAGATGACAAGAAGATGGTCAGCCTTCTTAGCTCTTCCTCAAAAATGTGATGAATTCCACACAACCTCTCTTTAATGCTCTGCATTATCATGTAAACACAAATTTAGAGATGTCATTATCATGTTAAAATTTTTCTTGTGTCATGGAAAACTAATTTATCTGAAGCTCACCTGAATCTGTTCAGCTTTGTAGGACACAGAAAGCAGCTTTTCATAGAGTTTCTCCAAGTTAAAGCCCATCAGGACACCACAAGAGCTTTGCTCTTCCTGAATGCCACGTTTTGTTGTATGAAACGATAGACTTAATGAACCTCCAAACTCAAGGTTGTTTCTCTGCCCCTAAGGATTAGGGAAGAGCCTTGCTAAGACAGGAGTTTGAAACTGGTCTTAGGCAAGCTGCTGTAGGCAGCCCTGTGTGATCTCCTGGGCTCCCTCCCAACCTCAACCACTCTTTGATTCTGAGTTTCATGAGAGATCCTCCTCAACGGCAAGGAAAGCAGTAAGATCTGCTTGGTGACTCCTCCAGGGCAAAATTGGAGGTAAAGACCTCGTTCACCTTTTCATTGGGCTGATGGACTGGGTTAGGATGCTGCAAATTACTGCTTGTGAGTTAACCAGGCTTTGCACTTCTTGTGTTGGAGGCATTGGCCATGCACCTTCTGAGAGTATATTCCTGTCTCTTTGATTAGTGCTAGCAGCAAGGAAAGCTGTTTCCACCACTGAGGGATGTGTTTTCAAAGCAATGTGTAGGGCTTTGGAATGTGACACCATTAAATGTTAACGTGCATTTTCAAATAAGGAGCCTCAAGGCTAGAGGTAACTCTTTGATCTTTAAAAAGCTTGCCACACAGAAGAGTGAGTTTGAATGTATACTTATATCTGCAAACACTTGCAGGTAATTAGATTTTAGTTTCAGGGCTGCAGGACTTTGCAGAAATTATTCCGATTTCAAAAGGCTCAAAATAAACATCAATTTCTATTTATCTCGAGGGATTGAGAGGGGCATAAAACAAACCTTTAATGGCCCGAGCTACGCTTTATTAATTGCTTTGTTGAAGAGATAAAACCTGTGGGAGTTTGTGTATTAAAATGGGACATGAACCAGCAGAAATCCAAGCAGGATCTGAATTTGATTTAAAGTGAGTAAGAAAATACACAGCTGAGCTTTTCTCTGTTGTTTAAAAGATTATTACCCTAATACATACAGTTTCTTTGTTTTTAGGAAAGTATGTCTGGATTGAGCCATAATTATATGTGAAAGCATTTGAGCTAGTCATTCAGTATTGAAGGAATTGGATCTGTCTGAACAAAATGAAGTGCAGTTAGGGAGCATGGGGGAGTTGTCTGTTTGCCATATCTGAAAAGAAAGTTATCAAATTATTACCAAATTGTTCCACATCTGACAACTGTATCTAGAAAGCCTTCTTATGGTAACTTTGCAAAGATGGCTCAGGTTTGTATACTGTTTGTGACAGGGGACAATGAAACATAGGAGTTTGGTTGGTTTAATTTTTTTTTCTTTAATTGAGACTTTTTTATATTTTTGTTTGCAAAGTTCCTCACAAGGAGGATTACTGATAGAAAGTGAACCTTTTTCCTTGTTGGATGAAAAATGGCCTCTTTAGACAAAACAAAAGGTAGCTGACTGCTAGAATTCTGCTGGCATTCAGACTGATGCATTAATCAATACTTTAAATCAAAACTGCCATCTTGTTGAATTTCACCTTTTTGGTTTTTTAGTTGCTTGAATTTTCACTGTGTTTTTTAAAATGAAGAATGCCTGGTTTTGTTTAATCCCATGTGAAAGAAATATTGCACTGCAATCCTTAGTGCATTTTATAGCTGTTATTTATTAATTCTCTTATTAATGTATGTGAACTTTCTGCAGAAAAAGTTTTGCATAACCCTCATGTGGACAGTTCTACTTGTTCTAGGTATGTCCTTTGCCCTTCTTTTTCTGTTACTCTGCATTCACATAGGTTAGGAGAGTATTCTCCACCTCTGTGTTAAATCCAGTGGTAACTGTCTCTCTGTCTCTGAAAATAATGCAGAAGACTCTGGATGGGCTCAAGTTACCATGATAATTAGCAGATATGTTTTGCAGAGGGTTAAGAAATACCTTCCACTTCAAAGAAAATACAATGAGAGAGATGCTGAAGTGGGTCTGAGTTAGTGGTGAGAATTACAGTGTTGTGAAGGCTGAGGACTGTGGTCCTACAGTGCCATGAGTCCTGTTCAGAGCATGGGATTAGAGCCTAAGGTTGCGTAAGGATGTGATGAAGACTGTGGCATCAATATAGTCTGAAATACTGATTCTCAAAATAATCACAGGTAGTTAGTAAAGTTTGTGGATAAACTGTCTTGCTTGTTTGCTATCATGTTAAATCTAAGAGATCTGTGTGTTTCTTTTCTCCTGTGGCACTAAGAATGCCACTGTCACTGATGAAGAGAGAACACACTGCCCTAAGAAATGGCTGCAAGACAATTTTCATCTTTAAACTGACATCAAAGCTGCATTCACCTTGCTTTAGAATGGGAATTTTGAACTTTTTTCAATCCTGTCCCTTATCTGAACCATTAACTTGCATAGAAGAGTCTTAAAAATTGGTGTTTCGGGGCTAAATAAGGCATTTTTGTTGGAGGTTATTGAGACATGAAATGATTATTTATCATCCCTTGAAATGACATTACATTTAAATGCAATGGTACATGGGCACTTACTGCCACCTTCATCTCTGTTAATCCTTGCTCACAGCCTGCAAATTGAACATTCTCTCAGCCTTATGGGATGCACTGAAATTCTCAGAGTTATAATTGGTTTTCAGTGTGCCATCCTGCATGTTACACAATTTGAAGAGACTCTCTTCCTAACTGAAAACATTTAGTGAACCCCTCCAAACAGAACACATTTAGTGAATCCCATGCTGTATATTCTTTCCCCTTTAATCAGTTTTATCCTGGAGTTCACCAGAGGTTCAAAGGAGAAATAAAAGTTTTATCATGATTGATTTGAAAATTCAGGGGACAACCTCTTGGTTATTGATGGCTTTTAAATTGCTGTGCATTGTTAGCTGGGCATGCCTGTGAAATTCATCAGCATTCCACAATCTGCCTCTGCTGTTTGCTTACAGATAGCAGCTCTAAATTTGGATGTGCACAATATAACCTTACCAGACAAAGTTATGGCATTGTCTGAAAGTCTTTGCAAGGTCTGCCTGTCTAAATGAGCCCTTTTCCATCGAGGTCCATGGGAACCAGAGCAGAAAAATCTTCTTTAGGAAGGCGAAAGCTAAGACCTGATTTAGTTTCCCACATCATGGATGTTGTCCAGCCTCATTGCTCTTCTGAAGTAATGGCTGGGTTAAAAAGAGAGAAAATGGGAATGAGGGTTCACATCCATGCAGATGCTCCTGGGTCTTGCTCCAAGGTTGGGGTCTATATGACTTCAAAGAAACTGGGAATATGTGAACCATGATACCGTGCTGGGGAAACAGGGCAAGACAAGAACTTATAAAGGGCTCATTCTTCCTTAATTTTCCTTCTTGCATTCATCTGTGAATTAATGAAAATCGTGTGACTCCCCAAAAGGAAGCCTATCATGGTTAATTGGATTTTTGTTTTTCTTCTCTAAGGTACCCCAGCTAACACAGTGCATCTCTACAAAGGCAGCAGAGTCTTCACTCACAGGTCTGATCTTAGGTGTCCATGGTCACAGGTGTGATGGTGATGAGCAGTTGGTGTTGAGATGCTCCACTGAAGTTTGCAGCAGTGCTGCCACAAGCACACTTAATTTGAAGGTGACTCAGGGTGTGGGGAATAGAATAAATGTCCATCAGTATGAAAGATTCATAAATTTGGAGAGGTGGAAGAAAAGGCTGGAGAAAAGTAGATTTGGGAGAGACCTTATCACTAACTACAGCTGCCTGAAAGGGGATTGCAGCCAGGTGGGGGTCAACCTCTCTCCCAGGAAACCAGTAACAAGTCAAGAGGAAATGGCCTCAGCCTGGGCCAGGGGAGATTCAGGCTGGACATCAGGAAGAATTTCTTTACTGACAGGGTGGTTAAGCATTGGAATGGACTGCCCAGGGAAGTGGTGGAGTCACCATCCCTGGAAGTGTCCAAGAAATGGCTGGATGTGGCACTTACTGCTGTGGCTTAGTTGATGTGGTGGTGTTCAGTCAAAGGTTCGACTCTATGCTCTTGGAGGTCATTTTCAACCTCAATGATTCTCTGATCCTATTCTGTGATTCTAAGTAGTCAGAACTACGTTCTGTCTCATTTGGCTGAATATTAAGTGGTAGAAGATGTAATGGCTCTACTTACATAATTGAAACGACTCTTTTTCCAAAGTTTACTAGAAAATGGATAATTTTTTTTTATAAGTGGTGTTAATTATCTGAAATGGTCATTTTCTCCCACCTGCAAATAAAGCACTTGTGTTTCCCTTACTGGTTTTCATGTTCTAGTCATCATCTAGTCATCTATGTGCTGCTGCTTTTGTGCAGAATTTTTTGTTATTTCTCTCCTGCTTGTTAGTTTGGGTTTTTCCTCAATAAACCTTATTCTCAGTGAAACAGGTATTTACATTCCATTTAAAAATTTTTATTTGCAAAACTTAGAAAAACTGCTTCACCAATGAATTCCTGAACAATTTTAACAGTGAGTAACATCAGCAGAAAATCTGCTGTACCCCCTCTGCATTTTGATTTTGTGTTGGTGAATGTCTACAGAACTTAGTCCAACCGGCTCTGATATTTTTGTGTTTTTCTCCTAATAATGATCCTGGCAGCCTTGCTGATGGATGCACATACACTAACATTTTTTTCCTGCAAATTTAATGTTGTTTTAATTGTATTGTGGTATCTTAAGGCAAATTCTGTTTTTTAGAATCCATGGTTTAATCATGGAGCCCTGAACTCCTTCAGTGATGGGCTCTGGTGAACAGAGCATGCTTGTAGCAAAGTCTGATGCTTTTGAAGGGCATCAAGTTTCTCTCTTTGTGTGTCCTGCTAAAACTTCTGAAATGTTAAAAGGCAGTCTTGATCTTTGGTATATATAAACTTTCAAATTTTGTTTGAAATTCAAAGTAACAAGTCTCATCTAGGCCAAGATAAAAAGAGTGTTTGTGATGTGATGCTGTGTGGCCAGAGAAAAAGGTATCTGTGTTCTTACATTTTTTCTCATGATGTAGCAAAAACTGCCCTGTGCTGACACAGTCACTTGCCTGTGTTTTCCTGTGCAGAAAGGTAATCTCAGGATACTTTTCCCTACTATGGTGTGAGGGGATTTATACTGTCTCTTCCCTAAAGTGTGTTAAATGTCAAAAGGGCAGGCTTCAGGTATAAAACCTGCTCAGTCTGTTGTGTCAGCTTTGTAGGTTTCTGCTCTCAGGTCAAAGATCAAAGCACTCTTGCATTAACAGGATATCAGAAATGTGGAAAGGAGAGGCGAATAGGCACAAGAAGCATTATATTCTGAGAGGAAAACAGTAAGAATGTCTGGCAACTGCTGTTACACCTGCTGAGAGTAAATCACGGCTTTGGACAATAATATGCTTTTGCAGGTTGTTCATTGAAATATAAATGTTGGAAGGCTGAGGCAGCACATCCTTTTGTTGTGGTCCTTTTCTGTTTTCCATACAGAGCAATTTCAGTAATTTTTGGGTATCAAAAATGGATTTCTGTGATGGATTTGCTGTTCATTGACAACAGCTCATTCCTGTCTGATCTAATGAAAAGTGTGTAATATAAAATAAAGTGATGGTGCCTTCATTTGGTAGCTGCAGACATGACTCACCTAAATGACATGGACTATGACAGAGCTGAAATCAGAGAACACTTCTTCCTTTAACTTCAGATCATTCTTCTTTAACAATATTTTGTTGGTAATTGGCTTAGTCTGATTATTTCACCCTCTCAAAACAAGAATTGCTTCTGCATATTAGTTTACTGGAACTGCAATGATGGTTATTTGAAATTCATATTTTGAGCCCAAGTGTCTTGTGGTTACTCTGCTCCTCAAATGCAATTGTACTTCATTATTGTGAGTAAGAGTTACATGGCAGACATGCTTGTTTCAGTAAAAAAATAAGTATTGAATCAGTTTTATGAGAGCCTCTTGAGTCATTCAAAATCAGACTTGACCACTTTTTGTGAGACAAGGTTATACGTGCACACTGTATCATAAAAGATACTCTGTAAATGCACTGATTGAGTAATACTTTTATGTCTTTACAGGCATATGAAAGAACACTTACGTAATTTACAGTTACTCAGGCAGAGCTCATGATTAGCTTAACTATTGACGTTTATTTGCAGTATAGCGAGAAAAGGAAAAGGAACGTTGTGTTGTTAAGTACTTTCTCTAGTGTCTTATATCTTGAAAAATATGCCATGTATTTCAGCTAACAGATGGAGTTCACAGCTGTGCATGTACATGTAGCCAGTCTCTAGGAAAAAAAAAGGGAAAAAAGAAAGGAATTTCTTTTCACAGAAAAACAGGTTGTTTGGGGTTTTTTTTTATTTTTTCTCATCATGTTTTCAAGCATCATTTACTAAGGTTGCTAAATTGGTAGTAGAACCTAGTTGTAGGTGGTAGTTCCTGTGACATGCTTTTTGTAGGGACTGTTGATACAGAAATAATCTCCCAGTCTCTTCCAAATCTATAGCCATACTCCATGTTACTGCACATTCTGTGTCTTTTGTGTATGTATTTTCTTTACCCCTCACAGAATCTCTTCCTTCTCCCGTGTATATAAATCTGGTTGGACTAAAACGGCGAAGGTTAATTTCCACACTAAGTCCCAGTATGCATTTTTTCCCTTTTCAAAGGATAATTGTACCTACAGAAGGCAGGAGAAAAACAGATGATGTGAAAGCCATCAGTGGTCGCTCCTGAGGACTGTTAAGAGGCATGGTACAAAACGCATGGTTTACATCTTTAAAACAAAGTATGCCATTAAGTGGGTAATGCTAAGAGGAATTTTATCTAGCCTATAAATACCAGTGAGTCTTTTCAACTTCAAATCCCAGTATGGAGACAATTTACAATTGCAATCAAAAGGATGCACACAATTTAACTTCAGTACCATCTGTAACTCTGCTGGTATTTTAATAATGAATAAAATTATATCTTTGCAACAAAAGTCTCACTGAAATAATACATCTTTAATTTCCAAGTGAGACCTGTTAGGACTAAAAGGCCTCTGGTTTACCTTGAAATCTCCTTTATGTTTACCATAAAATGGACAACTCTGTATTTAAATAGCTATCAGTGTGCAAAAGGTCTGTGATTCTTGTTAAATTCCCTTTGAAGTTCAGGGATTGTAGTTCAGGCAGGGGTTTGCACAGCTGGTCACAAGCACTCCTGCCCTCACTGCACCTCTTGTACCTGCTTCAGCAGAGATGTATGAGCAAGGTCTACTGCAGGAGCTCTTTGGTGATGTGCCATGTCCTGTGTTCTTGGAGTAAAGCACCTTCAGGAGACACCTTCCCTTAAAATGCTTTTATTACGATGGGATAGAGCAGGAGGCATGACAGTTACCCTCTTCTGAATTTGTCTTTTTGACTCCATCATGGGACCTAACCACACCAGTCTCTGGGTTATAATTCTCTCCTTTTTCATCTTAAATTTTTGTATTTTGCAGAGAGGAGGCAATTTTGGCTCTGTTAATAATTTGCATGCTGTGTCCTGTCCCCCATCCTTCCCTCAGTTGCATCATTGGGTGACACGAGTCCCACATTCCTACTCTGAGTGCTGCTGTCATGGTATTCATAATTATTTTGTGATGCTTATGGTTGCTAATAGAGTAGCTGCAGCATAGATCTGAGTCTTACTGTGGCTTGTGAATTACTTTGCATTGATGGTGATATGAGATTGTTGGTGTAAGTACCAGTATAAGTAATTACTTATTATAATGGTAGGAGATCTTGACTAACAATGTACTACCACATAAAAAAAATGCAAACCTCACAGTGAAGTTTTTTCTGCGCATTTGTCCTGGTGAGGGTACAGTGCTGCCAAAAACAGTTAGAGACTGATGTTTGGAAAATCTATGGAGCCCAGGGACTGGAGATGTTTCACTGATGGTGTCCTCTTTATCGCAGCTTTTGTTCAGGAAATGTTGGTGACCTTTCTGGATGGCCTTCACAAGTGGAAATCAATGTGTTTTGTCCCACTGACTCTCCAGGTGAACCAGAGAAACAGGAGCAGGTTTGTTAACACATCTCAGTTGTGGCCGCTAACGACCCTGCCTGTGTCCCAGGGATTGACCCTCTTCATAAGAACCTTCTCTAAGAAACATTAGTGTGGCCATGATGGGTTCCTGGGGTTTGTGATTTTCTAAATATCTTCAGTATCCAGTCCATTAATCAGAAATCTACTAAATTTGTACTGATTGCTGCTGCTGAAGGCTGTCTCAACCTTGAAGAAGGTTATAAACTGGATCATGCCATGCCTACCAGCACCAGTGTGAAATGTGTACTGGAAGAACAAGTAAAAGTCTCAATCTCTGATTTCTGTGCAAACTCTGTTTTGGCAAAATGTTAGCTGTATTTGAGAAACCTGCTGTTCTTCAGGAGCATTTGGAATACAGTCTCTCCAGGTCTTGGATATATTTTTCACACATGTCACAGATGGTGAAGGCCTCCACAGCACAGAGAGCTTAATCAGGTATTTGGGCAAAAGGCCTCTGAAATTCCATTTTGTATACTATTAGCTAAAGCTGCTATTTTCCGGCATGCTTCGAAGAAGCCTAAGAGTTCATGTCTAAATCTCACTTGAATGCTTTTGAACTGATAACATTTGTATTTGTGGGATTGTCCAAAGCATTCTGTAAAAAATTTAAAATACATAGGAAGGGAGGGAGAAGATATTTCCTTGTTTTTATTTGGAGGGCAATTAAAGCTACAAAAAAAGAATTAAAACCAATCAATTAAAAAAACTTCATAGTATGAAAATTAAAAGATAATAGATGAATTTCTCCTTTTGTTTTTGTTAATTTTATCATTATTGTCTAAAAATCATGAGTGAATAAAAATTGGAAAATCCAGGTTGATATATGTGAATATTTTTCTTAATTTCAGAAACAGGATTGCATTTGAAATTTCTAGTAATACACATGACACTGTAAATGCTGTCAGTAATTGCTTGTTTTTCAGAAATTGGCATATTCAAGGTCAGCACCCTTTTCTCAAATGCAAGTCAACATCTGTACTGTTGTATGGTTTGCATAAAAAGTTGGCTTTTAGGTACAATTAGACCCTCTTTTTCATTATTTCTTTGCTAATTATCTTGTCAAGGAAAACATAGGAGAAAACAACTGAACAACTGGCTAGTAAATGTGCTTTTGTGAGTGTCCAGATGTTTTAAATGGTTCTGTAGTGTAGATAGATTCATTGTTTAAACCAATGTTTTTAATAGGCATATAATGCAGTTAACTTCAGGAAGCAAAGCTCCTGTTCTGACAGGCAAACTTCCAAAGCAAATGGAGCAATGGGTCAGGAACTGTAGGTAAGGAGATGCAAATGTGGGAAATAATGTTTTTTTTCTGTCACATCAAGTGGGGAGGGTATGAAGCTTCTTGAAATATGTGTGCTGGGATTATATGGTGGGAATCAGGATACACTGATTTTGCTTTTGGTTTTACCATAGGTCTTCTCTAATCTTCCATAAGCACAAAATTTTTATCTCCTTATTTGCATCCATCACAAAAGGAAAAATAAAAACATCCTTTTTTGGAGAGTTTTTTAGTCTTGAGAGGTGTGTTTGGTGGTTGGTTTGTTTGCTTTTCAATATTGCCTTCTCATGGAGTCAGGGCCAATGGAATGACCCTCACTGTATGTGCACATCCCACCTTTTTGAATTCTATACCCTATTTGAGCTGTTTTACAAAGTCTTAAATGTGTACGTGCTGGGTCTCTGACAAGGGATGTATCAGAGCTGTTCTGCAAATGGTCTGGATTGTTGTGTGTGTACAAACTGACTGGTGCATCCCAAGCACTTTTCTATACCCTGGAATTTCTTTTGCCATGTAAAAACTGTGCCATGTCCTGCATTGTAGGTCTGTGCATGTAGAGCTCTTGGTGCAACCTCCACCAAAGTTAGTTTTGACTGAGGGAAGGGCAGAAGTGTGACCTTGCATCTTGGCAGAGTATCCATTCAAAAATAATCTTCACTTGGAGGAAATTCCTGCAAGCACTCGGAGTCAATCAATCGTTATTCTCTTATCTGTTGAAAGTTGGACTGTATTAGTCCTGGTGCTCTCAGAACTATCATCAATTTTTTTATGCTGTCCTAAATCCTGAAGCCTTAAACTTACATGTTTTTATAGTTAGATATAATTCAGGGAAGGTTTCCTAGCTGTAGTTCAGCTGTTTTTACTTTCTTCCTTTTTTTTTTTTTCCTTTCTTTTTTAGAACAAAGTAAAATAAGGATCCCAGAATTTGGTGTGGAAATGATGTTGCAGTGCTGTAGCAGCAGAGATACAGTTGAATGTGCATTGGGACAGAAGCAAAGGATATGGAAATGTAGACAAAGCATCTCATAGTTACAGGAGCTAATTGTCACTTCTCAGCCTGGAGCCTCTAGAGATCCCAGGGAAAAGCTTAAATGTGTTCCTCTGAAATGGTTTCTTCTTGCTTGTGACACTTGATGTCCCACAGGTATCCAGTCCTACCTTTGTGGAACAGTGAGGACCCAGAGATTGTCACTGTGACTCTTGTCATGGACAATTGTGGTTCACAGGCTGATTTGATGTGCTGAGTTCTCTCATGGCCCAGGAGCAACCACAGGGAACTGAAGAGAGCCAGCAGTCTAGACACTGTTTAAGGTGAAATCTCTGCATTCAGTTATTTCCAGCCTCATGTTTTAAGTGTTGCTGAATAGTCCTGTAGAACTGTCTGCTAGGATTTTGGACCTTCTTTTGAGAGGTCCTCTCTCAAAAACCCCTCTGCTGGTTTCATAGAATGCAAAAATTTGGGTGAATTCAGTGCCCTCATGAACTCACCATTTCTGATCTTTGTTTAAATCTCTGTTCAGGTCATGAGTAACAGTGAATTTATGACCCTCAATTTACAGTTGTTTTGTTTGGGATTTTTTTAAGTCCAAATAGAACATTTATGGCCTGATCTCACAGTGTATCAGCAGACTGGCACTCCACCGACCCTTCAGAAGTTCTCTTTGAGATTCAAAGGGTGTAAATCATAGGGGATTTGCTCAGGACCATGATACTTGTTTTGTTGGCTAATTATTCTCATGGCTACAACATCAGTGGCAGACTTGATCCTGATTTATCTTGCAGATCTTGCTGGGCCTTTTACTCTTTGGAATAGAAGAGATGGAAAGGGTTTTGTATAAAAGTTTGGTTTTTGAGATCAATCATTCTATGCACTAATATAAATTGTATTGATTACATTGATTTTTTTGTTCATATAGAGTTGGACTTTGCAAAAGTATCTGGGTTGTTTTACAAAGTCACTGTGGAAAGAGATGAGAAATATTTTAATGTAATCTGTCTCAATATGGAAAAGGTATCACTCAGTTTTGGAATAATCTAAATTTGATTTCATAACTATAAAGCAAGTTTTGCTTTTATTCTTTGTCTTTTGTAGTCCTTCCTTTCCCCTCAATCCTTGTAAACTGCATATTTACTCTCTGAGTTCAAGAACACGGTGGTGGCCTGAGATCCTGGTGACCTGCAGACCTTTTCCAGTAATTAGATCCATGTTTGCTCCATGGGAGATTCAATTAGAAATGAGAGGGGTTTAATATTATTATTATTCCCTACTGAAACCCCGCATTATGTTCTTGAGTGTTTATGTGACAGCACTGTAATGAGAAAATTTACCTTATTTAATTCCATCCCTATTCAAACATTATGGGCTCAAAAATTCCATTTGAATGTTAGCCTAGCCCATCTGTCCTCAGAAGCAGATGTAAAAGAAAGAGTGGAGAAACACAGAGGCTGCTCATGTGAGTGAGCAAAATTAATTTGGCTTTGCATGTTTGTGTGAGCTTGGGTAAGAAATGAAGGAGATGTTCAGGTTTTGAGATTTTAGTGCAGCCTGAGACACCTGTGAAGCACAGGACACCCTTTTACATGTTGCAAAAGCCCCCATGGCCTGTCCCTGTGTGTCACTTCCACATAGAAACACGAAGTTGTAACTCCTACATGCGTACCTGTTCTGTGGAAAAACTGAACACACCACTTGGGATGTTCTCTAAGGTCTGCCAGGGCATTAATGCACTCTTGCAGTGGTTTTTGCAACAAGAATCATTCCCCTCTTTAGCTGCAGGGTGGATAATCAAATCTCATTCACTGAAAGGACAACAATTTCCAGTTTTTCTAGCATTCCATGTCTTAAGAGCAGCTCCCATGTGGTTGCTGTCCCACCACAAACTGGGACATTCTGGAGGTTTAATTTCAGTTCTCACATGTGAATTCAAGCACAAGTGTGCTGTGTCTTCACTCTCTGCCTACTAAGTAAAAAAATGCACCACCTGGAGATAGAACAAGTTGGATATGTATTGCTCATATGATGACCTGTGTATATTTTGTTTTTTGTTTTCCTTTTTAGATAATTGTGATGATGCATTGGTGTCTCCCTTGTCTTCAGCTGCCCTTACCAGTTCCTCTCAGCTCTTCAGTACTCACAGTCCCAGCTTTGCAAAACTCAACAGGCGAGATGGTAAGGTTGCAGTATGAAATGCCTAAACTATTCATTTTAATCACTTTAACAAAGAATAACTTTTTATGCTGTTTGTATGCAGTGCATTCAGAGCCAAGTTGAATAGAGCCGTTAATTTATGCTCCTGAGAGTGCCCTATGTAGGAGCAATTTCCTCCTTTATTATAGAAAGCTTCTATTAAATTCAAAGCTCTCCACTTCTCTTGTAGGCACATCGCTAAGGAAGTTCAGATAGTCTTTTTGCTTCTGATGAGTTCCCATATTTTAGGATTTTAAAGGTCTATTAGAATAGCCTTGAGACCCTATTCTAAAATGTAGATGTTAAAGACAATAGCAACCAGATATAAAATTCCAGTGGAATTCAATGATTACACAACTCTGCAGAAGTAGGGAATGTCAAAAACAACTTTTCAGACATTTGCCATCATGACTATTTGAGGTCCAGATAATGAGTTCATACACAAGGTGTAACTATTAGTATGAAACTTAGTACCAGAAAAGAGAAGTTGGCAGTACTTAGGGCACCATTTGACATCCTGTTGCAAATTTGGCTGTCAGTGCTTATCTTATTTCCAAGGTAAAGCCTCTATAAGTGGAAAGCCCTGTATTATCATATTACATATTATTTTCATTTTAAGAAACACTAGAAAGAACACTACTAGTAAGAAGGTTTTAATTGAAAATAAGTCCAAATTTTCATTCTTAAACATCCCTAGGGTGTGTTTTAATCAAACACCATTTGATAAATCTATAGGAAGACAGTAAAGGTCTCCCTCTTACAGGCTTGGCACTAATGATAAGCAGTTGCTAGGCCATTAAAGAAGTGTTAGGTGGGAGTTAGTATATCATATTTAAACTCTTGAACCAGAGTTCCTCAGCAAGTAAAAGGTCATATGGTAACTGCCCAACAGAAGAAAGTTGTAAACATTGAGCATGATATTTGAGTTTGCCATGCCTTTGTCTCCAACTGCTGGCTGAGATGGTGAATAGATATGCTTATGTGATTGTGCAGATGGCTCTAATGGCTAATTTTATATGAAGAAAAGAGGAATAGATTCAAGATCCATATTGCAAGTCAAGCTCTAGCTGTACTCTATTTGAAAGAGATATTAACAATGTAGGAAATTATGACAGTGGTTTCAATTTAAGGTCAGAAATTGAAATAGGTGTACTTAACTGTCCCGCAGTAGTTTTGTCATGTAGTGAGGGGTAAGGTATTGTAGTTTTTCAGCAATCCAGTATCACATTGGTGAGGTCCATGCTGTCTTTCAGCACTAGTCATGGGAACAGGAGACTGAGTATTGAAACTGAGCCCTAAGTAAGGTGGTTTTTTCAGCAACTTTTGTTTCACATTTCTGATGCTTATGTGATAAGTGGTGAGCTGAGGCCAACACAGAAGCTAAACTCTACTTTGTCTAAATCTTCTGCTGCATGCATCTCTGTAGGAATGTGCCAGTGTAGTGCTGGCAGAGTTCATAGGGGGACTTGCTGTGGTTTAACCCCCCAAAACAATGAAGCCCCACACATCTGCTCCCTCCCGCATGACCTTACCCACAGTTACAGTCCTTTCAGAAATAAACCTGCTCCTGCCTTCCCCATGGCTGCAGTCCCTGCTCTGTCATGGGCTTGGCCATGGCCACACTCTGACACACTCCAGCGTGGCCTCATGCACAGCCATGGTCCTTCAGGGAGTACCTCCTGCAGTGTGAACTTACCCTTGGGCCACAGTCCCTGTAGAGGTGCCAGCTGTGCTACAGATGTGACCATGGCCACAGGCACATGAGATGTACGTGCTCTGGCATGGGCTAGGTCACAGTCACAGCCACCTGGGCTGTCCTTTTGCCACAGGGACTCACCCACAGGTCATAGCCCCTTTGGCTTGGGTTCACAGTGGAGTTCCAGTCTGCCCAGTGCAGCAGCACAGGAGCAGCAGAGATGCCCTGGCCACCTGCCAGCCCAGGAGCATGGCCACTGCTGTTATCAAAATGTTCCCAGGCCCAGCAGAGTCAGATGAAAAGCAGAACAGTGAGCAGCAAAAGCAAAAAGTAGCTACTAATGAGCAGTAGACTCTAATAAACAGTAAGAGAAGCAAGCCCCATGGCAAACACAGAAGCTGCTGATTAATAGCTAACCAGCAGTAACAGTTGTAAATTCAGTCTAGTACATTCCAATCAGATCTGTAATTATCTCAAGCCCTTTGAGGCCCACGCTGGGCACATGTCATGGACAAACCCCAGCAACTCAGCCCTACACAACCACTCAGTCCCCCTGCTGGGATGGGGGAGAGAATCACAAGACTAAAAGGGAGAAAACTCATGGGTTGAGAATAAGACAGCTTAATAGATAAAGCAAAATCCACATGTGCAAGCAAAGCATAACTAGGAATGCATTCACTGCTTCCCATGGGCAGGCAGGGGTTCAGCCATCCCCTGAAAAGCAGAGCTCCATCTCATGTAACAGTGACTTGGGAAGCCATCACTCTGAGCATCCCCCTTTTCCTCCTCCTTCATTCCCCAGCTTCAAGCTGAGCATGATGCCATATGGGATGGGATACCCCTGTGGTCAGTTGGGCTCAGCTGTCCTGGCTGTGTCCAGTCCCAGATTTTGCTTCCCCCCAGCCTCCTCAGTAGTGGTGTGGGGTGAGGAGCAGAAAAGACCCTGGCCTGTGTGTGAGCAATTCCCAGCAATAGCACNGCATTCACTGCTTCCCATGGGCAGGCAGGGGTTCAGCCATCCCCTGAAAAGCAGAGCTCCATCTCATGTAACAGTGACTTGGGAAGCCATCACTCTGAGCATCCCCCTTTTCCTCCTCCTTCATTCCCCAGCTTCAAGCTGAGCATGATGCCATATGGGATGGGATACCCCTGTGGTCAGTTGGGCTCAGCTGTCCTGGCTGTGTCCAGTCCCAGATTTTGCTTCCCCCCAGCCTCCTCAGTAGTGGTGTGGGGTGAGGAGCAGAAAAGACCCTGGCCTGTGTGTGAGCAATTCCCAGCAATAGCACAATCATCTCTGTATTATCAACACTGTTTCCAGCACAATTAGCCCTATACCAGCCACTGAGAGGAAAACTAAGTCTGCTCTTGCCAGAGCAGTACTTGACCTTAGGCTGCAGGAGCAAGCAGTGGTAGATGGTGGCTGTAGTAACTTTCTTTGACTGTCACTTGAATGCAAATAGTAAATATCTTTACAGGAAATAATATTTCCTAACAAGGGCTGGGCTGTGGCTTTCTGATAATGCTGAATATTTTGATGAGTTGGCTTAGCTTTGCTTGTAATTGATAAGACAGTGCTGCAAGGAACAGAGCCGCCGGGTAGAAAGCCAGATCAATATATTTGTTAATGTAAACATGAATGCAACAAGTGAAGATGAATTTATAAAGCACAACCCAGTCCTTTATTGACAGAAAGTTCTAATTCATCAAGTTGATTCAGTAATAGATAGCAATAAGTAAAAGGCTGTTGTTTAAAAAAAAGAAGGCCTGCAGTAGTGGAATATGCCATTTAAAAAAACAAACACACAAAGTACCCATGAGTAAAGCTTTGTGTGAACAGCTGAAAGCACCCAATTAAAATGCTCATAAATCTGTACTGGTAATACTAAAGAGCTAGTATAATTCTGATAAATATGATGCTGAGGTACAAAATATGTTATTTGCCCATGAGAGGGATTTATCAGCTTTTTTTGTATTCAGATAATAAAGAATGAAAATAATAAGGAAATTGCTACAATATGACTGCATCACCTAAGGTTTTTCTGTTCTTATTAGCTCTCAGCCTGAGTAGTCAGTACAGGCAATTATTTATGAAAATATAAAGCATATATAGTGTCAAAAAGAATTTGTTTTATGGCCAGGAAGTGTTTGATCTGGGCATTAAAGTAAAATTCTGCAGCAGGGAGGCACTTAGTTGCAGCAGGATGTCCAGGAGTTTTTAGTGCAATATAAAGCCATTTGAGCTGTTTGTACGCCATGTAGGGTGGAAACAATAATTCCCTCTGCTTTGTAATAAAGAACTACAAATAAGTATGGGCATCCTGAGCAGCCCTGGGGAACATCAAAAAGCATTGACTGCGTAACACTGGGCTTAAATGTGATTTTTGAAACAACTGTGGCAAAATGTACAAACAGTCTGAAAAAGAAACAAAAGTATTTGATCATATTTCTTGGAATCATGTGGGTCTCCAGCTGAGACACCATCAGATCCTTGCTCTCTACATATTTCTAACATTATGATTTGTTGCCATGGAGAATATGAACAATATATCAGATTCCTGTGGTACTGTTTTTCCACTGGGGCATTTTCCCCATACCATGTTGAATGCCTCCTTTGGAATGACTCACAGAAGATGTGAAATGTGTGAGCTGTGAGGAATGATGGTGTGGCACAATGTGCAGAATCCTGGTGGGCAAAAAGGGGAAATACTGAGCATCCTGTCTCTCTCATTTTTGTGTGAGAGACAATGTGACACCTTCACACCTTAGTACTTTCCAGTTACCTGAAACAGGTGTGCAGGTCTGATGAGCATAATCAAAGCCAATTTTTTTGTCTGGTTTGGGTTTATGCCACACTTAATAAAAGTTGTATGGTCCTCTGCAGTACCTTTGTGCCCAATGGCAGGAAAAGGATATTGGGTTATGCTTGTATCTATTCAGAGGAGTTGATGTCCTGTAAGCTGTGTCTTGAGTAGCCCGTGTTGTTGCCTATTGGAGCCTTCTTGTCCTTTGCCTTGGGCCTGTGCTGGCAAACAGTCCACAGGGCAAGCACCAAGTGGGTAGAGGAGCAAAGGGCTCTAAACAGTTGCTCTGCTTCGGTTGTGCTTTTTTGCTGCTTACTAAAAAAAGTACAGGATGGCTTGTTGACACACTGTCAGGAATGATGTGCATAAAAGAAGTATGCAGACACAGATTGTGCTGGAAAAAATGCCACTATCCATTGTGCCACCTGCTCTGTGTAACGGAGTAAATGTGGAGGAAAGAGAACATTTATTGATTTTGGGCACTCACAGCAGTATTTGGTGAGGATTTGGGATAACCACAAAAGCAAGCAGAAGCTATGTGTTTGCTTTATTAGCAGAAGTGACAGAGGCCCAGTGGGAAAAGCTTCAGCTCTGCCTTCAGTCATGCAGCCAATGCAGCTTTGCTGTTGCAGGATTTTACTAGCAGCAGAATCCTTACTAGCAGCAGAATTACTGTCCACCTGTGGAAATGGGAATGGTGGAAGGTTTGGGAGAGGGAAACACAGTGGGCTTTCTTTGCAGGAAAAAATATATGAAACAACTGCTGTTCTGTAAAGACACGGCCTTTCTTGCAAGGCCAGCTTTGGACAGGGATGTTACAAGCAGGTGTCAGTGTTGTGTCTGCAGTGCTTGTATCTAAAGACTGACATTCTCAGCAGACAAATGTGCTCATGTAAAGAGAGATGCAGTTCAGAGACACCATGTAATCTATGATTTTAGGGCCTAAGCTCAGCACAGATATCCCAAATTCCTATTCAGTGTGTATCATTTGTTTGACTTCGAAATTACAAGCCTGCGGTGTCGTGCTCAAGCTGGAAAATAGCAGTGCACAGTAAAGCCAAACACTTTTGGGGAAAGCATATCACATTCCTGCCACTTCTAGCAGCAGAAGGGGGAAAGCATGGAGTACATATTTAGTTGCGATATTGGACATAGTACTGGAAAGCATCTGTGCTAACTGGCTTGGCTTAACTTACGTATAAACTAGAACATAGAAAGCAAAGTTTCTGTGTTTTTTAATGGAAAACTCACCAAGTATTTTTGTTATAAGCTATTTTCCTTCATCGAGTTGTCGTTCTCTATGTTGAATGAAGGACAGATGAAAATGCCAACTTTCCTTTAATATGTGCTGAAAACATCTAGAATAGGCTCTTTTGAGTCATGAAGGGAACAAGTTTGCCAGAACTTCTGAAGCAGATTTTTATATTCCTGGAATAAAACTGGGGGAAAAAAAAGGCAGCAGTTATTGTGCTCAGAGTCTATTTTAGATACTGGATATCACAATCCAAAGGAAGTTTGCCCTTGTCTCCCATGTGCACTAGTCACAGTTGTGTGTAGGAGAAACCTGTGGTTTGTTGTCTTTGAATACAGGTCTACAGTTTGTATCATAAAGGCAGACAACATCCTTTCTATATGACACTTAAAATACCAAAATGGAAAAAGGGTGGTGTGAGAGGAAACCTTGTTAGGACTTAACAGGAAGTATTATAGTCTTATATAAGCTGTATGTAGGCATGTAGTGAAAAAGGTATGAAGTAGTCAAAGAAGAAATCAGGGATGGAATTCCTGGTATTCTTATTAGGTGTTTCATGGCATGCTCATAGGAGAGAATATTCTATTTAAGGCAGGTAAAATAATCAGTGATGATGAAGACTTCTATTGTGGTTGAAAAGAGTAAATCATGGCACGGAGGAACAGTATGCATTGGTTTGGTTGCAAACTATTTTCCCTGGAGAGTTCTTGTAGGGGAATGAAGGCTGAGTCATCCAGGGGAGCAGGAACTCCATTTCAGGTATGGAATAGATATTTTTCTGTTTCAGGAGTTCAGATAAATCCTACATTAATAAATTGTAAATAATGACAATTCTGGCACCTATTCTTAGACAAAGGGATTTCAGTTGTGAGTTGAAAAGTACAATGCCATCCAGGAGAAACAAGATGTTTATAAAAGAGCAGAGTAATTGAAAGTGAGTTCATTGAAATAAACCACATTTTTTCTTTCAACTCTATTCACTTCAATGAACTTTTCATGGAGCAACTTTGAGGCGATCAGTTAAGTCTTATTCCCAATGTGATTGTGTTCACTGTAGTCACACTGGAATGCTTTTCAAACTTCATTAATAATGACAAAACAAAAAGGTGTTGGGTTGCAGAAGCAGTGGCAACCTCAAAATTTGCTGTCTTGGCTACTTGGTTGATGGCTTCTGTGCTCCTCATAGCTGCACTGGTTGCTTATTGGTGAGGCTGAACTGGACACTGGGTGTAAGCAGAGAATAAACGTGTGCAAGGAGAAACAAGTTAAGGGAAAATAAACATAGCCTATAATTTTAGGGTGTAAATGAAGGCAGGAGACCATAAAATAATATATTCCAGTCTGGAATGATTTGCTTTTTAACCATAAGCTCCCATTTGTTGTAGTGAGCAAAATGGTAAAATGCAAGCAGTGGTTGCAGTTCCATTTCATTGGCTTGGTGTTACCACAGGCCTGTTTAACCTCTACAGGAATTCAAGGGGTAGTGCAAATCTTTACTTTAAAAGGACAAATATGAATTACGAGCTCATGTCAGACACAGCCTATTTTCCAGTGTGAAGGCAGTCCTTTTAGTTGTTCAATCAAATGGTTTCTAGCTTTACAACGAATTATCTGAAATGCATTCACAAGCTATAATTAAACCATTCTTTCAAATACTTAATAGGGCTCAAATAAAGATAACTAGCATTTTGCATTTCTTTCAGAACATAGCAAAAAGGAAAATATCAAAGCAAACTGCAAGTTAGAAGTCCACATTCCTGGAATTGCAAGGAGGGAATAGATATGATTTTTTTTTTGTGATTGAGGATGTGCCAACCTCACTGATGTTTGTACAGCTGAAAAAGAATAAATTTCCTTAAAATGTCTTAGAAATTTGAAATTCCTCGTGAGCTTTAGGTTAATGGAGATAATCTGATTGAAGCACACCTCATGCGGTATATCTCCTAATTCTAAAATATAAAAAAACAACCGCATGCCCAAGTAGAGTCCTCTGTGATGGCCTGAAATAATTTAATGGTTCTTTATCGAGCATAATTTTGTTTTGCTATCATTGTCATCTAAATTCTCTTCATCCAATCTTTCAGGAGCTGGTGGCTGGTCCCCACTGGAGTCCAACGAGCAGCAGTGGCTGCAGGTTGATCTGGGAGACAGAGTGGAGATCGTGGCAGTGGCCACCCAGGGCCGGTACGGCAGCTCGGACTGGGTGACAAGCTACGCGCTCATGTTCAGCGACACCGGCCGCAACTGGAGACAGTACAGACAGGACGACACCATCTGGGTAGGTGTGAGCTGGCACTGCCTTTGGCCCCACATCTCCCTGCTTCAGGATCATTTTGGCATTTGGAGAAGCAGCTCTGGTGTCACACCCAAGGAGTGCTGCAGTGGTGAGAGAGCAGACCTGACCTGTGCGACTCCACAGGGTCTTTTGACCTAAATGGGTTGTGTCACCGACTGTCTGTGTAATACAAGTTTAGGCCCTCAGGACTACATTGTTTTTCAGACTACGAGGATGATCAGGGCACTTGAAATGACCTGTGTGCTTCTGTGCCTGGTTGGCTCTGATTCAGGCACGCTGGGGTAAATGGGGCTAATCACCTCTGTGCTTTCTCCAGGAAAGATGAAAATTAATTCTGTGTCTTACATGTGTTTGGCCAGAACAAGAGAGATCATGCTGAGGAAGATGGGTGGTAAATTGCTCCTCAGCTGGATAAGGCTGGAGCTGCAGCATGGGTTGTGGGATGATTTAGGAGACACACTAAAAGTGATCAGGGCTTTTTCTAGTACTTTAATGCAGACTTGACCATTGCTGTGTCACAAGTTCAGTGTGTGGCTGTGCCAGGTGCTGTTGGCAGGAGTGCATGGGGCAGCAGTGGCACCACAGGTGTGGATGGAAAAGTTTACAAGCCTTCCTTTCATACAGAAAATGTCAATTGTTAGTGAATGGGTAAAAAATGGTAGGATTCTCCCCATGCCCTGTTGTTGATCAACAGCCCTGGTAGCATGAAAATATGTGGCATTAAAAGAAACAGGTTCTTCATGAAAATAAAGGGGAGCATTTTAAGGGTAACCAAGTAGACTTATGTTTTTTCTTTGGGTAATACTTTGTTTAAATGCTGTGTCACAAAAGCAGATTCTACTTCCAGAACTTAATGACTGTGGGTGCTGGGGTGCAGCAAGAGGAGGGGAGAAGGGCTGCTTAATTTTTCCCTGAGTGTGTCGCGGCGGTGGAGATACATGTACAGGGATTTGAGCTTCTGTGCATCTAAAATCCATTGTATCATCACTTTGCTTTATCATGGTTTGATTTAGGGAATGCTAATGAAATCCTTCTTCCCTTAGAAAAGCAGCTTTTGTCCTAAGATGGTCATAAAGTTGTCAAATGCTTCACCTGTCACTTATGTTAGGCTGTCTTTGCTCTGATACATATATACATATATATAAAATATATAAATACATACATATATATATATATATATGTGTTTTTAAAAGCAGTTGAATTTCATTTTGGACTGAATATAGCGATCGTTTTATCTGTCTCTTGACTTCCACCCCTGGGAATCTGAAATCCATACTGAGATATTTTTACAGATTTGGTGTCAGTTAAGTTCTTCTTTGCCTGAAAATATTATGTGGCTCGTTAAAATTTTATATTAGGCAAATTAATTTTTTATTACGTGTCAAACTTTTCAGTACTTTTCTTTCTGGAAACACTTGAACTTTTATTTTCTTTTGTAAATTTTTCTTCTTAAAGGGAAACTTGAGAAGGCAACACATAGAATTTACCACAGCAAATATTAATGCCCTAAGGATCTAGTTTATGAGTTTCTTATCTGGCACCTAATATTGCACATGAGAATAAGAACAAGCCTAGCAGGAATTTAACAGTGAATTAGGATTTATGAGCAACTTGGACTCTCTTGTTTTACTAGAGTGGTCAGGCATGAGGTTGATTCAGGGCAGATCCTGACACAATTTCCAAAGCCTCAGCAGACCTGGATGCTTGCTTTCTGGAGAGATAATTTTTGTGCATGTTTCTATGGGAAACCACCATAAACTACAGAGGATACTTTTCTATATAATTGAGGAAAAATGAAAAAGAATTTGGGTGTGGAAAAGGAAACAAAGGACTTGGATAATTTCCCCCTCACCTTGGATTTTAGGATTCACACTGACCAGGTGAGCCAGTAATGTAATTCCAGTCCAGAACCATTTGCTCCATGTTCCCAGAGGGCTTGAAGGGTTTGTTAGGATGCCTCGTCAAACTTTCCTGGTGGACATACCTGGTAATATAAATCCTAAGTGGGCTCATTTGACATTTCATTAGACACTTTAGTCCACCTAATCTGGCAAGTTTCATTAACACTTATGAGCTTGTATGTCTACCCATTGAATTAATGAAGATCAAGAATTCCTTCTGTACAATTTTTATTCTAACTAAAGAAAAAGTTGATTTTTCTTCCCTGGCACTTTTGGATTTGCTTCACTGAATTAAATTAGATCTAGAGAGTCATTCAGAGCACAAAGGAAAGCCAAGAGGCTTTCAGAAGCATGCATAGAATTATAATTTCAAATTATGCAGTGTTTCTCTTTTATTGGCAGTTATCCTTTCCTTAGAGTTTTTTCTAACTGAGAAGAAACATAGAAGTGTGCCGTCCAGCTGAATGTTAAAGGTTTTTTCAGACCCTTGGATGAAATGAGGACAAGCACAACATGGTGTTTGTCCTAAACATCTGGTTCTTGAATAGCTGCAAGGGAAGTTCTGCATTGCAAACCCCTAGGAAAGAACCCTTGCCCTTGACTCAGGGTAGTGGAGCATTTCACGGAGCTGGGAAAGCAGCACCCCAGGGCAGCCTCCACTGTCACAATCTGTGGCAGTGTACAGTGTTCCAATCTGTCACAAGTGTGGTAGGTCCAGACTTGGGAATCTCCATCTGTGCTGGCTTTGGTTCAGTGGTGGTTTTTGCTCAGCAGGAATGAAAACATCCCTCAATTATTGAGACTAAATTTCCAGCACAAACCCAAGCCAGACCCCCATACCAGTTACACTGGTATGAAGAAAAGTAACAGTTAAACCCAGCATTATCCCTATTTTGTTTTCAGGGTGGGAGGGATGGTCTGTCAAAGAAGGATTTAAGGCAGTAGTTCCCTGTATCAGGGTGAGGTGGCAAGTTACCAGTCCTTAATTTCTTCTCAACCCAAGTCAGGCTTGATCTGCATTTTCTCCCAGCCCATGTGCATGACCCAGAGGGGAAGTCATGGTGTATTCCCAGTTGGTGGTACTGCAGTGCTCTCCTGGAGGGGCAGGCACTGGCCCAGCCTTTTCCCACTGCATGTCACGGGCTCTTGACCACATTTGGTGGGAACAGCAGGAAGGCAGCAGAGCCTTCAATAATCCCCAAGTAAATTTGCCCAGATGAAACTTCTCTTAATGATCCCATGGATGTCTGATGCTCCCTATTGCAAGTGGTGCATCTGAGGAGTTGTTTCCAGCCCTGTGGGTATAGGTTTTGTCCACCCATATGGCAGAGATGTTCTGCAGTGCCTCGGAGACCTGGGCACATCAATTCTTTATTGGGCTGCCAATAAGACAGACATTTGCACACCAGCCTATATGACATACCACCAGTAAAAATCCCTCTCTCTTTATAGAGATTACAAGGCTTATTATCCTCCTCTCCCAGCTTCCATACAGCTCCCATCAACTTCCCTGTTAATGAGGACTGCATAGACAGATCGTGGGGAGAATCAGAAAACCTCTTAAGTTTTCACTCAGCCTGTGTTTATGATGTTAGTAAATTCTGCAGCTGGAGTTGAAGACAAGACAGATTAGCCATTTAAAACCAATTTTCCAACCCCATTTGTATTTAAATAATCTTGTTACAAAATGACTCTGTGATGAAGAGCAAACTAGACTTATAATTATATTTTCAATATGGATAAATCAGCTATGTGTGGACACACTAGCTATTGATTGGGAGACATAAAACATAAATCTTATTGCTTGTAACAAGTAAATGATTTTTCAGTGTTTTTAAGTGTTGAATAATTCAGAATTTGCTTTACCTTCATAGACATCACAGCTTGAGTCAGTCCAAATTGTGTATTTTACTGGGAAAAAAAGTGTGGGTTGTGATACAATGCTATTTCATTTTAGATAGCAATTTTTATGCTATCTATATTGAAAAATACTTTACAAAGCTGAAAAACGCAATTATGCAGGAAGGCACAAAGGAAAGGGGATGAAACAGGCATAGATGTATGCAACAAAAGGAGAAAAGAGATGTTCTTTATATAAAGTTTTGAAAGGAGAAGGGGAAGTTGTGGAATTGGAGATAAAGGGAGACTGCTCTGAGTGGCAGAGAAGGCTTTTATATTAGAACAATGAATCTGTGCAGAAAGGCAATGAAGAGGGAAAATGGCATGGCTAGCAAGGAGATAGTTCACATTCTGAGCAATCCCTTGCATGTATAGTGCCCATTGAGCAGGAGTTTGCTGGTCAGTGATGGTCAGCTGTTACCAGCTGGCTTGGCTGGTGAGTGCTCTGACACATCTGCTGCCCACTGCACATGGAGGCAGAGCACGGCTCTGGATGGGAGGGGAACTGTGAGCCCTAACCCCAGAGCTGCATCACAGGATCTGAAGTGCTTCTCTAATATTGGACCATGACTCCTTGGTCATACAAGGAATGAAGCAGAGCTCCCCTCCTGGAGAAGTGCCCCAGTGGTGTCGTGCTTCTCGTGGGTGCAAGGGTGCTGTGCGAGGGCTGGAGAGTTGGCAGGAGGCTGAGGATGCATTAGGAATATGTAATTTCCAGGGGAGCAGGAAAAGTGTTTAATAGAGGTGATAAAGATCCCTTGCATTCCCTTTCATCAGAAAACTTCTTACTTGCACGTGTGAGCTTTTGCTGAACCAGAGGCTTTTCTAATCAAATCTAGAGGAGGGTCACCCTTAATTGGCTTATAAATCTACAGGGGTGCTGTAAACTTTCCCATTCCACCCTAGCTGGATAATGACTCTGGAACTGTTTTGGTGAGTTAATTATTGTGAACATAGTTAGAATATTAATCTTCTTGTCAGATTTATAATTGTGCTAATTTATTCTGAAGCATCTTTTAGCTCCTAGTCCTAACACCCTCCATGCAAGACCAGAGCAAATTTCTATGTGTAGCAATGAGAAGCCCCACATTGTTTGCTTGGGTTAGGGAATGAGTTTCTGCTTGTCTTGTTACAATGCTTCCTGCTATACTAGTATTAAGATATATTTAAACTCCTTTATGCACATTAATTATTGCCAGCCAAATAGATGTTAAGAGGTAAATATCTATGGATTATTTCCTTCTCCATCACCTTTGTACTGAGTAAAGAAAAAGAAGAAACAAAAAGCCAATTGCTACTTTCAAGTTGGAATGAAGAAAGCAATTCAGTCTTGCTGCAGGGAAGCAAGGTTTTCCAGAAGTTTTCATTGCTGTGTTATTACAGATTTTGAAGAGGCAACCGTTATCCCTTTGTTGTAATTATGTCTGTTCAGATTTGACTGCCTGGTTCTGGGATGCTGTTTGGATGTTACTAATTTGCTTCTAATTCTGGTTTCACTTACTGAGCTGGCTGCAAGCGTGGCCTCCTGAGTACATTCTCAGGAAATCTGTCTTTCTTGATATCACCAGGGCAATTCTTCTGTTGGGAGGATAATTCAAAGTGTCAGTGTATCTGTTTTTGTTAAGTGCACTCTGTATGGATTTATGTCTGAATAAAATGGATATACTTAGATTTCAAATAACCCTTTACTGTTGAGATACTGGAGTTAGCCTTAAGCTAACTGAATTTTGCATGAATTCCCTGACCTTACAATGTGTTTTTATTGTTGGTTAACTGTAAAGTGATATTAAGGTGGAGTCTAGAGAATTAAATGCTGATATTAACATGTTATCCATCAGTAATGTCTTCAGTAATTCTCTGTGCTTGGCGTTTGGCAGCAATTCACTCTGACCCAGAAAAAATTGCAAGAAACATGGTTATTGACAGTTTGTGTTGCTGTTACTGACCTCCCAGTCTTAAGCCTTTGCAGATTTCCTGAAATGCATCTTTTCTGTAACCATTTAGCACAGGAAGGCTGAGAAATGTTATTCGAGTTCTCATTCCTGCATCCCAGATCTTCTGTATGATCTTGTCTCTCCACTGCTTTGTGCTAGCAACTACAGGATGTGACTCCATGGGGCTGGCCCTGATGGATTGGAGTGGGAAGAGTGGTTGGCTTGGGTTGGGTTGGTGATGTCTGGTCCCAAAACATAAGTGTCTTCCAACCATCTCCAGCAGTATTGTCTGCCACAGCCAGAAAGCTGTTGGTTTCCCTTCCAGGCATCTACTAAGACAGAAAACTTTGTTTGTGGCATGCTAGGATGTTTAATATGGAAAATAGGGGACATTTCCTCTTAGATGATGAATTTTAGCCAGCAACTCTTTCATATCAGTAGACCAAATTTTGTTATTCTTGTTTGCAAATTGTGTTCTATGGCATGCAAAGGCTTAAATAGATGCCTTTACAAATTCTGAATAAATATGGAACAAATAGTTATTTAATCCATATGCTTGCAGAGCTCAGTGACTTTCTTTGCAGTTGTTTGGTACATTTTTGGAACAACTGAGTGGCTCTAGCTGTCTGAAAAACCAATTCTTTTGTGTGGAACCAACTAACAAGAGCACTCTTATTGGACTGTAGTGTACTGTAAAATAAGACAAATTTTCCTGCTGCTAAAAGGTGTGTCACTTCACTTCTACTGAATCACTATTAGATTAAATTAATCAAAATAAATAAACTGGTTTGAGTTGTAGTGTTCAGGTCTTCAGTACCTGTTATAAGAATGTACTGATTTTGCTCTGAGCGCTTTCTAAATGTTGGATTAATCCTGTAGTGCAAAGCTCATGAGCAGAGAAATAGAAACCTATTGCTTGTGGCTGGTGAAAAAGGTACATGAGAGAGGCAAGCAATGAAGAAACCATTGCAAACCAGGACTAGCAAAGAGGTGTGATCTTATGTAGACACCAGGTTTAGTGATAAGACTTATTTGTAAACTGATTGGAAGGAGGAGAAAGGAGAGAAATTATCATCATACTTGAAATGCAGATGAGGGGAGAGAGGGACAGAAGGAGAGGTAGGAAGCAATAGTCAGTGACCAGAGCTTAAGTATCTAACATGGAAATGAAGACCATGTTCATTACATCTTCGGTCAGCATTAGCAGAAACGAAGGATCTTTCATTTTTGCTCATCCTCTTCTTGGTTTGCAGATTTGTATTCCACTTTGGGTCAATATACCCAGTGTTTCCTACTGTTAGACACCTGTCAGCTGCAGAGAAGCCCCTACAAACTGTTTCTGAGGTACTTGCTTGAAAATGTGTTGTTTCCACAGAAACTTTTCTTCAGCACTGAGATTGGATCTTTGCATAGTGGCAATGCAGGAATGGGGTGATGGAGAAACAGACAGGTCTGGATGAGTTATGCGGAGGAGCCTGATTTATTAAAACTTTAATTTTCTGAGGCTATTTGTCAGAAGTCCCATGTTCTGCACGTGTCTTTGGTTGTGTGGATATTCTGCTGCATTGCTCCTTTATAGTCTGACTGGAGCCTGCTGCTGTCCTGGGGGCCCTTTCCCCTCAGGGAATCCAGAACTGTAAGGACAATGAAATGTTCTTCCTTGAATGAACACAGGTGCCAATGCCTCTTTTGCTTTTTCTTCTTAACTGATGTGTAAGCCAAGGTGACCTTGTTACAGATTAAAAAGAAAAAAAAAAAGGTGTAGTCACACAATTAGAATTGTCTGATAAGTAATATTTTCTTGCTTTTGTGTAAACCCAGAAATTCTGTAGTGACATCATCTTTACAGTGTTGAAAACATGATCTTTGCAGGCTTCCTTCTCCCAACCCCCTAGTCATTTCAACTAATACGGATTTATTTTTTTAGGCTGAAAAGGGGACTTTTTACCTTGCATAAAGAACTTTAAAACTACTTGTTTTCATAGTCATTAAGAAATTAGTTTTATGAGATTTATTTTTTTTTACCTGCCCATGCCTGTACTGGGATATTCCAAGTCTGGAAACAGTGTTCCTCTAATGCCTAATATAGAAAAATTATAAATATTTGCTGTATTTTATGAGATCTTTTCCCTAGTTACAAAAGAAAGAACAATTAGTGAGAATGCTAAGATTTTTTTAAAAATTAATTCAATTTTTATTCTTATTATGAAGGACCTCTTTTAATATATTGGCTTTCCAGATGTGTAATGCATATTTTACATTCTTTCAGTGACTTCCAAATTTTAATGCATGAGAACTTTCAAAACCCTTATAAAATCATTAATCTTGAAGGTTATTGTACCAGTTTTACTTTTGATTCTCAAAGCTGTTTCTCAGGGAATGGGGAAGGATAGAAATCCTTAGAAGATCCCTTGAGGTACAAATAGGTGAGAACAAAATTTATCTGCAGACTAAATAAGCCTGTCCATGTTTCCTTTGAAATTTAACTTAAATGAAATTTTCTAATGTGTGTCTGACATTTTTGGGAAGCCGCCCACACCTGCTCTATAGGAGTTAGTTAACATTTGTGGGGTTAGTAATCAAACATGAAAATAAACCATTAGCAGATCCAAGTAGAGAGTAAATCCTGAGGTATCAGTACTTGAAGAACTTTTATCCTTCTGGGAATAAATATTCTTGTACTGAGCTGAGGGTACAAATGCAGTTCTGGAAACAAGATGAAAGGTTCCATATATAGACACCTTTCCAGCTTGAAGGAGTGATGAGATTTGACTCAAATCAATACTAGTCAACTGTTGTGCTTGGAGAAACTAAATGTGAGTCACATTTTTATTTTAAATATGCAGACTCCCATATGAGGGATTAGAATGGACAGATCTTCTCTGAAGAAGATTCTAGCTGTCTTGAGATGGGGTTTGCTAGAGTTTGGAGAATTTGTATGGAGAGACTTTTCCTCTGAGTATTTCAAGTTTAGGTCCTGCTCGCAAAAATAATGATTCCATTTACAATAACTTCCATTTGGAAATTGGACCTACCAGTTTAAAATCCATGTCATGGTTGCCTCAGGAGAGTCTTTGTCTTGACAGAAAGTCAGAAAGCATCTAAACTTGTCCCAGTTAATTTAGGAAATCTGATCCAAAAGAAGTTTACACCTTTTGCTTGGGAACTGTTTTAAAGACTAAAGCAATTCTGGCAATGACTGGCAATTCTGTTCAATCTCCTTCCATAAATCCCCACGGATCCAAGAGGACACCAGCATGATAGCCAATTTTGGCTGATGCTTTCAAATCTTTTCTCTGGGTGCTTTAGGGGAAAATGGAGATCCTTAAGATTGCAGGGTTTATTTGTAGTATCAAAAGAAAACTGCAGTCTGTGTTCTGGATCCAGGTTTTGTATTTCTATTATACAGCTTTGAATTCTATTGTATTTCTATTAAACAGTTTGCTGACACAAGGGGACTTTCTAAAGTGTGTTTTGCATCCTCTGTGTCAGACCCAAACCTCTCTTTTCCCCTGGGCACGGATGCTCATGCTGCGCTGCAGAGCTGGTCCACAGTTACTCATCTCTCCTTGCTGAGTCCTTCAGACCAAGAGTGTTTGTATGCCAGTCAGAATATGTGTGTGTGCCTGATGGAAAAATCTAAATGTTAGCAGTATACATTAATGGTAATACTTGCAAATTCCATATGCTCAGCAGATGCTTTCTCATTTGGACTTCAGTTAAAAAAAGTTGAATAGGATAAGGAAAGGAAAAATACTGGAAACATGTCTCCTGAGAAGCCTTCTGTGATCTATTACTCAGTAAATTAATAGGGATAGATTTTAGTCAGGAGAGAAGATACCAAGAATCATCCCCTTGAAGGATACCTTACAAATACTGCCTTATTGCATCACACGGTACTTCAGGGAAAAGGCTTTGTCTCCAAGGAAGAGGGCTCATGTCAGTATTGTTCCCATAGAGCAGTCTCTGGAAAAAAACTATTCTTTAGAGATTTAGGAAAGATTTCCATGTCAAGGCTTCTACATTGTTTTGCAATGGAACCATTGTTCAAGCATCTGTCACTTTGTTCATTATGTGTCTTTACAATGGGTAGTTTTTCTTCCTTTTAATTTGTGTTCCAGATGTACGTATTCAGGCTTTTATGTGCATCCAATTTGTGATCCTTCATAAGCACTCTCCAATATCTTTACACTTTCTAACTTCTGCTTATTTCTTGTTACAAATTCACAAGCACACTACCAAACCCATGAATGATTTATGCTGAAGAAAGTTTGAGGTTAGTGCACTGAAATGTGCAGCCTTTTCTTGGTTTTGTTTCCTCTGGAAGGGAGATCAAAACTCTAGTTTTTAGTGTTGAGAACAGTTTTGTAATATCTAAGCAGAGTTAGATCCATTCCCAAGTTTCTTGTTACGTCAGTGCAGCCAGCTGAAGTGTGCAGCTGACTTTTGTAGAGAGCACTTAGTATTAACAAATTACACCCAACAAACCATAACAAAGTTCAGTCAGCCAAAGCCAAGGCTATCCCTGTAGAAGGGTTTCAAACATTCCAAGTAGCTGTGATCTGTATCGCAGTCACGTAGTTCATGATTGACACATTTACAGATAGCAACTCCTTGTTGGCAGCAAATCTCAAGTTTAGGTACTATAGTTAGGCGAAAACATTCTGATGTGCTCTGCTATCCTCCTGTCTGGAGAACCTGGGGGACTCATGAAAATATGCACAAAGAAAGGGAAACATAGGCACCCTGTAAGAAACAGTCTCTTTGAAATCTGATGGCCATGGAGTTCGTCTCTAGGAGCTTCTGGATGTGTTGGCTGAATTTCCTCCTAGGAGAAGGGGAGTTTTGAGTACTGCAGGAATGAAAATGGCATGCTGTTTCCCCTCTATTTTCTTTTTTTCTTCTCTCATTTTACTTTTTCCCTTAACTACTCTTCTGTCCTACTAGACTGGGCCCCGACAGACTGCTTTTGTTTTGGTTGCTTCTCCAACTACAGTATATATTATAGTGAAGAGGATAGCAGAGATTAACCTAGATATAGCCTTTATTTATAGAATTCAGAGTTATATTTGATTTCTCAGTGGAAAAGGATCTAAAGACAGTTATAGAGATTCTGGAAGATCTTAATACCTCCTTTGTAGTGGGACACTTCCTGTTACCCTTACTTAAAGCCAACAGTAATTGACTTTGAACAGTGCTTTCTAAAATCTGTGAGGTTATTCAGGTACAAGTAACTACTCATCTGAATGGAGGTTTTAGCCCGTGATCTGGCAAACATATGGGCACTTAACTCATGCATTTACATTTACAGAATGAGCCATGAAGCACAGTAATTTAGAAATGAGGAAATCTGAAATGTTGATTCCACATAACTCTGTAATAAAACTTCCAGTGGTGCCAGGATTTCATCCCACACCTGTAATTAGGTGCTCAACATAAGATATTGTAGAGTAGGGGCTTTGCAATTACATACTTGCTGAACTTGAAAGTTACTTACTTAGTTTCCTTATTTGCGCTGAAGCTTGTTTTTTCTCCTTTTTTTTTTTCCTTCCCTGGAAAACTGTTTCTCTGCCAATTTGTTCATCTTGAGGTGCTTTTTTCGTGCCTACATTTTGTGGATGGCCAGAGTCATTAGAAGCAAATGCATATCTGCAGTCTGATTTTTGAAACAAACTGCAGCAGCAGCACATTGCCATGAAATAAGGCCTTGACTTCACACTCTCCTTCACCTAACTTTGCTTCTTCTTTTCCCTCTGCCAAGCTGGAGGTCAGCTTTTAGTGCTTAGCCTTAGTATTTGAAGGCTTATATTGGTATCGATGTTTATGGACACTGGTTTATGTCCATGGACATTATTTGGTTATAGCCCTGTAAAATATGTGTGCTATTCCAGCCTGAGAAATATGTGCATGTGGTTATGCATACATCACTCTAAAGGTTAACAGAAATGGTGATCTGCAAGGAATACTCTTATGAAATTAAAGACTCACAGATATTTAAGGCAAGTTTGAAGAATTATTGGCAGACTTGCAGAGCAGTTGTGTGTGTGTGTGTGTAAAAATAAATTCAATTCATAGGACAATGGAGAAGCAAATCTGAGAGGGAAGGCAGAGTTTCAGGTGGCATTCATCCAGCCATAGCTGCAAGAATGCAACGATGATGATTTATAATTACTGTGACAAAAATAACGATGATTCTGCTGCCACGTTTTTACCATAGCCTTGGGAGTATAAGTAATTATGCAATGATCAGTTGATTCTACATATTCACAAATTTAGCTATTTATCATAATTGGTTTAGTCCATTGGAATTAGTCCAGACTTTTGCTTCATATAGTTGGTTGTAAAAGGCAAGTGGAAGGAAGCAAATTTGCTTTAGCTGCATACACCAAATCAAGGTCTGATCTACACTAACAGAATCCTTATTATTGATTGCAGTGGTTGTTTATTCTTCCAGGTGTAAAAAAAAGCAACAAATAAAAAAACAACAACAAAATGAACCCTCACAGAGAAGCCATCTATGTCTCTCTTTGGAGTTGCTCTCAGTGCGTATCAAAAATTAACTGATTCATACTTCAAAACTCCCCTTTTCTGCATTTTATTTGCATTTTATCTGCTGGATGCTCAGTGGTCAAATTAGATTGAGTTAGGGGGATCCAGGCTTTGTGTTTGCTTTCATGCCCACCAAAGCCTTTCTCTGGTTGTCTCCATCCTAATATTGTCATTCAAGGAAATAATCTGATTTCATGGCCTCCAAAGCCCTTGTTACTTATAAAGCCATTTTATTCTAGACTGTGTTTTTGATAGTTCTGTAGCCAGCAAATACTTTATCCCAAGCCGTCTACCCTACAAAAAAGATCCTACCAAAACTAAGAATGCCATTTGCTTTGAGGTGAAAAGAAAGAGGCATGCTAAAGAGTAACTGAAGGATTTCCAGGGACACAGCCAAATTCCTGGATATTACCACAGAATTCCACGTTAAGCTGAACATCAATTTTAATGCTGTTTGTCTGTAGCATTACAAGGTAACTGGAATCCTCTTGCTGCCTTCTAGGGACCCTTATGCATTCAAGCACAAAACCTAATACAGCGTCAAATGGTCCCAGAGGGTTTATTTGTCTGGGCAGCAGCAGGCAGAGTGATAAACAAAATGTCACAGATGAAGGAGCAGTGCAGGCAGTCCTACATGTCTGGCAGCCATAGACAGTGAGCTGTGGCCTGTCTGTTACCAATTTGTCTTAAATCACACAATTAGATGTCTTTCTTTATCACATGTTAATCACTACCTTCCTGGCTCAATTATATCTGCTAGCTTTCAAGCACGTGGATGTATAAATGGGATCACTGTAATTCAGATTTGGCAAATAGACTGAATGTTTTCCATGTTCTTAATAGCTGGTTACAAGCTGAAATTGCAGCATTTGTATTGATCAAATCACTGTTTCTTCATCTCTGTGCAGCCATGTACTTCCTGCTACCTTGAGTCATTCTTCTAGGTCTTGGTATGCCTTGGACCTCCTTCTGGGGCGAAAACACAGCTGATCAACACCAAATGCTTCATTCCCTGAGGTATTCCCATGATAAGGTGAGTGGTTGTGGCCCAGAGACACATTCAGGTTCCCTGTGGTTTTCTGATCTTCTGGCCCAGTGAGCCAGAATGAAATGACTGTTCTGTTAATGGCAAACAATGACAGAAATGATTGCTCCATGGTGAGGCATCCTTCAGATGAGATGCAGAGATGAACCCCTGTCCTTCACTTCCAAATGAGCACAGGTGTTTCATTCCCAAGGCGTCTGTTTCTTGTTATCTTTTATTCTATTCTTTTCCAGCCACTTCCATTTGTAATGACATCAAGGGCACTGCTAGCATTGGAGACCACTGCCTGTTTAGTAGGTCCACCTTCAGGAGGTACAACATTAGCAGAAGCAGCAGCAAAATCCCTGATGGGTATCCAGGGAATCAGGGCTGCAGGAAACTGGGGAACCTTTCTGTCCAATGGTCAGAGTCTAATCTCCTGGGTTTAGAATCCCAGCTTTAAATTTCAAAGGCTTGAATCTGCTCAAATCCTTTTGTGAGTCTTTAGATGTATCTAGTTTTATGGTTACATAAATTTTTGGGCAGTGGTAGAAGGGACTCTGTTCTACTGCAAAAGAACTGAAATAAAATGGCAGTAGACTTAGCCAGATCAATATCACTCTTCTGTGTAATTTTTAAAAACCAAAGTTGCAGCAGAAAAGCCAGTTATTGCAGTGCTACTTAATTCATTTAGCAATAGAGTGCATTGATTGATATTGTCATAAATAACAAGCCACTTCATCTGTGCCCCCTCACCGCCCTATCATATTACACGTACAGGCTAAGATGAAAAAACAGCTGCAGCCCTTCTGAGCCTCAGGCTAACAAGCCTTATTGATTGCACTTGTCGTCAGTAATCTAAAGCTAAAAGATAGCAGCCCATAGGATTTGTATCTAAGGTTTGAACCCACACCATTTTCTAAGTGGGTAGTGCCTGTGGAAGCTGTGCTGATTTCTAGGCAGCTGACATGTTTTACTGGAAACAAGTGCAAACAGAAGAGTCATGTTCTGAGCAGTGATTGGCAAAATCAATCCTAATTAGGCTGCAGATATTCAAGGCCACTTCTAAACCTGAGCCTTTTCTTGATCCCCTTTAATTATGTATTCAGATCAAAATGACACTCTAAGCTATTATCCTGCTTGTTAAACCCACTCAGTCACTCGTTGTCTGAACAAATGCATCTACGTTTCACTAAGAAGCATAAATGGTTGCCTCTGTCAGTCTGCACTGAGGGAGCTGCAGCTGTGTCCTTCAACATCTTGGATTCCAGGGCTCACTGCAAAACTTTGGAGTAACTTTGTGCAAGTCGACTTTGCACTCAGACCAACCTGAATGGTCACTTGGCCTTTTCCTCTGTGGGGCTTCAGATGTACTTCCTTTATAGGTGTTAAATCAGAACATTTTAGAGTTATCTGTAAGGGAACAAAAGGTATTTCTTTTGTTTGCTTGTTCATTTTTATCTCACATGTGAGCTGTCACTCTTTGCCTTGCACTTCCCAGAAGAAGGAAGAGAAGAGCGTGTTAGGTGTGGGAGCTTAGTGGCTTGAATTTACTAATTAGCAGAGCTGACACTCAGGGGCAAGAGAGTAGCAAAGGCTGCTTAATCAGTGTGCATTTGGGGGCTAATTCAGAGTTGTAGACATGACCTTTTCTTTAAATATCTGCTGCAGACAGATTTCTTGGGCCACTGTGGCATGATGAGGTGTGAGATGGTCAGTGACACTGGGCAAAACACTTGAGCTAGCAAAAAATTCCCTCAACTTGCATATGAGTGAAATAGCAGGGAGAACAGGAAGGTAATAATAAAACCATATTTATAAAATATTGATTTTTTTTTAAGAGTGATGAGCACAATACTTTGAGGCAAGGTACTGTAGTCCTGCAGTTGTTCATTCAGTAAAAAGCTAAACTATATATGAAAAGAAAGCTAGAAAATTTGCAAGTGTTAAAATAGGTGTTATTGTGGGGCACAGTGAAGGTTATGCCAATGAAGGTGTTTGCTTTACATGGAGATCAGCACATTTCAGTGTTTATTTAGATCAATGAGTCATCTTCCCTGCTTATAGAGACTGGTAGAGTTCCTTCTATAGAACCCCTCCCTCTTTCTTTTACCTTTATTTTCTAACTTTTTTTTTCAGTGTTGTTTTGCTGCTTATATTACTTAGTATTTCCAGCAGCTTTGCTGGATGTAATTTCCTTACATACTATTTGTTTTAGTGCTTTTATTAACTTTTATAGCACAGGTTTTGTTGCCACTTAGCTACTAAACATTAATGTAGTGCATACAAAAAATATAGTTCACTACTTACTCTGAGAAGTAGCAAAGGGAATACCTTGGTACCATTCCTGTAAGAAATGCCATGAACTCAAGATTTCAGGAATAAAAATCAAGGGAAAATAAAGTCTCAGTTTCATCAAGCTTAATTCTCTAAAAGTCATTGTATACTAATTTTGCTAGAGAACATACATAGCTAGAGAGGAGTTTTTTTCATTTTCCTTTGACTTTAGGATAAAACAGAAAATTCTGGTTTGTTCTCTACTACTACTGTTCTCAAAACGAAAGCCATAAGTGGGGCTTTCGTTTGTGTCTGTTATATCTGACCTTGGACTTCATTCTGTGATCCCCAAGGATCATTTCCAGGGTTCATTAGTCCTTGTGTGCTGTAATTTTCTGGTAATGTTGGAGGCAGTTCTGGACCTGCTACCCAGTGGGCAAAACTTGAAAGGCCTCTTTGGAAATACATTATGAATAATGCTGGTCATGTTCCAATACACCGTAGGTGAGTCGGAATTTGCTTTCTTCAACTTGGGGTGTAGTTGCTCCAATATTGGTTGGGACGCCTGGTGACTTTGTCACCAGTGCTGTCCAATGCTTTAAGCTGTTCTCATCATGGAAACCATTTGAACTGGAGTGAGACATCCCCTGAATTGCCTTCAGCAAGGTACTGACAAGTGTTCTCGCTGAGCAGCACATCCGATGCAGGGATCTCAGTGAGCAGCTGCAGTGGGAGCTGCACGTGGAGCTTTTGGGGGGCAGGAACCAACGACCCCCAGACTTTTCTCAGACTTTTCTGCCTTAGAGTGTGAGGGCATAAAATCCCAGAGGTTCCTTTGTTCAGAATCTGTCCTCAGAGGCACCAGCTCAAGATGTTATTTTGTTATTTAGTTATTGCATCAAGATTAACTTATTTTAAGAGCTGTTAGGGAAACCTGGTCTGACTGCGAGTGTGTTGGTTAGGTAGCAACAGAAGAAACACGCGGGTTACAGAGCAGCAGTGGTTTCATCAGGCAGGACCCACTAAAAGTCCTGCCCTTCTTTATTTACTTATTTTTATAGGGTTTTAAGGACAGTCAAAGATTGGTGAAAGGGGTCAACACCCCTGAAGGTTTACAGGACAGAGACATGGTCAATTATCTTTCTCTACCCCAGGGAAAGGAATGAAAAACAATTCCACAAGTGTAAAACAATCCCGGCCGGTTTAGAAAAACAAGGACCATGTTTACAGAACAAGCATGGGAAACTACAGCTACAGTGTTATAACTTATGGGGCTCTGTAAAACCAGGGCGACACGAGTGCACCACCATCCCAGCACAGATGGTGAGAGTGTCACTGCCAGGGTGGCTCCTGGGCATCTGGAAAGGTAATTCCTCAACATCCTGCCCAAAGAGGTAGGATTTACAGGAGGGAGGGAGTCATACGCTGGACAGTGCTGCACTGGCTGGTAAGAGTACATGGCCCCAAAGGATCCTATTGTGTGCATGGATACTGACAAGAACTTTAAAAGTTTGTTGTATCTTGATACTAAGTTTTACTCTATTTAATTTTTGGAACTGAGAAAAAAAGCTTTATTTAAATTTTTTATGTTTTTGGGATGCAAACATTGTAGGTAAGGCTTTTTGTCTTTTTTTTTTTTTAAACTTAAATTAAGAGGAGAAGAAAAAGATATGCTGGGCTGACAAAATGTTAGGGCTACCCAGTTGAGAGGATCTGAAGTTATGTGCTGCCACTTCAATTCATTACTATATTGATGAATATACTTTATCAGTTTTCAACATGTAGTCCTGCAGTGCTATTAATAAATCATGAATCTGAAATTACAAATAATTCTTTATTACTCACTTTAGAAAATAAACATGGCAAGATTTACCACTAGTACAAAAACGTCTATGTCTTATCTTTTATTTTTGAGCCTTTAATTTTTTTTTGTTCGGTTGGTTTTTTTCTATTCTTTTTGGCCAACATCATGACCTTCAAATTTCCTGCATCACTGCTGGCTAATCACCAAGTTTCAAATTAATATTCTTCTGTGTAAGTGATCACTGCAGCATGACTTCACAAAGTTTTCTTGAATTTTAGCCTGGATTCATGTAAGTCTAGATTTATAATGTGTTCTTGCCAGGTGTCCAAGAGGGACATTTCCTCTTTCTGAGGCTATCAGATACCCTCAAAATTAATATTCACATTAGCTGTAATTTTTTTCTTAGTTTTCATGATCCAAGTGGCCTGGAAGCATTAAGAGATATGTAATGATGCTCACAATCAGGGCTGGATCTGACCTTTTAATATCCATGAAAAAACAGAGGGTAAATAAATCCCTTCAGAAAGAACTTGACATTAATTCCACCTTATCTGCCCAAACCTGTCAAAGGTTACTACTCAACTGGGCTATTAAAATGCTAGTGTTTGCAGACTCTGAGAAAATTGCTGTCTCTTGGCAGAACAAGAGCCAGCAAGCCAGAACAACAGTCAGGAAGCACAAAATTTTTCACTCTGTATTAGAAACTTGTTTCTAAGGTCTTTCCTACCAGCTTTCTCCAGATAACATTTATGAAAGTCATGTTTTGCAGTGATAACTTGGTGGTGCACCAAATCTTTATTCGAGATAATTAGCTACTCTATCTTTGATGTGCACTTTACAGTGTATATTTATTTTTTTCAAAAGTATTGCGTTGCATTTTCAGGAATACTGGCTTTCCCTCCAATTATCTGAGGTAACACAAATACTTTTGTTTAAAAATGATGTGTAAGAGTTGTTACTGTAAAGCTCAGTATACTGTTACTGTCGCTACCCAGTAACAAAGGAACAGGGACAAATTTGGAGAAACTGGAGCACAAACAGAAAAAAAGACTTATGTGAAGACTTACAGAAAGCTGAAGTCAAATACAGAAACACAATTCAATGTTTCTTTGTGGAATAATTTGCTCATTGTGTACCACTCCATGTCTAATCACAGTTTGGCTGGATGGATGCACAAAGCCCAATTCTCTTTTCTCTTGGCTTTTTGTTAAGGGAATGGGGGGAAACTCCCATTAGTGTTCTTAGAAATAGGTTAGGCCTTCACGATGAAAGAAACTGATGTATTTCATTCTTTTTTGAGAGAGATGTGGACTAAGAGATTTCCCAACGTTTTTCAGCCACCTAAATGCAGAACTTTGGAGAAACTGTAAAGCACATTCACCTGTGCACCCTGACTTTTCCTAGCCCAAATATCAGCATGAGCCACATAATGTTCCTCCCTGACACCTTTCATGGTGTATTTGTTGCCACTGGAAATCTGGATGCATTGGCCTGGAGGGGCACAGGCACTTCAAAAAGGAGTGGGCACAAATGGAGGGCCAGGGCAGTGGGGCTGCCTCTGAGGCTCATTTGTTCTGCAATCCAGGCAGTGCATCTGTATTTGCATTTTCAGACTCCAGTGGGGATTTCTGTAAAAAGAGTCTATTAGCAGTCATGACTGGTAACTTCAAAGATGCCCTTTCCTTATTGCAGGCTGACGTGTCTGTGGTAAACTATAAAGTCATGCATAACATTTACGATGGTGAAATACACCGCTGGCATGCTACAAGGGTTTGATTTGCTCCAGGAACCAGCTCTTGTCTCACATCAGCATTTTATGTAAATAAGACGATTTGGTTTTTTTTCCCACAGACAGTAAAAATAAGAATGTAGTTAATGTCCTTGACAAAATATATTAGAAAAGAATTCCACAAATGTATTTTTTTCCCTGAGGAGAGCAGTTAGAAATGGCAGAACAAGAAGGCTTTGCAAGAAAATTGTCCCATGAACACCAAGTATTCTTCCTCTTACTACTCTAAGTTAATGCTGCATAGGACAAACTGTAATGCTGACCCCATATTCCTGAGCTACATGTGTAATTCAAACACATAAAAGTGCTGAGTAAAATCAGGGATATCATTTGGTTACAGTCTAAAGGAGGCCTGGTATGTGCCTCCTTTATGCTTTTTCCTCCTGGTAGTAGCTACTCCTGAGAAATGTGCACCTTTGATGTTTTCTCCCTCCCACAAAACTCTCCACTCAGCAGATACTTTCTTTTTTTCCCTTACGAAGCAATTGAGTTTGCATTGCTTGAGATATGAACATAAAATTCCATCCATATTTAATCAACCTGGAGGAATGTCCTTCACCAGGACTGAGGTGTCTTCTTCAGAGCAGCTGTGGACTGGCATTTCCTTGATGGAAGTGGCAGTGGGAATGTGTCTGGTGTTGTCACCACACTGCATTAAGCAGTTCTGTGGTTTGATTATTATGATACACCTTCTCTGTTTTGAGCTCCTGTTCTCTCTTTGTCTGTAACTCAGGTTGAAAAGGAAAGTTTATGCCATTTGGAAAAAGGGACAGGCAACTCAGGAGGACTACAAGGATGTTGTGAGGTCATGCAGGGAGAAAATTAGAGGGACCAAATACCAGATCCCAAATCCCTGGACTGTACTGTTAATTTTGTTATTCCCACAGTAGGGAACACTCAGCTGTGCATATCAAACTCTCTAATCTATTAATAATTGCATTCATCTACACAACTATATACAAATATAAATAGCAAGGCAGAAAGTTAGGAAGTTTGGAAACAGTAAAACTAGTTGCCTGGGCAACATTAGTCTGGTTAAGTATTTTGCATTTTGATCTAGGACTTCAGGGACCGTATTTACTTTTTTTTTTCCCCCTGCACAGGGATGCCTAGAGGGGAAAAAATGGCCACAATTTTACTAACTCTCATATTAAGTGTGAGATAATTATAATAAGGGGCTCTTGCAGAACTCCTGTAATAACCTTTATCTTTATTGCATAGATGGAAGGAAAGGTCAAGATCTGTTCAACTAGTATCTTTGTGTGACAGACTTAGTGTTAGCTCCGTGCTTTATATACATAATATGTCCTCAGAGACTGCAAGGAAAGCAAACAGACCTCATCAATTTCTCTAATGATTCCTCTGAAAGATACTTTTTTTTTTTTATCTTGGTTTGTATTTTTAGCTCACTTTAACAACACCTCTATTACCCGGCTGTCAGAGACCTCGTACATAGAATTTATGTTGGCTTTCATAAAGAAAAATTAGATGCTATCTCAAGGACAGTCTCTACTTTTAATGTCATTAAAGCTAAATGAGTTATTGTTGATATTCACCGAGGAACAGCAAATAGAATTAGATGGAGAAAAATCTTAGTGATAAGATGATGTGCTGGCTGTAACTGTCCATTGCAGAGAAGAGGTAATTTATAAGCATTGCTCTCTTTAATGTATAAGTAACCTGTACTTTATACTGTGTGGTTGGTGCTATTAATCCTGGGGGAGGGATGGAGGCTGTGGAGAAGGGGTGTGGATATTAGTTATAATACTCTCTATTTCTCAAGTAGCACTGAGTGTGTGGCTGGCCAGTTCAGCCCCAGGCATCCTCAGCACCCCCAGATGCTGCAGAGGAAAAGGCACCTGGACTGGGCCTTTTGGCTGCTGGAGAAAAGCAGAGCTCATGGAAAGAGGGAAAGATTTTAATTATGTTGCTGAAAGGTGGTGTTCATCAGCACAACACTAAGTGATATCTCTGTTTTCAGGTCTGTGTTATGTTTCACAGGATGGGTCAGGCTTTTAGGGACCACAGTGCTCACCTGGTCCAACCTCCCTGCTCAAGCAGCGCCATCCCAAAGCCCGTGGCACAGGATTGTGCCCTGACATCTCCTGAGTACATCCAGTGAGGGGAACTCCACACCCTCTCTGGGCAGCCTGTTCCAGTGCTTGCTCACTGCACAATAGAGAAATTCTTCCTCATTTTCAGGTGGAACTTCCTCTCCAGGCCAGGAAATTCCACCTGGTTGTTTCTTCTCAACTGGCTATGACTGAATGTTTTTCAAGTTTGGTATGAAAAACTTCCTTCTCTATTAGGATAAAGAATCAAAGGTAGGCCAGTGGTATTTCACACACTGGAAGATTCCTGCATCTGCATGCTTTGCACTTAATGTTACAATTAAGTAACAATGTTTGCTTCAAATTGGTTCTGTAGAAGAGTGAGGAAAGGAGCAAAACAGGGTTGAAGATTCCCCTTTTTTTACCCAGCTTGCCCAGGCTCATAGGAAAAAGCAGAGAACTCTGTAGATGATAGAGAATTTTGTAAAAGGCTGTTTTGTATGGTAATCCCACCTATCCATAGATCTGTGGTACAGATGTCATCAACTTTGTTTCCTGTGCAACTGAGAGCTCTTTAGCTGTTAGCTCCAAAGCTGGAGTGAAATGAATATGGAGATCCCACAGCATATTCTATGGGCTCGAAGTGGCTGTGGGGAAAAAATGAGGTATTGAATTTCCTGGTAGGAAAGAAAGTCCTACATATTTCATTTTATGTCTGTGGTATAAAGACTGAGAAATTCTTTTAAGAAAGATCAAAAGCAGATGCATTTATATGTAACATCTTAATGCATAACTGGTTTGTTGGGGTATTGCAGAGAGCTATAGCAAATGAAAAAGAAATGTTAAAACAACATTATTAAGCTATGAAGTTAGAAACCTGAAGGATAGAAAATGTCATTGCCAACTTAATTAGACCCCCTAATGTGTGTGCAGTGGGAAGGGCTTTAATTACCTGATCACAAACTATTTTTTGCGCAGCATTCTCCATTCCTTTCAGCATAGAAACCGGATAGTCTTTAATTAATGAGCAGTTATTCAATATTTTGTTTTCTCCTCAATATGCCATCTTAAGTTTTACTCACTGTATGCTCTTCAAACCCAGCTCCAGACCCATAATTATTCATTTCTTGATGGGAAATTTGTTTTACAAATATTTGTTATTTTAATACCATCCAAAAGAGATGATGAGTAATTATGATATTTTTAGAAAGTTAATTGTGTCACAAGGAAAAACCATAAAATAATTTGGAATCTTAAAGCAAATAAAACTATTTCATGAGTTTAGATGCATTTGAAGAAAAATTTCAATTTACTTAAGCTGCATATACTGCCTAGTGGGAAAAATCAGATCCCCGGCATTTTAAATAATTTTTTATCCTCCCTCTCAACCCCCTCACAGCACAGGCTGAAAACAAGACTTAGACCTGTTAAAAGACAGAAACAAGTGAGAGCAAGAACAGGCCTCGTGCCAGAGAGAGCTGTTGCCTCCCTTGCTGTGTCATTACGGCACCGAGCCGCACTCTGCGCTGGGGGAAAGCTGCTTTTAAAATTGTTGCTGTGAATCAGAAACACCAACCCTGCTGGTAGTGAGAGGCAGCTACTGGAATAAAACACCTCCTCTGTTCCCAGGAATGGATGCTTGCTCTGCATTTAAAAGTCCCTGGCTGGTGTACAGGTGTACTCCTGGCAGCTGAGCCTTTTACTGATGAGCAGAGTGGTGCTTGGTCCTTCTTCTTGGCATGTCCATCTGTGTGGTTTTCCAAATACCCTTTCCACAAGGCAGCCTCTCCAAATAATTTAAGGCAAAGCAGTATAAGTAGTTGCCTGAGAGGCAGGAGTGACCTGTTACTGAGACCACTCTCTCACTTCCAGATGAATCCCTTGATAAGAGGATTAGTGTTTTTAAGCAAGTGGATAGAGGCAGCAGCACCAAATGAAGTGAGACAGAAATTTATCCCTTAAGGCATAGTTCAAAACAAGTTTACAGATTTCTATTTAAATGCCCCCATTCCAGGTGTGTATAAGGGTCAATAAGTATTTGAGCCTGAAATTTCCGAATTGTGGTTGAAAGCCTTGAAATCAGTTATTCTGCCTTGCTGTCACAGACTATATGAACTCTTCCTATGAATCAGCATTTTTGGATGAAATGTAAACAGTATTTTAGAACAAATCTCTTCATTGTCTTTTTAGTTTGTCTCTGTAAAACTGGTATCTCATAATTGGTAGTTCCAGCTCTGAAGTGCAGGTAGGGTTAAAGTGTATTCTCACAGGCCCTATGAATGAAACTGTTGTTTTTTTCTGGCTTCCTCTCCTTCTGCTCATTAACTGTGAACCTCCCCCAGGTTATGCAAGGATAAAGATATTTGTGGGAGCACCTGCTTTATTGAGGAACTGCATCTAACAGTGGAGATTTCTAGAAACATTCTCCTCTGCTGGCTGAAGCCAGGGTCCTGCAGAAATAACAAATGACCATATAACAGAGAGGAGGGGAGGAGTTCACAGTAGAACCTATGGAAGTAAATGCTGATGTTTTCCGGATTTTTAATACCTGCTTGGCAGCCTTAATATTTTTGACAAAGAATGGTGGATGAAGGGGTCTGAATGCGTGTGTGTGTGTTGGTGTGAGGGCATGCTGGTATCTTAAAGAAACCAAGTAACAGTGGAATAAGCAAACCCGATTGTGTGATTTTATTGAGTCCTACACAGCTCTGAACTGGGGTGAGAGGCCCGTATTTGCTGTTATTAAATGTCTGCAACAGGCAGGAGCATCAAGTTTTTCCTTGTCTGATCACTAGGAAAAGGCCCTGAAAACATAGATCAGAGTTTTTTCAGAAAGACCACCAAAGCAAGGTGATAATTTTGAAATACGAACAGCCACAGTAAAATTGATATCGTTTCTCCTGGTCAGCTCTATGAACTTTGCAATATTTTGCATTGGATAAACCATTTTAATAATGGGCAAGGTCTAAGAGGACAGATCCCAAGGGGAATGTAATCCTGGAGGTGTTTTATCCTCCCTAGGATGCTTCTATATAAACATAAATTCTGTTTGTTGGGGAAGGGAAAGTTGCGTCTGTGATGAAGAATTTAACATGCAAATTGTTATTAATTCTGCCTTCAATCGAAAGCACACAGAGCAGCTATAAGGAAGAATAATAACAGTTAGAATAATTGCACTTAGATCCCCTAAAACGTGACACTTCAGCTTGTGTCAGTAATTTCAACTTCTAGCCAGGGAGGCAGTGTATTTATCTTGTCAAAGAAGTAAAAGTTACTCCAGTTTTAAGCAAACATGTGTCCTTTGAAACCAGTATATTTATGTTATTTAACCTTATGGAAAAATTGTTGAAGTCTCTCTTTTAAAATAAGTAAAGATTCTGTACCTTTTAGGTGATATGCTGGACTCTGTTTCTTTAATTCTTCTAACTGTTAATATGACAGGATTCTGGGATTATCACTGTGTATTTGCTTAATTTATAGGTGAGAGGCTCCCACTAAAATGGCCTCCATAAAAAAAATTATGCAACATCTAAGAGGGTTCTTAGAGGTCCTTCTTTTGAACTTCCTTTCTTTTTTGTTTCCTTTCTTTCTTTCCCTTTCTTTCTTTCTTCCTTCCTTTCTTTGTTTCTTTGCTAGGGAGGAGGTTATATCAAAATCCATTTATTTCATAAGCTGCTCATATTCTAAAAGTTCAGTAACTTCACAACTCCTCTACCCATTTTTTCATCCACTGTTTAGCCATTGCAGTTTCTGTATACCTTGCAAACCATTTGTACATTGAATTATAGAACTTTTTTCAGTTTCTAGCTCTTTTAAGTGATATCAAGTTTCTTGACACCTGCAATTAGTGGTAATAGCTTGGTGGACTCTGGATAATGGTTCTCTAGCAAGAGAGAAAGATAATATGTTTCTACATTGCTATTACTTCATAGGATTTTTATAGAAGTGTAGAACACGTTCTCAGCTAAGATCAGAGCTTTGTGCTGCCATGCCCCAGGAGCATCCATCAAGTGAGATGATTTGTCCTGAAGAGAAGCTGTAAGTAGGTGAAAAAGACTGACAAGGTATTATTTACCCCTATTTGACAGATGAGAAGTCAGGACCCAGGGACTGTCTGGATTAAGTGGCAAAAAAAATAAATGGCTTTGTGAGTCTGGTGTCCTGTTATTGTTCAGTCCAGGGACTTGATCTGGAGAATGTAAGAAATTTCTTATGGTTATGCAGTTGATTTCTGTTTGCATGGGAGTGGGATGCAGAACCAGAGAAAGGATGGGTAAGGAGTCAGTGCAGCATCTTGAGACCAAGGCCAAGATATCCACATAAACAGTGAGCTCAGTACATGCCCTTCAGATATCACCAGAGACACTGTGCCCACCCTGAGAGCAGCCCAGGAATGTTAAACTACTGGCTGGTGAACTTTCTTCCTAGTACTTAACCTGCTAAATAGCTGTAATGGCTAATTCTGAATGTATAATTCTGGCTGTATAATGCATCTTAACTGGCAAATGCCAAAGTTAACTGAATCTACTATAAAATGTTTTTTTTTGGTGTCACTGAAAATCATGCTGGATTTTTTCTCTTTAGGAAAAAAGAGAAAACAAAATGTTATTTGGTAAGAGAATAAGATGATGCTTTTGTGAGAAAGAGATTTTTTTTCAGTTCAGTCAACACTTGGGGTTCATGTGCTTTTCCTCACTTTAGTGGGATCACAGGGACTGGAAATTGGCTGGGGATGCAGCAGCTAAACGTGTCACTTTGTGGCATTCATTTGGAAGTACACTACCCAGGAATGCTGAATTAGCCCTCCCGCTGTGTGGCCCGGGGTGAGCTGGAGCTGAGTGATTCCAGTGTCAGAGTGAGAAGCAGTTCAATGGCACAGAAGGGATGTAATTTCTGTGGGTATCTCAGGATGTGTACAGAACAGGCTGGGCTGTTAGTGCAGATCACTTCTGAGAGGAAAGATGATTTCCTGACTATCTCTAATAATGTTAAATCAAATTCATATTTTCATATTCATTGCTGAGTATTATGCAGACTTGGCAAGTCTTTAAGGACAAAACAGAGTTACTGCAAGATACACGAGCACTGAAGCACAAGGAATTGAGACTCCAGATGTAAAATCATAGATACCAGGAAGCAGGAAGTTTGTGGGATAGGTGGAATGAGACACTGCTATCTTGGAAATTTTAGTGCGGTTGTAACCTGAAAGAGTTTTAGGGGCTGTTCAGTGTAAGGTGTCATATTACTGCAGTAAATTAGATACTTTTTCCTGAACACTATTTCAAGGGACAATGGAGGGTAAAAGAGTTGTGGAAAAACTCATACTATATGTCTGCATTTCTGCACATTGAAGAATTTAAGCTGTCCCTTTTTTTTTTTAAATGTTTGCTGTCCATCCCCTCGACCTACCTGAGTGCCTTTTAATACAAGTGTTAGCCACTGAAGGCAGTTTCAGCAATATTGCTTTTCTAAAAATAGACTGCAAGAGCATCTTTGTTATCTGCAGTGTGAATTGTTTTAGTAGGAAGCTACTTTGCTACAGTATCATTTCTTAAATTGCATATTACTTTAACAATCACATCCACCCAAAACATAATGATTGTGACTGAAGAAATACAATTCTGAATCACAAAGTGGAATGCACAAGGGTTTAGATGCAAGTGACACCAGTTTTCATTTTGCATATAAATACACAGGAATTGTGATTACAGCAATTGTCTTCTGTTTGCAGCAATGCCAAGCCAAGACCGGGCAGGATGGGGCTCTGAGTAATGTGCTTTAATGGAATGTGTTCCTGCCCATGGCTGGGAGGTTGGAACTAGATAATCTTTAAGGTCCATTCCAACCCAAACCATTCTATCATCCTGTGAAACCAAAATTCAAATGTAGATTAAAGTATATCCCATTGAAATGAGCAGAATTTCAGTGATGAAAGAATGTATTGCTGAGAATCTTTTTAGGGACATTCCTGATTCATGTTCTCAGGAGGTGGTACATATTTCAGCAGCTGTGGCGTGGGTTTGTGAGAACTGTTGTCCAGATCAGCGTAAACCTTGAGAGGTGAGCTGGCTTTGTGCTTTCCTGGCAGTGTGTTAATCACTGTCTATTGCTGAACAGTGTCCTTCACTCCTTCTCAACCCATCTTGCCTTGCAAATCCAAGATTTGGATTGAAAATGGTTGCGAGAGCCTCCTGTGGCAAACAGTCAGAAAGCCAAGGACTGGCAGAGCCTCTGTGAGAATGTTGGGTCAACATGACCCGAGACAAGTCAGTGGGGCAGAAGATGCATCAAAACCCTTGGCAGTGGTTGCTGCAGGCACATCCAAAATGACTTTTCTAGCCCTGGGTAATGCTAGAGTCACTCATCAGAGGGAGTCTGATGGGCAGAATTGTCAGTGACCTAAACTAGCATTGCACGTGGTCTGTAGGGCAGACTTTTACTCCTCAGCAAAGGTTTTCGACTCCTCAGTGTAGGTTAGGTAAGGTTTTCACAGCTAGGAATTTAGGAGCTTTGATGACAGCTGTACACCACCTCCCACTCCCCCCTAGAAAAGGGGGAAAAAAAGCTCCTATTTCCAAATTGACTTCAATTATGTTCTCATGAGTTCATAGTGGGGCAGTTAGTAATCTGTGTAAGAAACAAGATATGGTCACATTATGGCTTCCCTATCTCATTTTTTTCTTGTTTTAATCTGTTTCCTGCCTTTAGTATTCAAAACGAACAAGCACAAGCAACACAGAAAAAACTTGAAAGGCTAAAAATCAAAAAAATCACAGAACATTTCCACTTGCATAATTCAATTAAACCCATTCTTCCCATGATGCATTGAGGAAATACATTATTACAGACACAAAGCACTTTGTAGTGTTGTATTATTAACTCCTTCTGGGGCCACATGAATTTTCTGCCAGATTAGGAGGAAGGAAGAATAGGATATAATGTCAATTAACCTAATTGCTATGGGTCTTTCAACACTAGGGCTTATGTGCATTCCCAGAATGGGGATACAAAAATGTGTGCATTTAGGATTTCCACATCTTGGAGAGAGTTTAAAATGCCCTGGATATTACCCTGGTGAGAGCTGTGTTCTCATCTGCCTGAGCAGTAAAAATAGGCTGTTTTTGTTTAATTGGATGATGGAAAGCTAGAGATTTCTCACATCAGTCCGATGGCAGATTCAAGATTTTACATATGTCAAAACAAAGCCATCTGGATTTGTTTATATTGCAGTTAGTCTTTTGCAGGAGTCCAAGTGGCTATTTGAGAGCCACTGTAGCATCAGCATAACAAATAAACGTGGGTCATGCCACAGCCCTTTGCAGGTTCTTGGGCCAATGTGGAGAACCCTTTGCTTACTCATCTGCAGGATGAGTGTGTGTTAGCCAAGTTGTGGAAATGAAGATGGGGTCATAAAAAGTCGCATCTAGACATATGAAATCACATGGGTTAAAAGACTGAGTCCCAGTTTTAAACATTCTCATTGGCTTATCATTTTTCTTCAATTCTTTCACCTCTCAATTCTGTTATATTATATGGGCATAAATTTTATTTTTGTGTTTACAAATGTAGGATTTATTCAACAGAAGATAGAGTTTTTTAGGATGTTTTACATAAATAAAACATTTTACTTCTGAGTTAAAAAACAAACAAACCCAAACATTCCTGCTTGAAATAACAGAAATCTGTTGTAATTGATTGAAGGTAATTAACCAGATTGATTGCTTAACCCCCCTGCAATCCAGTTAGAAATGGTTCATTGTGCAAGTGATAAATTAAGATGGTTTAAGAAGTTTCTGGTGGATCCTTGATTTGAGGTTATGGTTTTGTAACAAATCATGGCAGAGCAAAGCTATCAAATGGCACTGTCTCTCCTTTAAAGAGACCTCCAACTCAACTGGCAAAGCCTTCTCTATTTGTCTAGGGGGACAGCAATCTCTCAGTTTTATGGTACTTTGGGATAGGAATGGCTTAATAAAACTCACTGAAAGAGAAATTAATACATGAGAAATACATAATTAATGTATTATTACATTATTATAATGTAACAGGTTAGGTCAGTTTGTAACATCTGTTAAGCCAATGGGGTCCAGAATCTTTCAAGTCCAATTTAATTTTCTTTAATTGCCAGAGCTCACAGGTAAGTTATCCTGGCTCTGTGCAGTTACTTACTTTGTCTAGACTGGGGCAAATACCAACTCACACGTTGTCCTAAGCACCAGGCATGGAACTTGCCCTGTGCAGCATGTGAAGGTGCCTGAAGCAGTTTGTATTGGGGTGATCTGATTGTGCCTTGGGTCATTATGGTAAGGAGGGGCAGAGTTTGTGATTTTTTGACCCAACTGTGATGAAAACTAATGCTTAGGGTGACCTTAGACCATGTCTTTTCCATCTACCTTTATGGTACAAAAAGAAAGAAGAGTTCAAGTGCTTCAAATGTCCCATTCTGTTTCCTTTATAGATAATGGGAGCTCTCACATAAGGAATGTGTCCTGGCCCTCCTGATTTCTGCCAGCTGCTCACCTCTGGACTGGGGAGGCTGGTAGTGCAGCTGTAAGGCCTGGAAGCTGGAGTGTTCCCCACTTTGTCCTTCTCTATCTGTTTAGATTTGGAGCTGGAAATACTGTTTGGATTGAGAATCTTAGAGAAAGTCAGCAAATCCCTGAGAGCTGCCAAAAGTGGCACTTCCTGGTGGCTGAGATAAAGTCCTACATCTGGGAGACCCAGAAGATGAATGAGTGATCATCCTTGCTGGGGTGCAGCTGAACTTGTCTAAGCCATGGCAGAACAATGGCATAAATTAGATGTATTAAAGAAAGGTGCTGCTTTTGTAGCATCAATTTAGTCAAAATGTGATGGTGACGATGGATGGGTCTTCGAGCATCCTCCCCATCCCACACACCCCCTCTCCTTTCCTCTCCTCTCTGCCCTCTCTGATGGGCAGCGTTTGGGTTTGTCTCAACACAGGAACACGGGGTGGGTATTGCAGGAAGAGCTGTCTGGCTGCTTGCACAGTGAAAGTATTCCAGAGCCTGGGGAGCTGAGATGTTCACACATGGCTTTGGTGCATGTTGGCCAGCATAAAGGTCTAAAGTGCTGCTGGAAACTAGGCCAGCTGAGCAAATTGGCATCCTGAGGGTTGCAGGCAGCTTTTTGGTGAACCCCCTCTGATCTCACACCCACCAGGGACACCTGCAGGGTATGTCCAGCCCAAAGATGAAGATTTTTCTTTGTAAGAGCTGTCTGAAAATTTTCAGGTAATAATCTTCAGTTCTTTAATTCAGGATGAATTTGAGGCAGAAATGTCTGTTTAAAGTAATGAATATATTCTGAGAAGTTAGGATGTCATTAAAATGAGCACTAATGTTAATTTTTACTCTTTAGTAGTGTGGATGTCCATTCAGATACTGGATCTTCCTAAGTGTGATAGAGTTTGTAAGGGTGGGTGGCTGGGAGGGAGGGGAAGGGAACTAATGGACCATGATACTGGGTCTGTGTTTGATTTCCAAAAAACTTTCCAGATCCCTGGTTCTGACTAGTCAATTTATGGATACATTTTCCCTTTGAAGAACTACCTGTGTCAGTACTGAGTTTTTTTGTTCAAGGAAAAGGATTATTTTTGGTGACATTTTTCAAAGAAAAACTTTGAAATGAAATTAGATTTTTATTGTTTTTCAGATTTCTCCTGTTCAGTATAGTTATTGGAAAATAAGCCAATGAATAAATAGTCCACAAATAAAATTAGTTGGGTTTTTGATGTGGATTTTTTTTTTTATTCACAATTTCCTATGAAATGTCACCAGCTTCAAATAAGAAATTTCCTTAATATGTTTCACTGGGAGAAAAGGAATAGATGTTTTTCAACTCTTCTGTCAGCATATGCTCTGAGACACTGAATACTTATGAATCCCAATATACCCCTTTATCTAACAGCTTATATGTTTTATTAGTTTTGTGGTTTCTGAGGTTTTGTTTTTTCTTTAGAGGGCTGGTGAAGAGATCAGTACAATTTAGCAATAGATTTGACATTTCATATAGACAGACCTAGAAATCTGACAAGAAAACACGTATCCCTAGTAAAATCCCTAGTAAAACACAAGCTGCTGGGTCCACAAGTTTTCTGAAAATTATGTTGGGTGTTTGGTTTTCTAGTAAACATGAATAATAATTCCCCAATCTCCTGCTATGTCTGTTGTTCACTGTTTTATAGCTCCGTATTGTATTCTACTTCAGACATAATTTTTTTCAGGCTAAAAAATTCCAGTCTGTTTAATCTTTCAACATTCTGAACATATTTTATATCATTGGCCTACTTTTTAGCTGTTTTCTATATTTTTTTTCCAATGCAACTATGTTGGCAAATTGTCAAATGGAGAGACAAAGCATCACAGTTTTCAAGTTGGGGTCACATAACTGTTTATATATAAAGTGATTTCACTGCTTTCTGGATGGCTTGTTCTCTTCTTTTTCCTGCAATTCCTAATAACTTCTTTGGGTTTTTGACCATTTTTGAGTCCAGAACTGATGTTTGCATCCAGCAGTTTACAAGGCTTTAGGATTCCCGAAAGACAGTAGCAGATTTCCAGCCTATTTCAGAGAGGGTGTGTGGTGAGGATGATTTTGTCTGTGTGGTGTGGTGCTTTACATTTTCTAATCCTCTTTATTTTCCATTTTACTGCCTGATCATTCCATGTCATCAGATCCTTATGCAGCTTTTCAGTCAGTATTTATTTTCACAAGCCAAAAACTTTTGTGTTATCACCGAGTTGTGTTAGTTCTCTGTACTCTGTGTTTTCTTCGATATGACATTTAGGAAGCCAGAAATATCATAGATCAAACTAGATTCCCATAAATGCACATTTTGTTTTGTCATATATGAGCTTGGTTTGGTTGCTTTTTTTCTTTCATTGGTTTTCAGCAAAAGTTGATGGAAGTGCAAGTGCATGGTATCAATTATAGCATCATTATCAATCCATAAACTGATTCCTTTGAAGGCTGATAATAAATTTATATGATCTGCATTTCCTCTTAAAAAACAAGATGTCTTTTAGTCATTATACAGTGACCTGCTTGTTTGTTTATTCTGATTTTTAAAAGAATTTCTCCTAATTTATGGATTTATTTGTAAGTGGGTACCACGGTCTGTCTTAAAGCCTCTTAAAACATGTCCCTGCATTTGCCAACTTCTGTTTCTCTGCTAATGAAGTACATTTCTGTGACAGGACAGCCATCACAGCTAATAGTTGAACAATTTTATATTGAATTTCTAAATTGTGGAAGAATATTGACTGAGCTTAGTGGATTTTCTCTGTTTATTTTATATGCTAATTCAGTACCTTAATATAAAATAATTTTTTCACTCATAACTGATAAAGAACCAAGAGTTGGAAATAGCCTAAGCTGTGTCTTGTACTCTGCTCTGATGAAAAGAATTAAATCAGCTATGGCCTTGTCTTTTTCAGGGCTGTCTTGCAGCATTTTTGACATTTTATTTTTTCTTATCAGATGTTCAGAGAGGTATTTATTGTTGTTTTTTATGCTTTATATCAAAATATTTCAAAAATATAAAGTTCTGTGTTATGCTGGTATTCTGTACTTAAAGAGCTGATCCCAATTTCCATTTTTATCCTTTAATTGTGACTTCTTCTTTTGAGGAAAGTCTTCCTTCTTCAAATAGCTTCTCAGTCTCTGATTTTACCAGATGGTTTTTACTTCTTTCCTTTTAAAGAAATTTGTTTTCAGCATAAGTGGTTTTGATTTGTTTTAAATCTCCATTATGATGACTTTAAAATACTTAAGTGGTTCTTAAAATAATTTGTGCTGTTGTTACTTTTAATTTCTAACTAAAGAATCCTAGGTTTTATGTATTTTGTTTTTGAAGTACATCTTTGCTTTAAAATAATCTTTTAAGTCTGTGTGTGTGTGTGTGTAGTTCTGCATTTATGTGTTGAATTACAATTTTATGTGGCCAGAGAAGCTCCTCAAAAGCAGTGTTTTCATCCTGAGTGCTGGTTAAGTTTAAAGAACACATTGTGTCTCTGTGTTGGGTACCTTGCCAGCAATTATGCATTTCTGTTTTCTAAAATCCGGAGTTTAAAATGACAGGACAATTACACTCCTCTATTCAGAGGTGACAAAGGCTTCTGTTCATTTTCTCCAGTCTTGGGTCTTTTCTTAATGCCTTATCTACCTCTGAGTGAAATAACAACATCATGTGGTCATGTCTCTGATAACCCAGACCTAACACTAATGTGGGAGAATTTCAATCCAGACGGATGTTAGGGTGGTCAGTAGTAACTCATTGTCCCTATTGGTTTCTAACCTTTCTTTTAAACACAGCACCTTTCTTTTTGCCAGTGTTTCCCACTCCATCCTTACAAACTTTGTACCCTTTACTGCCTCCTCAGTGTGGCTGCTTTCCACTCGTGTTGTCTGCTGGGATGTATTGTTGAACACACAAGGTATAACCCAGGTTAGTTACACTTCCAGAGCTGGCACATGTGCCTTTGACATAACCACAGAGACCTGTATTGACAGGCTCACCTGAAATTTCCTGGGGCCATGCTTTGCTGGTTAAAATGAGTGCATTTTGTCCATTTCTGTCCTGTAATCAAGAGTATGGACTTCAGCACAATTCATTCCTCAGTAAGTCACATGAACACCAGTATGGGGAGAAATAGGACTCTTTGAAAATGCTAATCTGACACTCTCCAGGGATACCATATAATAAACAATCTGGGAGCCTATAGAATTGCTGCACTTTCCTCTAGTCATAATGTGTTGATTTAGTGGTGTTTTAAAGAACTGCTGTCAAAGCTGTTTGTTCTCCACATGGGTTCTGGTTCAGGTGTTCATTAATGCTCTACTGCAGAAACTTGGTGAGTTCAAATGTGCATGAGACTGGAGCATTGATGCAGAAGCACTTGAGGGTATATCAGTGTCCTTCCTTATTAGAAGTTATATTTGTATATTTGCACAGCTCTCTTCTGTTTGCCAGAGAACAAGCTCATCTTTGAAGGCTGAACTGTGAAGGTACATCCTATCCCAGCTTATTATTCAGGCCTCGCTGTGTGCAAAGGATTTGAAAGGAAATCCTGTAATAGGTTAATTTTCTTCTCTGTGGGTTGCTTTGTCTAAAAACATTTGCTTCTTTCTTCCCTTCTTTGTTACTTTTCAAGGTGTAGCTACTCATACTGCTTTCAGGATAAAAAGAAAAACACCTTAAACACAATGCCTTCATCTTAATATTTGCAAAAAATATTAGGTGTTCTTATTTCTTGTTCTAAAGACGAGCTCTTTCATGGATCCTATTCACGGATCCTTTCTTTCACCTATGATCAGGAGATAAAAAGCATAAAAGAGCCCTGTGTGCTAGATTTCACACCTCAGGAGAAGGGCTTGTTAAGGAGCTATTGATTTCCTCTCTCCTCAGCTCCCTCCTCTTTTCCCATACTTTCCCCCCTCTGCAACTCCCACCTCTTTTGCCATACTTAAATGAGTGGCTTCTAGGATTTCTAGTTTTTAAGGGTTTGCCTAGCTATGATTTAGGGAAAAGCTGTATGGAAGTGAAAAGAAAAAGGGCAACTTACAAAAATATTTGATTTCTTTAAAGTGTCTGTTGAAATAAATATTGAGCTGCAGGTCTATACCGAAATAAATTAACTTTCTTAATATGCTTACATTTCTAAAATGGCACATGAGGCTCCTGAGCCTAGTGCCATGGCATGCAAAGTTTAGGAGTATTTCCATACATCATTATTTGTTGTTCCTTTCTGGAATGGAGGTATACAGCAGAGGATGACAATGAGCATCTTTGTTTGCCTTCCTATGGGTGATCCCTTAGCACTGCTTAAAAACTGGTGATCTTGCTATGTAAATCAGCATCACATATCTTGCTGTTAGAGAGTGCCAAGAAACAGATTCTCTAGGATGATCCTCCTTAGGGAAAGGACAAGAATGAAACTGTTATTGAAGGTCCTAGGGACAGTCCAGCATGATGTATTCCAGTTTGCACATTTACAGAAACGTCTATGGCATAGAAACTCCTCTTGCTGAAAGAAACTATTTCTACCTTCTGTCCCTTGTGTTCATCCACACGGGGGGTAATGCTCATTTCAAAATCTGTTTTTTGAAAGCACTGAAATTCAAACTTGATGAGAAGTTCCCATATTCTTCTAATTTCCAAAACAAGAAGTAATAGAACAGTTTTTATTGATAGTCTGATATGATCTTGGACCTGCCAAGTGTATCACGACTCCATATGTCCTACCATAACAACAGTAACAGGTGTATGCCAGCAAAAATTACACTTCAGAGTCAGAATTTCAGGCCTCCTCCTTGTATCACTAACAGAAAGCTACTTTTTTTTGTGCTGTAGTTTAGAGAACATCATGATCTTCAGAGCCTTAATGCTGAGGATTGTTTGGTGCGGTTGGCGTAATGAAATGTGTGGTCGAAACTTAATGGGCAGACTTGCATTTGGAAGGCATTGCACATATGCCTGCCAAGATGCTGCAAAAACTCATCTTGCTCTATTGCAGGAGGAAGAGATGTGGTTTCCTTAAGTTGCTTTAGTGTTCTCAAGATTAATTTAATGCGGTTCAGTGATGGACCTCAACGTGAAAGTGGGATGACAAGACTCAAATGCAGCATGCTGCAAGCATTACTGTAATGGTTTTGTAGGAGGAAGATAGGTTGATTAAATTTAGCCCTCCTGTGGTAGAGACAAGTCTGTGTAACTCACTAGGCCAAGATTATAGCCAGTGTACATGAGCAGAGTTTCACTGCTCCGGGGGTGGCATTGTGGCTTCATTGCCACCCACATGGAAGAGCAGTAATGGGTAATAGTCTGAGGGCTGTACCAAGCTAGGAATTTTCCTGATGTCCTTAACACAGGCTCCAGGGAGGCAGCAGACTTCCATAAGAGGAGGATCTGTCCAGTGTATTGAGCCCTTTGTTCCCCTGAGAGGGGAGTTGCCTACAAGTATAACCTGTCTTTTCTTCCTAGTGGAAGCTGCTATGATGCAGGGAGAGGAGGGTATAACAAAAAATGTGTGTGTAGCCACCTGCCTTTTGGTGCATTATAGAACACTGGAGAAAATCAAGCCTACCTATTTTTCTTCTTCCACAGGATATTACTTTACTGATCCAAATGCAAACGCCATCAAACTTTATAACAGCAAAATAACGTAGGATAATGAAGCACAGTATTCATCTGAGGTTACTGTTGCATGGAGTAACTAACACCTCTCTGGTGTCATCTTGCTGGATCCGTCTGGCAAATTACAGCCAGAGAGATACTGAGTGTACAGCACTAGCTATTTAAATGTACTTTGATGAAGCTAAACACAGGGAAGGTTCCCAGAGTTCCCCAACACTGCCAGACATAAACACATTCACTGCATTGTTAATCCCACTAATTTAATGTAAAGCATGAAGGTCTCAGTGAGATTTATGCAGAACAGCTGAAATCTATGATTAGTGTTGGCAGCAGAAAAGCAGTTTCAGTCTGTTGGCTGAGGTTAATCTAGTCAAGGTACTAGGGAAATATTTATCCTTGTTGTGATTTAGTTTAAAATACTATCTTTATGTAGGATTGCCTTTAAGATAAAGTGCAAGAGGCTGAACAGAAGCAGGAATTAGCTGCCGACTTTTAGCTTAGACTTGTAATTTACAGGTTTAATTTTGCTGCTTGCTCCTTGCTTCTATTATTATTTATTTATGTAGCAGTGATGATATTAACAGCGATAACAGCTTCACCTCCAGGTGCTCCAAAGACAAAGCTGATTCTAAAATCTAAAGATAGGGATCCATCCTCCATCAATGAATTGCAATTATGCAAGATGCAACTTCACATATGTATGCAAAGAGTGTCTCAGCAGGGTAAAGAAATCGCACTTGGTTCATTGCTGGGAAGAAGAAGGGCAACCTGCCCAGCTGCAGATTGGATCAGGCACTTGGGCTACGTCTGTATGAGGAAATGGAAGAAGACAGAGACCATTTTCTCATCCTGAGATCAAGTGATGTGGCTCATGTATTTTCCATTTGGTAAATTTGCTTTTCTTCAAAAGAGATCACTGTACCCAAGATGCCTATTGGGAAGGGTCTCTGATGGATACGCAATCTCAGACTTTGCCAAGGTACAGTTTGGCACACTCTGGAAACAGATTGACATTAATTCAATCTGTTTAAAGATCAAACTGTCCATTTCAGTATAGAAATGTGCTGCTGAACAAAGCAAGAAAATAAATTAGAATTTTCTAGGGGTGAATCAGAACAGAGAAAAAAAATGTGCAAAGGGTTAAAACATTCTTCAATATTTTATTTCATTTTCTTTGGTCTAAATTGAAATGTTTTGCTGCCCTTAAGGGACCCAAGAAACTTCATGTTTCTAACATCACCATCATTACACATTTTTTATTTTGATACAGACCTACTTAAAAAAAGAATATTATATAGATTGTCTTAATGCCTATTCTTTAAATTTTTTTTAATGGCTTTTGCTTGCAAAATATTTTGATGATGTAGAAATGATGGGTTTTATTGGAAAATGTGTGATTAGTTCTACTAACTGTCAGCAGAAGGATAATAAGCAGCATCCTTAATATAAATGTGGTTTACTTTGGGCAGTCATCTATCTGATGTTAATGATGTTGTTAACAGCATTTGTTCCTGTATTTGGAAAGTAACTAACCAGACAGAAAGGTATGAATGCAGTGTAATGGGGTGGATTAGCAGCAAATAACCTTCTCACTTGAGCAGATCATTTAGGGAAGTGATGAATTAGTCTGGACCCTGACACATTACTGCATCTCCTCTGCCCTGGACTGCCCTGCTTGCACAGAAACTGGCAGTAGCTCAGAGGTGTCCAAGTAATGCTCAGGAGCCCAGGTGGGCACTGCATTGCTGGAGCACAGCAGTCAGCCCCTCAATAAGTAACAAGTGTGATGCAGTCCCAGTAGGACTCCTGCTTGATCACCCACACTGCAGCCAGCCATTTTCATCCTTGCAGTTTAGGGAAGTTTAACTGCCTCTTTGTGGATGAATTTTTTATTTTTTTTCCATTTGGGGGTGGAGGGATGAGATGGAAAGCTGTCACTTCCTCAGATAATATGTTATGGGAGGATTATTTTGACAGGTGCCTTTCTATTCTTTCCCCCCCCCTGCTCCTCCCTAATAGCAGCTCTGACAGTGTGCCAGGGGATATTGTTTCTGAGGTTATTGTCTGACAGTGTGCCAGGGGATATTATTTCTGAGCTTCTTGTCAAGGATGGGTGTTTCACAGAGAAAAATGTATCTGCTGTTGGGAAAGAAGAAACATAAGCAGAAAGGAGGCTTCTCTTTATGAAGGTAGGATGGGGTTTAGACTGGCTTGAGTCCTAGTATCCAAGCTGGAAGCTGAAGCATGAGTCTGGAAACAGGCAAATCATCTCAGAAGGCTGTTGATCAGAAATAACTGGTTACCTTTTGTCATGAAGACCATGGTGCATTTAGAGGAGACATGAAATGGAAAGAGATTCTCAGAGGTGTGATGTGCGAAGTGGACACAACCTGCCCTCCAGCTTTTGGTCCCTGGACCAGGCTGACAGCTGTTTCCTCTTGGGCTGAGGCTGAAACCTGCTGAAATCAATGGAAAAATCTCCCATTTACTCTCCTAAGCAGGCAAGTTCCTCCAAGTAAATGTACTTCATTTTTACAGATGGTTTGAAAGAATACTGAAAGAAAATTAAACTTGCCTTTTGAGAAAGAGAGGTGGGAAAACAATACTTAGGTTTGCCATTCACGTGCCAAATGTAGCTGTGTGGTTTTGAAAACAGAACTCTAAACTTCAGTTCTTAAAGGAGCTGAGCAGTCCTCCTTGTGCTCCTTTCCTTCTCCCCATGGTCTGGCCTCCCCTAACAGCAAAATAATTTTTTTAAGTCCAGATGCTGAAAGAGAACAACTCCCAGGGGTCAGGTCCTGCTGTGAACTCCTGAGTTGGGCAACTGCACTGAACTCACCCTCCAAATGAGAAGGAGCTTTTAGCAGCTCCCAGTCTGGGCACAGGGAGATGGAGATGACAGCAAAGCCATTACACTGTGTTTCTTTGTGACAAGATATTAACAGTTCTGGCTTGATGTGCTAGGCAGGACTTTTTTCATTACATAAGCAAAGTAACATTTTTCACCGTTGGCATTCACAGGACACAGAAATGGTAAAATGTGAAAAAAACCCAAACATTTGGACTTTGAAATTATACTTTAGTTTTTATATCTTTTTGTATTTTAGGGCTGAGCTGAGGTGAAAGGGGCGAATTTCTAGAATTGCCTGAACTGACAGTTACTTTTGTTTCGCAGCAGAAACTAAATGTATTTTCTAATTTTCATTGTTGCAGAAACCTGTAGCCAAAAACCTAACCAGGCCTAAGGTGGAGCTAGCAAGCACTGACTGATGCAGTATAATTTTTCTGTGAAAAGAAACCCTGTAGCATCCCATTAAAATCAGAGGCTGCTGAGTTTCCATGGTGTGTGTTTATGCCAGTATTGTGCCTTTGTCATGGTAGCCCTCAGTCTCTTTACACACATACAAGCAGAGACATAGGACCCCTGCCATAACTTGGATTTAGTCACTGGATTCGTCAAAACCTGGATTTAGCACCCACACCCATTAGCCCCACTGAGATATTCTGGGTAACACAAACTTCAGCAGAACTGAAATCTCATTGCCTTTGGAGGAGACAAAAGTCAGAGTTTGTTTCAGCCTGAAAAATGTGTAAAGCTAGGCAGGGCTTTCTCCTTCCTCTTTTAGATTTTCGTGTTGTTTCTTCATTGAAAATTCATGCTTTCTTTAAAGGGCATGTACACACAAGTACTTGGGAGGCATTCCCCAGGAAGTATGTTCTGTATCCTAGCTTGTGATCTTTCTCATCCAGCTAAGGAAGTTTAAAGGGAAGAATGACATTGCTTTACTCATAAGTACTGCACTTTTGGGATTTATGACAGTCTTAGCTTCTTTTTGTCTCCCTTTGGTTCCTTCACTAAGCTCTGGATAGCTTGAATTAAGTACCCTCTTGTCCTTTTTCTTCAGGCACTGGAGGCAGCTCTCTCTGATGTCACGGGTGAGATTTGAAGGTGGAGTGCTCTTTTCTGTGCTTGTATTTCTTTTTGTGAAGGTTGAAATGTTGTAAATTGCTAACATCTGTGTTGTATGCCCTCTGCACATTTATAATCTGTTTATTTTTCCCCCTCAATTCAGCTCATCAGAGTTACTTTGGCAGAAATGAGAGTTTTCAATATGTTTCAAAGTACCTCCCCAGAAGGTAGTTAACCTCAGGTCTGCCTGCTCGCCATTCAGGGCTGAGGATTGTGCAGATGTTGCTGCTTGGATGCTCATTTTGAACCCATGCCATTACCCACCTAACAAAGTGGGGGAGCAGAATGTATTCAGCAGGGCCATTATGGGAACCACCTTCTGCAAGTCTGTAAATAAGTTGCCACTTGGTGTGCAGAGAATTCATGCTTGGGGGAGGCTGAGATAAAGTCCTGCATCTGATGTTACCTTTTGAATTGATTAGGCTTTCGTGGGCAGACACTCACACACAATTTCCACTTGTCTGTTGGGAGGTGGAGGCCAGTCTAAGAGTTTGGCCAAAAATGATCTAAAGCTCATCAAATCTCACTGGTATGATCTGGCAGAGCTCTGAATTAATGCATGAGGTAAAGAAACAAATGTGTGTCTGTAGGGTTATCAAACAACTGCCATATTTCACCACAGTTGCATGACATTTTCCTGAACTGCCCTTGAAAAGCTTTTGGGATCCTTCTGAATGGGAGAGTTGTAAAAATAGCCCATTTAGTAGAATCGTTGTTTTTCCTGAGGGACTCATCCATGCAAATTCCAGGCAACAACAGCGGTTCTGAGATTGATGCTTATTTTCAAAATTTTCTTTTTCATTTAGACTGGAATTCCTTTTTGTCCTATTTCACTATAATCCACGAACGAGGTGAGCCGGGAAGAGCATTGTATAAGCTTGTCTCATTGCTGTTCTTCCCTGCATGCTGACAGCTGCTGCCCAGGAGGCAGCACTGAGCCGGTCAGACCCTGCTCCAAACCACTGCAGCTGCTCTCCCCTCACCTTTCCATGCCAGTGGGACCGGCCTTTGCTGGCTCACAAAAAAAGCCTCATCAAATATTACTGTGGTGCCGTGGTCTGTGTCACAGCAGAGCACTGTGCAGGCAGGCATTGTGAAACAAGCCTGGTCTGAGGGGCAGCCCTGGCCAGCTGTTACCCTTGCAGCTGCTGGCACTGGGGAAAAGCTTTTGCCTTCAAGAAGCTGGTGGCAAAATTTGGCACTAATGGAGCTCTTTGATTTATAAGCCCCATAGAATGCCAGAGGCAGAATTTCCCAGGTAAATCATCCGTCTGTCATGTTTACAGGGCTTGTTAAAAGACACAGATTGAAGTGTTGCGCTCCCTCCCAGAGCAATGGTGTTGCATGGGAAATGCAAGTGCTTTGTTTTCTGCACTTGTTTGTCATTTTGTTCCTGGGAATTAATCCTTATCAACAACAAGTTGTAATAGAGGCCATTTCTCAAGAGGACTTCTGCCATTCTCACCAATAGGTTTACTGTTAATCAATATTTTGAACCTCCAGGGCTGTGAAATCTGGTGCTGCATCCTAGGTTCATCTTCTTTAATGGATGGATTTTTTTCTGTGTCAGCTGTGGATCTAAGTTTTCAAGTGACTGTCTGTGGCAATTGGTATTATTTAGTCAATGGTCTACAGCCCACAGGTGGTCCATAAAGCATCAAAAGGTGATGTGTATAGCAGTGGGAGTTGGAAGGGAAAATCAAAGCAATCCTGAAGGCACACACACAGTGACGCCCCACTGGCAGCAGCAAGCAGGGATGTGCCAGCTGCACACAGAGCCATCTCCTAGGCACAGATCTGTGGGAACAGCATTGCCTGTGCATTTCCTGTCCCCAAAACTGTTAGGTCTTTGCTTTTTAGGGGAGCTTGAGGAAAAAAAATGTGCTGTAAGGGCTAAGCACCCCCTTGTCCTTCTTCCCCCAGCTCTATGTGCTGAGCACAATGCAATGGGATGGGATATCCAAGTGCTCAGCTGGGATCAGCTGTCCTGGCTGTGACCCTCCCATCTTCCCATGCCCTCCAGTCTCCTCAATGGTGTGATGAGAAGAGTCCTTGACTGCTTGGCAATAACTAAATAATCTCTGTATTATCAATGCTGTTTCCAGCACAAATCCAGAACACAGCCCCATGAAAGCCGCTATGAAGAAAATTAACTGCAGCCAAAACCAGTACAAGATCACTTTTTGAAGAGTGTTTTTTCAAGGAGGTGACTGGGATTGTGAGAGATCATTTCAGTAAAATAGTTCATCCTCAGAGGCTGGCAATAACACCAATGAAATGCAAAGAATGTTTTAGGAAGGGAGATGTATGTAGTTTTTTGCATTCATGAGTGAGTGGAAAATAAGGGTTATTGTACATAGAAGAGATTTTTCCTAAGTTACAGTTTTCAACGGGAAATGAAATAAACATGGTGTGATTTTAAAGGATCGTAACTTAGAAATGTTTCAGAATATTTTTTATTTAATATCATTCTAATAAAACACTTGAATGCTGAGTTTAGTAAAACAAGAATACACTGAATTTGGGGTTTTACACCATCTATAATAACATTTGGAAAAAAGTCGGAATGCTTGCATTTGAGGAAAAAAAAATTGAGTAGAGATGAACCCCTAATGTCTTCAACACGTCCTTCAACCATCAAAATGAATTGTAGGTCTGCTTTAATGGGCTTCTTCCAATTTTGCTCACAATTGCATTGTGTAAGTGAGTGGTGCCAATTTTTGAACTGCAGAAGCATTTAAAAGTGGTATAACTTTCTGTGGTGAAATTTTATGCTTACAAAACAAAGGACCTCTTTTACAAATATGGCTCTCCTATGAGATTATGTTTTTGTGTGTTCTCTCTTTGGTTTTCATGTTTTACAAAAGTGTTAGCTTCAAATTTCAATCCTGGCTGAGTTACTCAAATGTTCTGAAGATTGCAGGAAGTCTGTAATATTCCTGGACCAGTATTACAGATAAGGGTGTAAAGATGAATTGAAAATGCTTCAGGCAGGAATACAGCCTTGATGTTTTTCTGAAGGTTTGTCTTTGAAATCCCTCGGTCACTCTTCATCCATGAGAGAATTTCCTCTTGTTAAGTTATAATTCTGACTAGGGCCATTAATTTTGTCTTGCTGTTGCAGGCAATTAGTCAAATATGTAAGGAAAGAAATTAAATTATTATTGTTTGCATGCTTTAGCTCTCTCAGGTGCAAACACAGTCAGAATGCTGATTCTCCTGTGTGCTTAACTCAGGCTTTTATCTCTTCCTATTCCTTGCCTGAGTTTTCTGTTGGGTATCTGGAAATACACTGTCCTGTTCTTCTTCCCAGGCTCTGGAGAACTTCAGTGGCTTGTGTCTATCACTTTGTACTTCCATGAATGCACCAAAGGCTAAATCAATCCCCATCCTTCACTGTGCTGATGGAACTCTGTTTTAGGGGTTGATGGAGTATTATAGTGCACAGGAACAGCCTGGATTGGAAGAAATTATGCACCATCTTCAGTATCATCCCCATCTACAACCTGCTTTTGTAACACTGTGTATACATCCCCCCATTCTGCTGAGGTGCTCTGTGTGTTGCTGTCTCCCTCGTTTCCCTTATTAAGAGATGCAGCACTTTGAAGAAAACTTGACAACCAATTTAAATAATTTTTAGTAATTTTTGAGACTAAGAATCGTGAAGAGGGGTGGCAGTTCACAGCCTTAGTTCAGAGTGCTGCATTCACCTCTTGCTGCTTAATGTCTCACCAAGGCTCTTTGTCCTTGCAGGTTTTCACAGGGAACAGCAATGCTGACAGTGTGGTTCACCACAAGCTGCTGCACTCCATGAAAGCTCGATTCCTGCGCTTCATCCCTCTCAAGTGGAATGTTGGTGGGCGGATAGGACTGAGAGTGGAGGTCTTTGGCTGCTCTTACAGTAAGTGGCTGCATCTTAACCCACATTTTGGCAAAGAGCTTTTACTTGGTGCTGGCAGTGCTGTGGAAAGAGTCCAGTAAAAGTTTTATGAGTTAAAATGTAACATGAAATACATTGCCTTTGTTTATTTTCTTTTTTTTTTTTTTTCGGTTGTTCTTGCCTTTCTGTCCAGGGGTATGCTGCCCACCTCACACAGCTGGTGAAGCCTCCTCAGGGCTGAGCCCACCACAGAGCAATTTGCTTCTTCTGCGAGTGCCAGGCAGTCAGATGGTGCAAAACCTCCTGCCCGCTGGAGGCCACAAAGCTAATTGAGATCTTTATAGGTCTATATTTGCCCAAAAAGTTAATTTCTGAGTTTAAGACAAGTTTTTGAGTGGTGAAGTGCTGTAAATTTTGCAGCTATGGTTGTATTTGAGACTGATGATTTTATAGCTTCAGAGTGCTGATTTAACTGCTTTTACATGACTGCTTTCTTTGGCCACTCTTAACATGTGATGGTCTTTGAAGATCTGCTCTGTAGTGCTTTGGACTTTGGAGAAGCCTATAAATGTTACTGGCTTAGAGTGTTTGGTGACAAATCTTGTTGTAATGCTGCAGATATATGACCTGCAACCAGGGCAGACTGTGAATGTAAGGCAAAAGGACTGATGCTGCTCCATTGCAGGAAACAGAAGTCCACTCATGAGGAAATACAAGTCCAATATTTTTTTCTCAGGTGACTTTGTGTTCATTTTTGTGGCTTGAGATGCTGCTGGGAATGGGAGCGATTTTGTTGTGGAGAGTTCAGGGGATTAACATCATTTTACCAGTGAATTCGGTGTGGTGTGGCACAAGTCACCATCGTGTGACACCACTCTACTGTACATCTCCTCATTTAGCTTAGGCCCTTATCTGGTCCTCCCAAGCACAGATAATGGGCTGTGACAGCATAAGCATAAAAACTGTTTGGGAGACAAACTAAATTCATCTAAGCTAAATGTAAGAGAAGTTAATTAAACTTTTTGATTCACATGCTCCCCCTGAACAGAGGCACAGCTCCAGGACTCTTCAGGGCCTTGTCACCGCACATGGATCTTAGGACAGCTTCACTTGGTTTCACAGGAAGATTCTTATGGTCTCTATGTAGGTCTATCACATCTGTTCGGCTTCTTTTAGATGCTGTTTCTCCACCTGTACAGGCACTGTGGAATGGCCTATAACAGCCTGGTCTGGATGCACAGTCATTAGGGCAAGAGACCTTTTCCAGGTATATCAGTGAACATGTAAACTGAAACCTGAAATTCAAAAGCAACTGCCCTTGGTGACATAATTCTGAAACAGCCAGCTCATCTGTTTTCAACACCTTTCTTCTATTAATGATGCCCAAACCTCTGTGGTGAAGAGTAGAGTCCATACAGATTTGTAACAAATAGAACTTGAACTTTGGGAAGACTGAAACTTTTGTGGCTGATTTTTCTTTTTTTTTTTTTGGTGCTAGTCCATGTGATGTACTACATGAGCACTATTTCATGTCAGACTGTGGTTGTATTTTCTATGATACAAAGCAGATCTCAGAGTCACTTGCAGGCTGAGTTGCCTTGTGCTATCATCTAAGTCTTCATCTTTGTCCTGTACCCTGCAGTTGCAGGAAATAAAAGTGCTTTTGCAGAATTAAGGTATGAGAATAAAGTGAGCCAGAAAAGAAATAAAGGGATTCATAAAACATTTACAGGGTGTTGAAATATTCATTCCAGTTATATAAATGTGCCATTCACATTTCTCTCTGGCAAATTGCATATGCCAAGCAATACCTGTCTACAAGTTGTGCTTATATAGTTTCACCGACTTGGCTACTCCTAACACCAGCACTGTACAAAAGATGTTTGATCATTTATAAAAATGTCATCTTTAGTGGTATACTGACAGAATATCTGCTGCAGATCCTGAGCTGGAGTACAACTACATGACTGCCTTTTGTAAAGTTGATAGCACACAGACTCATCCACTGTGTTCAGCTGTAGCACAAGAAATATTAATAATCTGAAAAGAAAATTTAAAAATTACAAAGCTAAAGTTTCTAGAGACAGGCTGTTGAACAAGCCAGGAAGGAGACTGAGCTAGAAGAACAAGTATGTTGAATGTGCACCATCTTCATGCATGTGTCTGTATGTATATGAAAGAAGGGATGTGATGCTGGGAGTAGAAACAGCATCAGCTGATACAAATCCATCTGTAAGAGCCACCTATGGCTTCCCTGCTGCCTTTTTAGGTGAATGTGACAGCCTTGTGGCAGCAGAAGCTTCTGTTATCTCATTTTTGGAGTATGACTGTCCTGTGGAGCATTCTCTGCTCGAGAGGTGCCAGGAGCACAATGCTGTGCTAACTTTTGCAAGTGCAGCTTTCAGAGATGGCTGTTTAGCAGGGGGCACATGGAAGGCATCAGGTCTTGTAGGTCACCTGCCAGGTGACACTCTGCCAGGACACAGCAACAAAACATGTTGAGGAATCCTGCTGTGTGCATGGGATGCCAAAGTGGGTAACTCAGCCTGTGATAGTACTTGCTGTTGTTTATTACTTCTGCTAGAAATAATTTACTATGAATTTATTACTCAAGTCTCCCTGTCAAACAAGAGCTTTCATTTTTTTGTCTTTTTTTTTTTCCTCCTTTCCTTCTTTTTTCACCCTCTGTTTGGCTGCCTGTTGACACTGTTTCTTTGGAAAAATAAAACCATGTTTTGAACAGTAAAGCTATTTCAGATTATGAGTGTATCTGATCCTATCCCATGCAGATTGAAGTTGCTATGAATAAAGGACTCCAAGGCCATCATATAAGCTGTAATTCACAGATAGCCTGCTAGTTGTTTACTTTCTTCAAAAAGTATGTATGTAAATGAAAACGAATTACATTTATTTGAAATTCCTGTAAAGATCTCATCTGGTATCCTCAAAATAGGTACTGAACTAGGAAGGAGATGATGATCTGAAAACATACATTAATGTTTCTTGTTCAGAAAATAATTGTTGATGAGTTCTATGGAAAGTTCCATGCAGAAATATGTGCAAGCCCTTGCTGTCCCTTTGCAGCAGTGGCTCCAGCAGTGCAACAGATAAGCAGAGCTGCAGCAGAGGACATGATCAGACAAATGGCAAACCAATTGCTTTTGATGCTGGAGGTGGTGAGGGGTGACAAGTGTATCTCTATACTTGGGAAAAGTCTTGTTAGCTTAGCACAAGGAAAAGGAAAATTGCTGACACAATTGCTTTTACAGGATAAGATTTATAGCTGCATTGAAGATGCTGATCATATTCTAGAACTGGTTAACAGCCCAAGGTACATCAGCAGAATTGGGTGTATGTGCAGTTAACAGGCTGGGATACCACAGGAGAAACAATGATAGGGAGTGAGACAGGGTGTCTTCTGAGAGCAGAATTCTTAATTTCCAGTTCAGGACTCTGTTTTCTCATATTTTGCTGTCATTGCTTCAGGGAAAATGAACTGATATTGTGCTTTTTTATTAAATGATATTTTTACTGGATTTCTCTTCAGTCTCTTTTTTTTTCTTTTTTTTTTTCCTTTCCCCCACCTTCCTTCATCCTCTCCTTTGTCTTCCTATGGGATAGAAAAGAACTCATTGCAGAGAACTGCTTAATGTCTGATGGCCATTGACCAGTAGTGTTTGTAATCAAATGCACAGGGTAAATACCCAAATGTTTGCTTACCCAAATGAAGCAGAGATCTGTGATAGGCACAAAGCTGCATGGCAGAACAGTCACCTCTGAAGTGGTCATCCACATCCATCCCTTGGGCTGCATGTCTGAGAGGGAGCTGGGCATGGCTTTAGGGTCATTCAAGCCAGGAAGCCATGACTGGCCAGGGGACACATCTGTTCAGATCAGGAGTTGTCCTCTTCCCTTCTGCCAGGAGTTAAAGATTCTGTTCATTGGTGCAAGCACAAGACTGAAAGTTCCTGTCTCACATAGCAACTGTTCCTAGAGCTACTCCTGTTTTAGAATATCTTTGCTAAGTAGGAGTTCACTTTTCCCAAAATCACTAGGAGGAAGGACTGTCTTTTTAAGCATAGCTGTATATCCTGTCTGCTGCTGGGAGCAGATTGCTGCAGAATAAACTCTGTGCTCTCACACTGCTGCCAGCCTGTCAACAGCCTTGTTGATGGGGACAGTGTAGAAAAGAAAAGAGACCAGAATGAGTAAAGTCTGTCTTTGGGGAGCATGAGAACACCAGCAGGCAGTGCAGGATGAAATCACATGGTGTGTTTTAGTCTGTCATTACTACAGATTTGCATAGACTTGAAATATTTTGAAACCTCATTCTCTTGCTGCAAGAGGGTTCTGGACATACCTGGGCTAAACAAACACCAAGCAAACACTAAGCAGGTTTTCTGGAGTGGCTGTTTTTAATGGGAACGAACGATTTGTTGTCATGCAAACTGCCACTAATGACTTTTGGCTGCCAGTGTTAGCATTTATTTGACATATTTCCGTTTCATTCACCGCTATTTATTGGCCAATGTGCTCACAACTGCTAATTAGTGGAGCAGAACTTTTCAGAAACAGGTTTTCCTTTGTGATATACTCTGTAAATGTCAGTAGTGGAGCTCTTCAAGAAATCATGTTATGCTGTGGCTTAGGGGAGAGTTAAGAATAAGAAGTAAAGTGTGGATTTAGACTGGCTGGAGCCTTGGATCTTAGGAAGAAGGTTAAAAAGGGCTGCTTTTGAAACAACATTGAATCAATGCAGCCTTGCTCTTACACTACCTTCGGTTTTAAGAGCTAGGTGGAAAATCAGCTTTAGGTGCAAAATGCTCTGGAAATCAAAGACTGTAAATTCTTTATAAGCTATTTCCTAATTCCTGCCTGTGTTGAAATGAAACCATTTTTATAAGACACTTGTGATTTACCTTAAACAAATTGTAGTATTTAATGCAGTTAGGGGAAATTCACAAGAACTAAACCACCAATTTAATTCCTTTTATAGAAACTGGCAGTCAAGGTGTCAATGGAGAGAAGTCAGCAATGCTGAAGGAGCTGTTTCTTAACACCTAATTCAGAAATTAAAAACAGTAAAAACGGATGGCAGGAATACTTTTGTATTTGTGATAATTCCTAAGCTAGCAACTGTTCCACAAATGATGGGAAACAGCATGTTATCATTCTGGCATCAGAGATAAGAAGTTGGTCTCAGTTTATTCAGGAGTGAATTTTCCCCAGGATTGAGTTTCTTAGTAGTTTTATTCTCATAAAAAAACACCAGTTGCCTTCTGATTTGGAATGAAGTTGGCTATGGAGTTACAGAATTTTGCATCAAATATAAATGTTGTGTTCCCTGCAAGTTTGTAAGTGTACCATCAAACTTCTGTACAAACTGTCATACTGACAGGCAGAAATGTTCATGGTAGTTTCCATGGTAACAAATCGTTAGCAGCTGTTTCATTTTCTGAGCTTTTAATAGTTTTTAATTGCAAACCTCTTTAAATTTTTCACTTAAAGAAAAAAAGAAGGTTAAAACCCTCTCCCCAGCTCCTTTTATTTTTTGTTTTCAAAGAGGAGCAGATGAAACTAGTGTTAATGCTTAAAAGGATGGAAGAACTCTCAGTGGAGTTTAGGTGACTTAAATTACTGACTTGAATCACAGTACAGTTGCTGACTGGAAGTCTTGATCATGTGAACCTCTCTGTTATTTTTCACAAGAAAATAGAAAACGGATAGCTTTGGGTTATAATTAAAATGTATGGTTTGTAAACAAGGATAGTCCACATTCCTTGTTCTCGGGCACTTAGGAAGGTATTACTTCTCTTTGTGCAAGTGCCCCAGTAGTTATGTAGCTATTCTGTTCAGATTCTTCACTGTCTGATATTCTTAATTTTTAATATTTTTCTTAACAGCAGGAAATACCAGATGACAAAATTGATATTTTACACATAAATTGTGTCAAATTGCAGTTGGATAGAAATTGGAGTTGCAGTAATGTATGTCAGTCAGATGTTTGGGTGCAACATAATAGTTAAAGTTATTTAAAGCTACCTGAAATATTCTGGTTATAGATACATTTAAAAATTTGTTTAAAAATACATTTTGCTTAAAAGAACACTTTATAAAGCAAAGAGAGTACTGCAGGCTGCTGCTGCCAAAGCAAATTTTAATTGCAATTGAGGAACAGAAATCTTGTTTCCTACCAGAATGATTGGGTTTTTAGAGGTTGGCTGAAGGGGAAAATATGTTTCTAATAGGATTTTCAAAGGTGTATAATCAGTTTAGATGCCCAGTTCCCATGAAATCTCTTCAAAAGCTTTTTGAATTGATATTTGACTATTCCTGCCAGCCTAGTCAATTTGCATGCAGAAACATGGCTGATAAATGCCCATCACAAGCAAGCAGGCAGCCCTCGGAGGCTGAGGGGATCCTTATTTGAATGCAGAGGTGGATGCAGGCATGGCTGACATGCAGGAACAGCTCAACAGACACTTGTGAGGCTACAAAAGTGGAGTGAGTACTGAAGTGTTCAAAGTAATGAATAGCATCCTGAATGCATTTGAGATGAGCAGCAAATGTGGCAAGGGATGTTCTGGAGATCTGAATATGATGGAAGGCACCTGTTCTGTTCTCAAAAGTTAAGTGAGAGAGAAGTGTTGTACAAGGAAGGCAAGTGCAGAGGAGTTCTGGCTTTATCCTCATGTTCCCTTTTCCCAGCAGAGGGAGAGGACTGGAAATGGATGAAATGTGGCTGCCCAAATGACCTGTACATCCTGTGGATGTACACTCAGGACAATACCTGACTCCAAATTGTGTTTGAAAAGAACCTGAAAAAAATACAGTCCCTCTCCTGATGCTGCCCTTCTTTCTCATTTTGCCTTTTTCTCTCTTCCAGAGTCAGATATTGCAGACTTCGATGGCAGAAGTTCACTTCTCTACAGGTTCAATCAGAAACTCATGAGCACATTCAAAGATGTTGTTTCCTTGAAGTTCAAGAGCATGCAGGGAGATGGAGTCTTATTCCATGGAGAAGGACAGCGTGGAGACTACATAACCTTGGAACTGCAGAAGGGGAAGCTCTCCTTGCACCTCAACCTGGGTAAGGGGAATTAGGATTACTGGTTCGCATATAATCTATTTTTTATATTAGACAGGATCTGGAAGCTCTAGCTGATATCAACAGAACATGCTGTGTGCTGATGCCATACAGGACATGGTAGCTGAACCAAGAAGAGACCTTGGCTCCTCTAATGAGTGCTGAGCAAGGCAGAACTGTTCAATGGCTAGTTCTGATTCTTCACATACCTCTTTTTTTTTTTTTTTTGCATGCATGTGGGGTTTTTGTATTATTTTTAAGAACAGCATTCTCAGGAAGTGGTCTTTGGACTGCAGAAAAGATTTATTTTTGGTTTGTGTCTAATTTTTTTCCATTCACTCAGTGACTCTGAGCTGAGCTGAGAATACAGAATTTCAATGATAACATCCTGGCCAAAACATTGTGCACACTGCTATGCATTTCCTTCTTGAAAACTGTGAATATTCCTTCTTCAATATCTGTGAGGCCATCACTGTACCATCATGTTGGATCAGAGCATCAGAGGAAAGGCTGGCTTAATTTCTCTCTGTAGAAGGATGCTTGGTTTTTTCCCTGATGAATACACTGAAGCACTTTGATAATGGTAGGGACTACTGCAGTAGGAGTGATCCTCCCCCTCTCCCAGCCTTATTACAAAATCTTCCCTGGCTTCATCTTTGGGGGTCCCATGGTACTAGCCTCAGCAGTCTCTGCTGACTCATGTTTCTTATACTGAGGGGTTTGAGTTGGGCATTTTTCCCCTTGTGCTTAATTATGTTTGTTTTAAAAATTTTCCACAGCTATTGGACTATTTTCCACAGCTGTTGGACTTCATTTTTATATAAGCTCATTAATTGTTTAGTCTCCAAGTTGTGTCTTCTTTCTTTCCTTCTTTATTGTTCAGCAAAGATTAGAAATAATAATATATAATTTTTCTGATTTGGGATTTGGATGTTACTTGGACCAAAAACCTACATCCCAAAGCTCAGCATGAGGGAATCTACCCCATTGAATTGTCCTCTTACAAGTGTTCCATGCTAGAATAAGAATATTGTACGGTTAATTATATTATGTAACTTCTTCCAGAGGAGATATTGTTGTGAATGTGTATTCTGAGATTTTTTTTTTCTTCAGCTGTAGCCCCAACTGTACAAAATTTTGGCCATTTCAGGTGCTCTTTTTGCATTCATATGTCATGGGAAAGGGTTTTGATGACCTCTTGAATCTGCTTGCACCTTGCCTGGCAGTTTTGGAGCATGTGCTCTCTCTGTTCTGTGGGAATGTAAAAAGGATACACACTCCCTTCCAGGGAGAGGCTCTGAAGTGTTCAGACATGTAGCCAACTGGAAAACAGAAGGGTACTTAAAATGACCGGGTTAGGGCCTAAATATTTTTATGATTTGTGATCTATACTTTTGGAGATCCAGGCCAGGTTTAAGAATTTTTATGAGCTGAACAAAGAACTCTTATTGCCTCACTGAATTGTGCCTTTTTTTTTCCCTGTGAAAATAGACAGGTACAATTTTCTTGTTAAAATGCAGAAAGCACAGAGTTGACAGTGAAGTGTCAGGAGTGGTCTGTTAATGTGACTAGACAGAAGATTTTGGTGCTACCCAAAGGAAGCTCTTAATCCATCAGACCAAAAAAGCCTGGCAGAACCAAGGGTACAGACAAAGTAGTAATGCCCTGCCTGCTGCACTGTGTGGGTGCAGCATCAGTAACACCTCCTGGCTTCTCACAAGGATTTCACAAGGAAAAAATGTGTGTGGGGGGATATACACACACATATATGTGAATAAGAGACCCAAGGAATCTAAGGCAGTCTTTGAAAAGGATCTGTTTTCAAGACCTTTACTTGCATCCTGGAGCTCTGCTCTGTGCTTCCCGTGAGTCGCCATTCTCCAGTTAAGAGTCTGGAGGTAACTCTGGTGTCTCCTGCCTGTCTGTGCCACTCCAGGAGACTCCAACCTGCACTTCAGCAACAGCCACACGTCTGTCACCTTGGGCAGCCTCCTGGATGACCAGCACTGGCACTCAGTTCTCATAGAACGGTTCAACAAGCAAGTGAACTTCACAGTGGACAAGCACACCCAGCACTTCCGAACAAAGGGGGAGTTGGATCACTTGGATATTGATTATGAGGTGTGTGAAGCCCTTTAGGTTATAACCTGGGAGTTGAGGTATGAATTGCTATAAAACTGATATGATGGAAAGCAACCACCCTATGAGCTGTTTCTTTCCAGCAAAGATCATTATTTAATGTTTCCTTCCCAGAGAGTTCCTTTCATACTTTACCAGCATAAACTATGTCAGTGTAACTCCATATATGCCAGCATCAGAAAGTGGTCAATCTCTGTGCAAATATGCATTGTATTATGTTTGCAATTCAGAGTATGGCAGACTTTGGATAAATGAGAAGTCATAGCCTGGGTTCTAGTCAAATGTTCAGGGAGCAGCTGTGTCATCATCTCCAGTGTTATTTTAATGGCATCACTGTGCACCATCCCTGCATTGAATTGAGCATGACTGTAGGGATTCCAGCACTGAGTTGTCCCTCTGTCCAGACACCACTTGCTCAAATTACAACTCTCCACACAGAGATAAACAGGAGAAAATCATTGTCTTCCCACTAGGAATGGAAGACCTCCAGAATGCAAGGAAGTTTTAGCAAGGTAGGGGTCTGTCTCTTCTTCCAGGTAGCAAATGACAGGACGAGAGGAAATGGTCTCAAGATGTGGCAGAGGAAGTTTAGATTGGGTAGTTGCAAAATCTTCCTTACTGAAAGGGTGGTCACACATTGAAATAGGCTGCTCAGGGAAGTGGTGGAATCATCATCCCTGGAAATGTTCCAAAGGTGTGTGGAAGTGGCACTTGGGGATATGGTTTAGTCATGAACACAGTGGTGCTGTCTTGGACTCGATCTTAGAGGTTTTTTCAATCTTAGTAATTCTGTGGTTCTATGACTCTCACAACCAGAGGTCTGACCCAGGTCCCTTCACATCTGGGCATGCTGCAGAGCGTGCTGATCTAGGGAGCCAGAGCAGCTCAGCAGGGAAGGGCTGAGCAGAGCAACCATCCTGCCTGCCCATCAGCCCAAGCCTGATGTGCTCCCCTGGAATGAGACCAAGGTGTGGCAGAGCGCAGTTTATATCACCCCAGCAGTTCATTGCTTATGGGTGATAGTTGTTAAAAAAGCACCTTCAAACCCTATATATCATCATATCTGTATGTAAGGCAGTTCTTCATCTGTTCCCCCATCAACGCACACCTGCGTGCAAATTACCCATGTTCATTTTATCCCTTTGTGCCTGTCTGCCAAGACTTCCTCGCCCACAAGGCTCAGGGTCATGCCTGCACAGAGCCATCACCCTGTCTGGATGTGTTGAGCTGGCATGGTTCACTGCTTCAGAGGCCACAGCTCTCCCCTTTGCACTTTGAATTCATTTCTCTGGAAAGGATCATCTCCCGACACACCCAAGGGAAAAAGGCAGACGGCTCAGCAGTGGCAGGTGCTTGCTGTCCCCTCCTCTCATCTTCCAGATGAAATTCCTTTCTTTGCATTTCACAAAGCAGGGTGGAGAGAGTGGTACATGTCCCCTGGCACTGCTGTACCAAATCATGAGCACATTTAGTAGGGACAGCGCTTGGATTCTGCAACAGCTTTAGACGGAACTATTAGGGGTCAAAATTGTAACTGCTCTTAAGATGGAGTTGAGAAAAGCCAAATAATTGAGCCATCAGGTTTTCTAATTTCAGAATTATAAAATTTCTTACCTCCTGCTTGGTGCCAATTAGGGGAAACTCAGGCTACAATTTAATTTGTAGAACATTTCTCCAGATGTTCCAAAATAGGGAACATGGTAGAAAAGATCTTCGGGTGTTGTTAATCAGCATCACCCACAACCACTGTGGCACTCAGACCTTGCCCCTTGAGCTTAGTTTTCAGTTTGTTTTTTCTCCTTTTGCACTAAGACAATCTTTCAGTCAAACATTGCAGCAATGCAGTCTACTGAAAGTTTATCTCAGCACACTTTAGGCATTAAAGGCCTTGCTGAGGGTAATAAAATCATTACTTTTGTAATTAAAATTATTACCAATCACAAAGGAAACTGTTTTCTTAATAATGCATTGGTGTAATTGATATTGATTTTTCTTCTGGTTTTGAAACCCCAGTATAGAGTCCCTAAGCAGGAGACTTGAAGAATAGAACATGAAAGCAGGAAAGTCTGGTGTTTCAGAAAGAACTAATGATTCTCACTGGAAAGAAAACATTGCTACCAGATTAGCCCTCATGCCAATAACAAACGTGAGAGTGACGTAAAGTAGCAGTCTGTTCACTCTTTATTTCTCTGAAGTGATCAATTAAAACAACTGAGGTGCAAGTTCATTAAGAACTTGTTTTCAACTAAGTGTTTTCAAGGTTACCCAGGGAGGTTTCATTTGCTTACGTATCCCAGCTTGTTAGGTGGAGTGGGAGGAAAACTAACCCCCAAATTGCCCTTTATTTTTGTAATAAGGAACTGAGGTAAGGCTTTGGGAATTGTGACAGGGGAATAAGGCTGAGCAGGTTCCAGCAGCTGTGTAAGCAGTGCCACACAGCAGTGCATGGTCTTGCTGCAGTGGATGCAGCAGAATTGCAGCACAGCTTCTGATCAAGTGTGGTGGCTGCAGGATCCCTACCTGCATTCTATCACTCACAGTGCTGCTGGCTGTGATGGGAAATATGAGTAAAACTTTAGTGGTACCACCAGTAAGGCTTTGCCAGAAAGGTCAGTAAAGTTAATTAGGAATGAACTATGACATTTGGAATATGAAGGTAGGATTATCAAAATTTTTTGGGTTGTGGGGTTTGTTTTGCTTTTTTTTTTTTATCTCTCTCTTTCTTTTCTTCTGAATCTAAACAATTATGCTATATTTGGGAAGCTTTGTTTTCTCAGACTGTTTGTCCTGCTGGGGCTTTCAGCCCTCCAATTGAGTGAGGAGCTGTAACCTGCACAGTGTTAACATCTGCCCGTACTTAGACCCCAGCACAGCAGAAGTTCTGTGCAAATGTGTAGCCTGCAGAACTTCTCCATTACAAAGCTCAGCCCCAAATGCCACATGTGACTGTGGGAAAGACCAAAGCACAGTGAAACTGCAAGGTGCAAATGGGCTATTTTGTGTATGTGTCACTGCCCTCCTCTAGGTGAAACCAGAAGCGCTCCCACACATGCCTGGTGGAAAGGAGTGACTGCAGCTCCCAGGCAAACCCAGAGCTCTGGGGGCAGGCAGAGGTGATGCCCCCACTGCTCAGAGGTTCCTGAGCACTGGGGGCTGCAGCCAGGTGTCAACCTCTGGGCCGGTGGGGCTGTGGGTTGGACCCTGTGGGAAGGTTCCCTTGTGTGTTGGGTGTTCCTGGAAGGGGAGCTGGTGGCACGAGGTTGCTGTGCTAGGGCAGTTCAGAGCTGCTCCCAAAGCAGTGATCTCTCTGTGCCACAAGTGTTTCTCCAGCAGCAGGAATGCAATGGGGGCTGGAATTCCCCCTGAGAGATGCCTCATGCTCCCAGTGATGTTGTTGGTGGGAATTGGTTCTTAAATAATATCCCAAGTGGATGTATGGAGTGGGGCTCTGCTCTTTTGCTTTTGGGATGATAATATAATGGCATATACATACATATATATATATGATATTATAAATAATGCTGTTCTTATTCTTTCCAAAAGCTCAGTTTCGGAGGGATTCCTGTTCCGGGGAAGCCAGGAACCTTTCAGAGGAAAAATTTCCATGGGTGCATTGAGAACCTTTATTACAATGGAGTGAACATAATCGACCTGGCCAAAAGACGCAAGCCTCAGATCTATACTGTGGTAAGAGGCAGTGCCTTGTGCTTTCCCTCTTTGCTTCCATGCTTTTTGTGCTCTCTTGGTGCTGCTGGCTTCATTGAATGAGCAGAGTTCAGGTTTGGATAGCTGTGGGCATAATTAGCTTGTTAAAACGATATTGCAGAGGCTAACACCAGCCAGCACTGGCTCCTGTGGTGATAGTTATTGAAAGACACGTGTGGAAACCAATGCATATCTCTGATTTTCCTGATGTATTAGAATTTGCTTGGGGAAATATTTTAATTATTTTTTTCAAGATAAAAATGTGTATATTTAATGGCATGATAGGAGTCACAGAGATTTTTTTTTCTGGTTAACTCAGATAAAATCTTATTTTCTGAACCATTCTCTATCACTGTTGGGAAGTACAGCACTAGCAGAATTCTACTTTGATACTTCGGTTCATATTATAGAGGAGAAAAAGTACTCCTGCTATTACTGGAAATAGTTTCCTTTGTGCTGCTCCTTATATTCAGTGTATTGGCAGTTCTGAGAACCACTGACCTTGTACTACTGTCTATGAATGTGAAGTGGTAGAGGTGAAGCAAGAGGAATTACAGTCTTATCCAGTTTGATAGCATAAACCACAAATATAACTTAGCACATGATAATGTCCAAAATTACAGATAGATGTATTTAAATATATCACAAAAATAACAAACATTTTATTTTGCAAGAAGAGCGAACTACACTCCCATGAAGCCTTGACAAATTGTTTATAATTCAACTCTCTGATCAGCTTGTGCCTCACTCCTACACTGTGCTTTGATCAATGCCTTTTGGCTAACACTGGGTCTTTGGAGAACATGAAGATGAAACTGCTTCTGGCTCCCATGGCATCTTCTAGTTTTCAGTAATGTGCATGAACACACTGAGCCTAAAACAAAGCAAGCCAGAAGACCAAGGAAGTTCTTTCTGTGCTTTCCCTGCCTGGGGCGAGGCCGAATACACAGGGAGCTGGAAAATGGGAAGGTGATGGGTGAGAAGTTCCTCACTGTGCTGCTGGCACAGGATACTCCCCTGGGACCCAGAGACTTTGCTTTAATAATCTTGGGTTTGATTGTTCTGACTGAGGACTCAAAGGCACAAGTCTTATGAACTGTGTTAAATTGCTCTTCCCCTCAGCTTACTTTCTAAGGGGGAAGCAAAGAGCCCTAGTCTTTTTTATGTCATTAAACAGCTGGTTGCTTTGCTGGCTGGATAATGGGAAGGCCTTTCTAAAGGGGAAGAGCAAAATTTTGCTATGCAGTTTTTCTCAGAAGGACATTGTCTGGGTGTCAGTGGCCCCGAGCAATGAAACTCTGTTATCACTACACTTGGTTGAGACAACGCTAGATGAAAGGTCTAGGAATCCAGCTCCTTTTCTCAATTTAAGCTAGTGGGATGTGCCTCCGTTCTTCAATCTCTTTTACACAAGTGATGATTTAAATGCCATAGTTTCCAGAGGTGGGCTGCTGTACTGCATTTTTCAAGGGTTATGAGCTGCTCTGTGCTGTGTCTGTGACACTTGGGTATGCAAAGTGCGTGGAAAGGTTGCCATGCTTGGAGTGCCTCATAATCTTAGATGAACACTCTTCTGTAGGAAATGGTCCCTGTAAATCTGTTCCCTAGCATTCTTTGCATCCCAGCTATTTCCTCCAGCAACTCTCAGGTACTTCTAGGTTACACGGGCTGATCCTCTTTCCCTTTCCTGCTCTTCCCCATTCCTTAGCAATTATCTTCCTCAAATTAAAATAACTTGTTCTTGTTAAATGCAGTCTTTTGCGTGCCAGAGTTATTCTGCACTAAGTGCTTTTACTCAAAGTGCATTGAGGTTTTCAAGCAACAAGCTCTATCCGTAGGGAGCTGCAAGCTTCTCTGCTTCATGTCTTTGTAGTCACTAAGGTTGTCTGGAGTGGAAATGTGATGAAAAGATCAGCAGAGAAGAATAATTAAATGTAGCACAGACTTGGAACTACTCCTTCCAAAAATACGTTGTATACTTATGTTCTCTCCCCAGAAGCGGGAGATCACCTGAGATGTTTCTGCATTGTTAGTCCCCAAAATACCTTTATCTCCTAGCAAAAGATAATTGGTGACAAACTGCTTGGTTTGGGATTAGAAAGCCATTAATGCTTAGAGACATCAGTTTTTGCCTCCAAAGGCAGGCAGACTTCAACACTCACTCTCGGCTTCACTCTGTGCCTTTGTGAATGTTGTCACAAAACCTGGGGGGTTTTGTACTTTGTGTTTTGTTGTTTTTTTTTTTACTTTTGACATCTTTCACACATGATGATACACCAGCTTTGGAGGTATAGATTTCCTCTTACGATGTAGTTCCTCACCCATATAAATAATGGTCCCAAATCAGGTGCAAATTTAAAGTCAGAGGAAGAAACTGCAGGTTGTCAGTAACAGAGTGCTGTAGTATGTATTGTACTCTTGGGTGGTGGCTGTGATTATCATTCTGCCTGTTTTTTTCTGTAACTCATTTGCAGTTTGCAGACTTGCAATAAATCCCCTTGAGAAGGCATCTCAAGATAACGAGGCAGCCTGTCTCTTTGAACTGGAATTTGCCTTCAGAATTCCATTTTTGTATTGCCTGATACTTAACCTCCCTACATAGCCCTGTCTGTTTGGACAGGCTATCTTTCTTCTCTCTGGGGTTTCTTCTGTCCCTGATGGCATGTTGTAGACTTTGTGGGTTTTTGGCTTTTGTTTCTTTGGGTTTCTTGGTTTGGTGGTTTTTTTGTTGGTTTGGTTTGGTTTGGTTTGATGTGTTTGTTTTTTTCTTTGGTTGGGTTTCTTTTTTTGGGGCGAGGGTTGTTTGTTGTTTTGTTTGTTTGGGTTTTTTTGGTCATTTTGTTTTCCTTCCCCTTGATCACTGAATGTGGAGCAATGACTGGGAATCTTCTATGTGCTCTCCAAAAGATTACTGGTTTTCATTGCAAAAGGTTATGAAAAGTCAAATTTCTGTAATTAACCACTGTCATGGTCATAGGCTGAACCCTTGGGAAACCTCATAAAACGCTTTAAAATAGTAATCTAAAGGTTTGCCCTATTTTCTAGATGTCCTCTCAGCACAAGAGGAGTGCAGACTGCTCATTATGAGAAATCACACAGCAGTTACACTTCTTGGGCAATTAACTGGGGACAGGAAAATCTGCAAGTAAGATCCACATTTGCAAAAAGCAGAAGGGGAATTGTTCTTCACAGAAGAGAATTTGACCTGTTGATATCTGGGATGGAGAAGTCTTCATTGAGGGTTTTTGTACTTGTTAAGAGTGTATGTAGATGCAGGAGGAGATAGGGCAAGTTTTAGGAAGATCAATCGATTGAGAATTGCTAAATGCATCTGATTGAGGGAGTAGATAAGAGAAAAAATAGCTATAGCATCCTGAAAACACAGGATCCTTTCCAGCAGTGGTTACTTAATGCTAGATTCTGGTTGCACCTTTAGAAACTGCTCAAATGTGACCTGTGGCCAGGGTCTTAAGTTGTTTTTGTGCTTCACTGATTTGTGATGCCAAAATAGGAAGTTCTCTCACTGATGAAAAGAAATGAAGAGATCATGAAAAGATGCTGTGTTTGATCTTCTCAGTGTTCCACCCTACTTACTGACTGCAATTGAGAAAATTCTCTTCCATTACCTCTGGCTAATGGAAACTGGAGTTGCATTTTTATTTAGCAGGGCAAACCCTGTGCTGACTCAAGAGGAGTGCAGGGTACTGTGAGGCAGAAGTTGTCAGCTCTCAGACACGCCCGGATTTCTCTGCTGGCCTGCCATGCTGGATGTGAGAGTGACAGCTCAGCACAGCAAGGGATGTGGTGACATGTAAATGTATCACTGCAGTGCCTTGGGGAAATCACCAATTGCCAGCATCAAAGAACAAGGAGAGATACCTAGTGACAGGAGAATGTAAACTAATAATTCATTCCCTTTATAGAGAATCCAAACATGCTATTTTATGAAGCTGATTTGAGATACCTTCATCTTGAGAAGAATTTACTTGTCTGTGAATGTCCCGTTCTACCAAAGTGCTCTGGCAAATGTTGATCTATCTGTGAATATCAGGCTGGTGATTTGTGAAGGCCCCTCCTAGGGTTTGGAGAATCATGAATTAGATTCTTTTTCTTATCTTTTGTGCTCCAATCACACTGTAGGAATCATGCATAAAAAATGTTGGAAGTTTTTAGTGACATTTTTCACAACTTCCTGTGGACCAAGTTGAATTTCTAAAACAAAAATTAGTTTTATTAAATTTAGTAATGAAAGTGTTGAGTCACACGATTAAAGAGAGAACTGGATTTGCTATGTTTTAGATAAGGCAGGTGAACTCAGGTTCCAGAAATATTTAGTTCCTTTAAAAACAGCTTTTTGTATTTTCTTCTATCTTTCTGTGTGCTCTCTGTGTCTTCAGAGGAGTCTCCTTTGCATTCTACCTGCAGTGTGGAATAGCAAGGAAGTCTGTATAAATAGCATTTATTCTAAGGTTCTATTTTATTGTTGCTGAAGGGTATAACAGGATTATTTTGAAAGAAATTAAGTGTGTCACCTCAATCGAGGTCTTGGAATAAAGTCTGTTTAAATGACATCTTTTCCATTGATTTCAGTTGGCTTTGTCCACAATTCTAAAGAGTTTCAGTGTGCAAATATATAATCCAGCACATAGCTGCATTAATAAACTCTCCTTCATATAAAAGTTTCTTTGTGTTAGGATTTTGATAGCTGTGATGACAACAAGTGAAGCAAGTCATTCAGGGAGGGAGACCATATTTTTTAATAAGACTAGATGATGTGCAGAAAAAATGACATGTTTCTGGGCAAACAAGGCCTTTTTGAGAGTCATCAGCCTTCAGCAAATTACAGGTTAGAAACAATTGTTCAGGGTTTCATTTATTCCATTATCTGGGTAGTCAAATTGAATGAGTAGGGCAGTTAGTGCCTGCTGAGCAGAGGAGGATGTTTCAAGGTGGGAGGTGATAAGGCTGTTAGTCCCTGTAGGAGAGGAAGAGAGATGGCTAATTATTGTCATAGGAGTTAGCAGGGGATAAGGAAAATGGGAGAAAATGTAATTTTCTGCAAAGCCAAGGCTTTAGTGTATTTTTTAAGGCCTTATTCCAATTGGTAAGGCCTTTGGAGCTCTTTGGCACTTGGCATAACAGAAAGGGGCAAGCTGAGCCCTTCACAGTCAGGAGCCTGGATTGTGTGCAGGTCACACCAACCATTTCTGTTGGTGTTGTGTTATGATATACAGATAATTGGAATTTAAAAGAGGAGAATCTATTAAAGGAAACTAATACATAAGAAAAGAAAAAAGCTGATAGGAATTGCTTTCTATACACTTTTCTATTTTAAGGTAGATGTGGTTCTGTTTTCATAATAATAATGAAAAAAATTCTCCTTGCTGCTGTGTTTTGTTCCAGGCAATAAAAACTAATAAGCTGTAGATCACTTTACCTTGAAGTGGAGCAAAAATTGGACTTGGACTGTAATAATTTGCCAGTTTGATCTAAGACATCTATCTTATTCACTTCTTGCAAGGTGAATTTGAAAGGCTGGCTTCATTCCTACTTCTTACTTGAAGTGAATATTCCCCCTCACCAGGACACTGGGCGTGGGTGAGGTCTTGGGAGGAGACATAGCCAGGACAGCTGACCCAAAATGACCAAAGGAATGTTCCACACCAAATGAATCTGCTCAACAATAAAAACCAAGAGAAAAAGGAAGGGGAGAGGCATTTATTATTGTGGAGCTACTTCTACGTGTGCTGAAACTCTGCTTCCTAGGAAGCAGCTGGGCATCACCTGCTCATGGAAAATAAAGATTAAATCTTTTGTTCTCCTTTGCTTCTGTGTGCAGCTTTTGCTTTATTAAACTGCCTTTCTCTTGGCACAAGAGGGTTTTCTTCCTTCATTTTCTCCCCCCACCTCATGAGGAGGGGAGTGATAGAGGGGCTTGGTGGGCACCTGGCATCCAGACAAAGTCAAGACACCACAGAGAGAAGATACTAAGTGGTCACTATTGTGTGTGTGTGTGTTTCCTCCTGGGGTCTTTTTTCCTCCCTTTTCCTGTCTCTCTGAGAAAAACAATGTCGGATTTTCCAAAATATTTCTGTATTTGCTCCCATCTTTTGTCAGCATCTCTTAACTATTGCACCATGTAATGAAACAATAATGTACAGTCACTATGGACATAAAAATGGTAAAATCCTTTGTTCTGCTTCTAGCCAGTGGCACACTCAGCTTAGGAGTCTGAGATAAAGAATATCCACAAAGGTCCAGCCAAGCATCCAATCCCTGATTCTCTCATGGTCACAGTGTTTCAGTTTTTTCTAAGCCTTCTCTATTTCTGTTAAATGTTATTTTCTCTCCATTAAGAATATTATTTTAATATAAACAACTTAATGTGATAAACAATTAACATTTTATTGGAATTCATGATACCTAGAGTAAGTGGAGATAGGGCAGTTCTCTGTCACAGGATTGATTATCACAGGGTGATACTAGTTTCAATGTAACTTGGATCAGGAAAGCTTTCTGATTTCCATATTGACATTTTTCTCAGAGAAACAGAAACCCATCTCAGCACAGGAACTTCTGGTCCCCTGCTCTTGGGATGCACTGGTTCTCACTCAGGACTCATCCTAACTCACGGAACACCGTGTGCCTTGGTGCTCCCTTATCCTGTTTGAAGACAGTTTGCAGCAGTATTTCAGAAGGCTGGAGCTGGTATCTCACTTTGAGTTGCTTTTCATTTAGTACTCAGCATGGTCTTGAGAAGTATTTGAAATATATGTGAGTCTCCTGACATTTTTTCTGCTTCAGAGACTTAATTTAAAAATAGGGCTTGAAGGAACCTCCCTCATTCTTAAAATCCAGTTTCTGAGAGTTGAATGCCAATTTTTCATCTTATCCTTTTAAAACTGCATCAGAGGTCACCTTTTTCTTCTCTTACTCTTCTTGCAAATTTGTCTGCAAATTCAGTCCCTTCACAGCTAGAAGAAGTCCTCCAGTTTCCAAGCTGGAGATATTCTTGCCAGTTTACCACATTTGCATCTCAGCCAGGCCTGGGATCTTAATCCCTTCACCTGTCATATGAAATCATCTTTTCTAATCCTCTGCAGAAAGCAGGATATCCTTTTTATTGGACAGTGTCCACAGAATGATTAATGAGGAAAGTTTAAGTGCCCATTTGATGCTCTAACCTGCAGGTAGGATGAGAGCTCAGGAATACTCATTTATTGTTCTTTCTTTTCAAGCTGTGATCTTGGCCTGGATCCTCTGGTAAGCTAAGTGCTGAGGATTTGAGTGCAGCTGTCAGTTTGAATAATTTCCCAAGTGCATATTATTTTTGATTAGTATGCTCTGAGAGCAAGGAGGATATATAAGGAACTTGTTACCAATTGCCCTGACTGTGGTGTTGTCTTCTCTCTTCATTGAACAGTACACAATAGTACATGAAGAAAGGCCAGAAAAGACTGAAATGATTCATTAAAGTTATACAGGTTTTATTGAAGTCCCACAGAAGTCACTGGAAAGTCTCCAGTAAGTTTTAGATGAGGTTTATGGCTCAGAGGATCTTCTGTGTAATCCACTTTTATCCTCATCACTTAGCAACTGTGTTCTTCAATTCTCTTTTAATAGGAGAGGCTCTGGTTCTTCTTCAAAATGCTGTAACATGCTGCTGCCTGTTCATTCAACTTCTCACTTGAACAAGAACCACCTCTAAAGCTGTACCCTGCCTGCAGAAATCTGGGCTGCTTCCACTCTTTTCTTAAGACAACTGTCATGGCAGCCAGTGAAAAAATTGCAAGTATCTCCATTGCATTTCTAAGTTCAGAAGTTTTCTCTTGTAAGAACAATAAGAACTATTTTGTAAAGATTTCACTGCTTGTTAGAGGAGTCGTTAATCAGTCTGGTGATGGACTCAATGGAATTCTCAAATGCCACATGATAGCTAGAGTTTCCAGCAGCTGGGCAGAGCTGAGCATCTCCTTTATTTTCTCTAGGGATTAGACTGTTCTTATCCCATTTCCTAGCCAATGAGCTTTTACTTTTCAGTTAAATTGGGTTCAATTATAAAATGAAGTGTCTGCCAGAAATCTGGCAAATACCCTGGAGAGTTCCAGAACTGCTGCCAATTATAGCAAAATGCTCACGATCAGATGAAGGTTTGGAGGGAGTTGTTTACTTTTCTGACTTAGACCTGCTGGAATAACTTGTTTAAGAATAACATTCAGGGTAAATTTAAGAGTTTTTGTAACGGGAACCTATCCCACTTAAGTGAAAAATGTTTTTCAAAGTAATTGCTGTGTATTTCAGATTTTCATGATACTGTTTCTAGGAAGGTAGGCAGGTTGGTCAGTGTAAGGGTGTCAGAAAATATTGTTGATGTGTATTAATTACATCATCTGGTTTTGCTCTGGAATGCTGCTTTAAGAAGAATGCTGCTTTTTAACCCTCCTAAATTAGTTGCATTGATGTAAGTTCCTGTTGCATCAATTGGTTTATTTGACTTTTTTCCTTTTTTGTTTTCTTTCCTTTTTTTTTTACAAATCCTGGCTAGTTTTTTAGTATTTATCTATAATATTGCAGCTGACTATCTTTGTTTTCTGTAATTTGTCATGAATTTGATTAAAAATTGAGATAGAAATGTAACAATAACAATAGCAAAAAAAAAAAAGTTCATGGCATCTCTTCATGCAGGCAAATCCCAGCAGGTAATAGAAACTGTTTAAAGGTTGAGACCAAATTTCCATCCTACTTGTCACCTGACTAATGTTCAGTGGAGTCCAGCTAAGCTTTGGATTATATCTCAAAACAGATTCTAATATGATATATCCATGGATTCCTTTTGCCAAATCTGGCAGGTGGCATTCTGAACCTAACAGATACTATGCAAATAGCTCCATGTAGGTAAGTATCTGTCAAGGATTGGTCCATCCAGTGATAACTTTGTCTATTTCTGGCACTTATTTTCCATTTAAAAAATAAAGACTGGAAAGACATTTGAAAGTGATAGGGAACAGTTCCATCATCTGTCTGAGATTGCAGAGAGGAATTCCCCAAGCACTGTGCAACTTCCTGCACATCCATCAAGTGCTGTTCATTATAATTATCCTGTTAGAGTGAGGTATGGGCTCTGATGAGAAGTGTTATCATGGAGAAAGCCTTATACTCTGATGTTTTTATCAGATTATAGTTGGTATTTTACAAAGCAGCTGAGTTCAAAGCAGCTGGCTGCAACAATCTCCTGGAGTGGCTTTGAAAGATGGGACTCCTTAAGTGCATCCTGGCTTTATATATTGTTAAGGTTTTATACCATGGCCTGATTGACCTGGTGGGGTAATCTGCAGTGGCTGAGCAAACTGATGGAGTCATTTCTTCCACCAGCTACCGTGATATGAGCTGGTACAGATTCTGCTGAGTGCTTTGAGTAAATGTGCTGCTCTTCTGGGCAAATCACATCATTGATCTCCGGGCTGGGTGATTGAGATAATCAACTAAGGTGTGGCATTGATAAGGACATTTGGTTGCATTTAAATCCTTCTAAGAAGTAAGATTTTGATTTTTGATCCTCAGCATTTGAGATGAAAGTAAGATTTTGAAGTTAGGTATGTTTATGGACAGATACATTTCCTAATGATTTCCAAAGATAAGTGTCTGAATAACAATACCTATTTCAACCTTGAGAGCCATTAGAAATCCAATGAGCTTATTTAACTAAAGATGTCTTGGGATGACTGAAAAAAAAGTCATGCTGATTATGCTTGATTTTTTTTTTTTTCAGGGGAATGTGACCTTTTCTTGCTCAGAACCACCAATTGTTCCTATCACCTTTGTGAGCAGCAGTCGAAGCTACCTGCTGCTCCCTGGCACTGCTCAAATTGATGGTTTGTCAGTCAGCTTCCAGTTCCGAACGTGGAATAAAGACGGCTTACTTCTGTTCACTGAACTGTCTGAAAACTCAGGACATCTCTTGGTTTACCTCCATGGTGGGAGATTGACACTGCTCATTCAAAAGGAGACTGAGAACCCAGTGGAAATCACTGAAGGTGTTTATTTTTTTTGTTTACTTTCACTTGTCTCCTTCTAAAACACAAAGGTTCAGCTGCATGGGATGAAAGGATCAAACAATAAGGAAACACCCAATCTTCCTTTCTCTTTTCAATTTTCTCTTGCTTTCCAGTGGTAAAGCTGCTCTGTACATCTTGATCTAAGCTTGGAAAATTGGTGTCCTGAGATCTCCAGACTCAATCTCGCTGACAGTTAGCTGAGCCTCTACGTTCTTAAGCAGTCACACTCAATTTTCTCCAGTCAGGTCACATGAAGAACGTCCTGTTCCCATCTTCAGACTGTGCTGAAATCAGCTGGGAGCCAGCTCAGCCACAGCAGCTTTCCCCAGCAGAAGTTTAGGGACACTGAGAGCTGATTTTCTTTCTCTGTCTGTAGCTTTAGACTCCCCCTTTATGCTACACTCAGAAGAGAGGCTGACCATGGCCTTCCTCTCCTTATGCTCCCTCTTGGGCTTTCTTAGTCACTTTGCAAGTTGCTTTGTGCAGTGCAGCTGGTGAAATGCAAGAGGGTGAAATAGGGCTGCCTCTCTGATTTAAAATTTGGGGGAATAATAATAATAATAATAATAATAATAACAATAATTATGTATTTTCTAAAAGAGCAGATGTTTAAAAACATGTAATATTAAAATATTCCCTGTACAGACTAAAAGAGGGCAGATGTATCTATTAAAAGAAGCAGAGATAAAAAACTGACAGAGTTGTCAAAGCAGAGCTGTTCTGTATGCGAGTTTCATTCCCCTTTATGATAGAAAATGAGGCAGCCCTGCATCTCTCATTCGTGCAGATTGCTACAGCCATAGCTTGCTGCAATTGAACACTGTAAATTGAGATTCCAGCCTTCATTGCAGTCCTAATTAAATTGTTGACAAAGCTGAGACAATGTCAGTATTTGGTTGGGTGTGTTTGTTTTCATGTAGTTCTGAAATCATGAACCTGGACCCAGCCTTTGGTGCTATCCAAAACATGCTGAAGTGCCTAATTGTACATGGAAAATATGCAGAAAGTGCATGTGTCATGTTCTGCAGAAATCAGATACAATAATCTCATGTTTGCTCAAGGATGGACCTATTTTTGCCCCAAATGGGGCCTGTTTTCTTTTGTCATCCTTTCAAACCTCAACAACATACTCCACCTCAAAATGCACTTGTTCTAGTTGAAAAATCGTCCATTTCTTTTCTGGAAAACCAGCCTCTAATTCTATGGTAATTGTGCATATGTTAACAGCCAGTACTGAGTAAATAGTCTCATTTTCAAATTCATGATGAAATGGCTTTACGCACACCTAACACCCACCTTTTTTTTTTTATTTTGTTTTGAACTGTTCTCACACCTCTTTGTGTTCAGAAGTGCTTGTTTGTTTTCTCTGAAAGCGACATTAACAAAAATATTCTGTTAGGATGGGGAATAAATACGAGTTGTCTGTGCCTGATCTCAGTGACTTCAGCCTGATGGTAGCATATTTTGAACTGTAATTAGGTTACTTTTGGTCTGCACCTCCATGTGTGGGTTCAGAAGCTTGCCCACTGATTTCCATGGCCATCAGAATAGAGGGTGTGGAGTTTCTTTGTATCTCTGGGGTGGTATTTCAAGAGCCACACAATGGAATGCTGATTTTCAGAATAAGGAAACAAGAGAGATAATTTCCCACTTTACACTTTGCACAAGTGTTTAGAAGAGAGAGAGACTACCCAGTGTATCCCTCATCAAGCTTTAGAGATTCCTGATCAGAGCAGCAATCCCAGTTCTCAGAACAGCCATGTGGAAATCCAACTTCTGTACATCCATTAATAGTAGTTTTAAGAACCCTGCTGATACCTGCTGGAGTCGGTCAGGTTTCTGATTTGAGTCTGAGAACAGGTTATGAATGTCTCACTGAATCTAATCCTCTGCAGCCTCATGTATGTGGTCAGTACCAGAAGCTCAGCAGAGATCTCTGCACGCTCCTGGACCTGTAAGCATTTGCCAACAGACTGAGGAGAGACATAAACACCCTCAAAATGGTACCCATGTGAGACCAGAGAGATGAAGGATAGGGCTAGCTTGATGAGAGCCTGCAGTAGTACCAGGTTAGATTAAAACATGAGATGACCTATTTAAATACTCTCAAAAGCTTCCCTTTTCCTGGGCCCTTTCATCCATGCCAGTTTGTTTCCAGAGGTAATGCTCTTTTCAGCTACAGTTCTCTCTTTTTATAGACGACTGCATGTTTGTGGTCACAAATTGGAAGCAAAAGGAGCTTTGAAGAACACAGTTGTCTCCTGCACCTTTTTTTCACTTTGTGCATGTTTTTTGGCAGGCACCAATCTCCACGATGGGCTCTGGCACTCTGTTAACATCAATGCCAGGAGGCATCGCATTACCCTGACGCTGGATAACAACGCTGCCACTGCCAGCCATGCCACCACTGTCTCAAGGATCTACTCTGGGAACAGCTACTTTTTTGGAGGTATGTTGTTTCAGGGAGGTTTTTGTGATGCAGATCCTCAGGTACTCACCAGTGAGTTCTCCCCAGGTGCACTGTTTGCAGCTAGGAGCAAAGGTAAGGACTGACTTCAGACAGTGCATTCAGCACTGTGGGCAGGTTGAAGGGTGTTGGTCAAGCCTGGCAGAGAGAGAACAAGCAGAACTGCAAGCACAGTTGTAAAAGTGGACTGCTGGTAATGGTAGCCAATGGGTACCTACATCTCTCTGACAATATATGCAAAACCTACAAAGCTGTATTAACCATGAGTGGTTCTAGTTTTGCTTTTTTTCCTGGTTAAAAGGCCTTAGAATTATCAATTTTATCAATATTCCTGTGGATGCCACTGTTTTGATCAGGCTCAGTGACTTTTTGGATCTTAGGTGACACACGACTCAAATCTACAAAGGTATTTATGTGCAATGCTCTTGTGGAAATGTATGTAGGTTTAGCTCAATTTTGAAAATGGAAAAAAAAGTCTTGAAAAATACTATCTTCTGCTTTTTGAAGTGCAAGAATTAATTTAGATAGAGGGACTGTCATTAACTGTCTTTTTACCTAATATATTTCTGTGTATTGCTTACTGTGCTATGGTTCTGATCTTGGTGAACCCTGTGGATACAGCACTAAGTGAGGAGGTACAGGAGGCTTTGGATTTCAGAGATGTCTGAATACTGGGGAAGCTCAGATACAAATGGCTTTCTTGCTGCCCACAAAGTTTCATCTGCACTTTGATTCAGCAACAGAATTTAACCCATAATGATTTTACATTTTGTACAACTCTTTTAACAACTCATGTTCTAGTTGCTATCAACTGTGGAGCTTGAATAAGATGAAAAAAAATCACATTTTGATTTTGCTCAGCACATGCGAAAACCTCATTCTGTGATACTTTCAGTGGCTGGCTTGCCTCTTTTTTTTATTTATTTTTCCTCCCTAACTGGAGGATTTATAGCACAGGAGGTTGCATAGCAGAAGGAATAAAAACATTTGGAATAACAAGCCTCTGAGTTCTTGCATCAGGAAATCCCAGCAGAAATAGTTGAACATTCCAATATTCTTCTCTGCTTCTTCTCTTTTTCCCACAGGGTGCCCTGACAATTTCACCGATTCCCAGTGTTTAAATCCCATTACTGCTTTTCAAGGCTGTATGAGGCTCATCTTTATTGATAACCAGCCCAAGGACCTCATTTTAGTTCAGCAAGGCTCCCTGGGGAATTTTAGTGATTTACACATTGATCTGTGTGGCATCAAAGACAGGTAATTATTATTTCCTCTTTCTTGTATTTGTTCTTTTTTCATCCTAGTGGTTTATAAATACAGGTTGCATTAAGTGAAAATTCTAATCTGCCAACATTACAGATATTAGGCATAATAGAGCTACTAATAGAAAATACTGCAACAAAGATAGGAGGAATGGAGGGGAAATGGTTTCAATTACATGAGGCTCTCTTCACATTGACTTGTAGGAAATAGAGTATGCAAATTCAATCAAACTATAGATTGGTGAAAGGATTAAATTTTCTGCATAAACAACATTTGATTGCTTTGAAGTTCCAGAGGAAATGAAAGAGAAGGAAAAATTAGTTGATTCATCAGAACATGTCATACCCTTAATATATAAGCTGGTTCTGCTTAAGTAAATCATCTACAATTTTTCTTGTTAGCCATTACAGCATGTTCATGATGAAGATATGGTACATCTCTTGTGCAATACTGCCCATTCAGTGGGACAATATAATGATGGAATGTCTGCATCTGCCAGAGAAACATTCTAGTTTAAATAGTGATCCAAATCCCTCCTAAGATGAAACCTGACAGGAACCCCAGATATCCTCAGAAAGAGCAGAAAGGAAATAAGAAATCAATTTTTTGTAAAGTATTTTGTAATTCTCTTTTGCTTCTTATGGATTTTTAGTGTCTAAATGTTTCTGAATAATTTATGCAAAATGTGTACTTTGAAGTTAGTGTGTGGAATAGGAGGTTCTGGGATTTTTTTATAATTTCTTTTTTTGTTGTTTTTTTAATCTACCGAAGTTCTGAAAAATAGAAGCAGAACTGCTGGAAATTTCATGTGCTTCAAATAGTTAAGGGAGTAATAAAGACATTTTGGAAATGCACTAGGACCTTAGGCATTTAATGTATTTTTTTCAGACATGTTACTTAGATGAAGTTGAAGGCTGATTTAATTATTGCTTCCTGTAGGAGGGATCAGCCTGTTGGAGCTGCAGTCTTTTGATAAGTGGGTAAAACATCTGTGATGCAAGACCTTTGTGCTCTTCTTTGTATGTTCATTTTTGTTAATTTATATGGAGAAATTACTGACTTGGTTGATCAAATCTCTTTCCACATTTAATGACTGAATTCAGGGGAATGTGGATTTCATACTCGGTGTGCTTGAAATGGTAGATGAAATTCTACCATTGCAAGGTAGAAAGGAAAAAGATGCAGCTGATTTTACAGAAGGAAGCAAAATGTCATCTTTCCTAAGAACTGAGAGAATTTTACAGTTTTCTTGGAAAAACAGATTATTTAAGATCAAGGGGACCATTTAAAAGCGCTTTGTATGATTGTACATTGAAACAAAAGAGAACTCTTCTGCTGTGAGGCAGAGGTGCTGTGGCACATCTCCAATGCCTTCATTGTCACAAACTCCAGGCTATGTTCAACTCAGTGGTACCATCACAAGTATCTTCCTTATCTTTGGTGTCTCAAGGATGACAAGCATTAGTCATACCATAAAATTATTTAGGACAAGGATCCAAATATAATAAGAATGGGGTTGTTTTATGTAACACACACAAACATTTTTTATGTCACACACAAACAGAAGTTATATGTGATCTAATGAAGGATCTGGGGGTGCTGGCTGACAGAGGCTGAACAAACCAGAGTGTGCCCATGTGGCCAGGAAATCCAATGGCATCCTGGCCCAGTGCTCTTGGACATCTTCATAAAGGATTTGGACATAGGACTGGAAGGGATACTGAGCAAGTTCACACACGATACAAAACTGGGAGGAGCTGTTGACTCCCTCAAAGGCAGGGAGACCCTGCAGAGGGGCCTTGACTAATGAGAGGGCTGGGCAATCACCAGTTGTATGAAGTTCAACAAGGGGGAGTGCTGGATTCTGCACCTGGGATGGGACAGCCCTGGATGTACAGACGGACTGGGGAATGAGAGGCTGGAGAGCAGTGCCGTGGAAAGGGACCTGGGGGTGCTGGTCAATGGCAAGTTGAACATGAGCCAGGAGGGCCAACCCTGTCCTGGGGGGCATCAGGCACAGAATCACAGCTGGGCAGGGGAGGGGATTGTCCTGCTCTGCTCTGGGCTGGGACAGCCTCACCTGCAGTCTTGTGTGCACTGCAATATAAGAAAGATATTAAACTATTAGAGAGCATCCAAAGGGGGCCATGAAGATGGTGAAGGGCCTTGAAGGGAAGATGTGTGAGGAGTGGCTGAGGTCCCTTGGTCTGTTCAGCCTGGACTGAGGGGAGACCTCATTGCAGTCACAACTTCCTTGTGAGGAAAACAGGAGGGGCCAGCACTGGTCTCTTCTGTGGTGACTGTGACAGGACCTGAGAGAATGGCCTGAAGTTGTGTCAGGGGAGGTTTTGGTTGGAAATTAGAAAAAATTTCTTCCCCCAGAGGTTTTTTGGACACTGGAACAGGCTCCCCAAGGAAGTGATCACAGCACCAAGCCTGACAGAGCTCAAGGAGTGTTCGGACAATGCTCACATGGTGTGACTCTTGGGGTGTCCTGTGCAGGAACAGGAGTTGGACTGTGGATCCCTTCCAACTCAACATATTCTGTGATTCTGTAATTCTAAGATTTATTGCTGTGTGCACTGTAAAGCACACGTTTTTGTAATTTCAATGCATGTGGGAATTGTGTAGCTTAATGAACATGTAAATGGGACATTTCTCTTAGTTATCGAAGCTAAACTCCTCTTTTGAGGAATATGCCTCTATTTAGAAGCAGTTTATTTGTTACAGGTTTGTAGGCCAAGCTCATTCAGACTTGGGCTCTGAAAGCAGAGGTTAGGCAGCTCACTGAACTTGTGCCTGCTCTTAAAAAGAGAATTAATGACTTTCTTTTGGAAGATGATAAACTGGGATGGCCACTGATGCCAGCAGTATGTTCTGGAGAGAGAATCCAGTTGTGCAAGCACATAATGCACACATCCACTCACATACCCTGGGTTTCTCTGTATAAAGTGATGAACCTCCATTGATTTAAATGGAGCCATCTGAAGGACTGAGCCTACATGTCTCACTATCACTCATCTCTAGTATTTGAACAATGTGTTCAAAAAATGAACTTGCCATGAATGCCTCTTATCCCCTGTATTTATCATTTACATTCTTCAGTAGCTAGTTGTCAGGAAATGAATGAGAGTTTGTCTTTCTTTCCATTTGGTGGCTAGGGAGACAGTGCTTTTGGAGAACAAGTGAACATGACTCTCTTGCTGAACCTTCTTTGAGCAGGCAGCTTTTGCTGGAGACATCCAGAGGCTCCTTGCAGCCTTAGTGATCCTGTGAACAAGGCCACCCTGTAGCTGCTCTGATCCTGGTTGAATGGGCAGTTCAGGATGTGTCTGAGAGAGCTGAGTTCAGCAGGTAAGACATAAAGGCGTTGAGCCTTGTCTTGAGCTGAGCACAGCAATATGGGCTGTCCAGGTGAGGGAGGAAGGCTCATTAGCACCATCTCCTATTAAGACACTTGTTGTTTGTAGTCCTCAGTTCAGTGCCAGCATCACTGATGTCCCTGGTGCTGCATATCAAGTTGTGTCTGAATTGCAGTCCTCTAGTATGGTACCTGCATGTTTTCCTTAGGTGACACATCCTGTATAAGGAGACATGCCACATCTATTCATGTCAGAGCAGTGCCTGCTCCACAAGCCCTGCAAAGTATTCCCTTCTTTGTCTCCCTCACAACAAAGCTGCTCATGCAAAATGTTCCCAATGCCTTATGGAAAACAGAATGTGTAGAAGGCAGCAATTTTTCTGGTAGCAGGGTAGGTGTGGAACTCTTGGCCTTATCCCCACTGCCTGCCTTCTGCTAATCCAGCTAATTCATTTTCTTTTGTTACAGTATTTATATTTACTATGATTCAACAAATACAGAGTGCTCAGTCTTTTCTGAGGATGTTTCAACCTGTGGTGCTTGCACTGCTCCTGTTATGAAGTGTTAGAGGTCCTGCCTACAGGGCATCTATCCCCTTCCAGTGAGAGGTAGAGAAAATTTGAGACAATACCATGCTAAGCCACAGAGGTCTGCTCCATCTTTAAATCCCTCCTTTTATGTTACCTTTTTCAGATTTATTTTCTGTTAGAAGTGCACATCAGGACTTGTTTGCTTTACACTGGATTAATAATTCAGAAAATGCAGTTTCTTATGCCATGCTGGCATTTCCCCTCCATGGCATGGTACAAAGCAGAAAGTAACAAAGCAGAGATGCCTGAAGTGAAGGTGCCATGAAGTCCCTGAATTCAGAGACATTTTGATGGGGATGAAAGGAACTATCTTTAAACAGCCTTTTGCAGCAGGATGTGCACTATGTTGACCATCTCTGACCAAAAGCCATCTCGTATAGGCCTAGATGAAAAAAAGGAGACTCTTTTTGAATTCATTTTCAGTTCAGTGTGATAAAAATGGACTCCATGGCTACAGGGACCATACAGTCCTCAGTCCTGCTGTTTTGTAAGTGTTTTTTGGGAAAGGAAGCATCTTCTGGGGGTGATGTATTAAACCTCTAAAAGCTTCCAGAAGAAAGTCTGAGCACTAAGAAGGTCTGATGAGAGTGGAATAATGCTTTTTGTCTTTGGCCCTTAATCTGCAGGGAGGAGGATGTCAGTGTCAAGGGATGGGGAGGTGGCAAGCAGCATAAAAAATTCATTTGCTTAGAGATGCAGTAAGTAAGTCAGAAGGGATTCACTCCATTTTCTTGATGCCCACTAAGCCTCCAACTGTAGATGTATGGCCAGGCTCCCTCTCCTCCACCTGCAAGTAATGTGTTAGGGGCTTTACGGACATAAGATGGACTTCCCTAAGTACTTCTGCTTTAGAGAAGAAAAAACCCAAAACAACAACATACAACAGAATGTCTTTTTTCTGGTGGTATCTTCACTTATGCATTTCCCTCTTCAGTATTTTACAGTGTTTGCAAAGACTTTTTGACCCTGTCAAACAGCCTCCTGGACACGGGTTAGGGATGCAGTTACAGGGATTGTTGTTTTCTTCATGTGGTGTTTCATCCTGTTAGCTTAGAAGGAAAACATGCTTGAAGGCATTTCCCTGATCTAGCCAGGAGCCCTGAGCCACAGCACTAATACCAAAATGCTAGGCTCTTAGCATCTACAACCTTCATTTTGAAATTTGGGGTTACTGGCAGCTGGAAAAATTCTGAAACACAAATCAGTGAAAAAAACAGGAGAGTAAAAGTGTCCAAGTGAGGAGCAGCAGGTTTAGTAAACACTAACCAGGATTGCCACTTAGTGTTTAGGTTTACTAGCAGTTGTGCTTCTGAATTTCTGTTCTCTATGAAGTTATACAGAGTCCAAACTGTTTGTTCAAAGGCCCCCTCTAAACAAAAAAAAACCCCACAAAACAGGACTGGAAAACATTCCTTGCAAAGAAATATTGACTAAATTCTTTAACTAGAAGAGATTGCTGAGGAGAGGCAGCATAATGGTCTTAGGTGCTCAAAGGCTGCTGCAACACTGAAGGGAATAATCATCCTTTCTGCCCAGGATGTGTAGGAGAGCTGCTGTGGCACAGACTGCCTGAGGAGACTGTCAAGTCTCTGTCACTGGAAGGCTTTAGGAAAAGTTAGATGAGTCTGTGAGAAATAATGAACATGGGTGTGGGTGATCCTGCCTTGGGCTGTGAGCATGGACTGAGTGATCTTCCAAGTTCCCTCCAGCTCTGTTGCATTCGCTCAGGCTTTTCCTGCAGCTGGAACAACTGTGCCTTGTTCTTGCTTTGGGGGTTCTGAAATGTCAACAACAATAATAGTGTTTAAATAAAAAAAACAAAACACTGAAAAACTCCACCAAAAACATGGGAAATGTCCTTCAGGAATTCAGCTCACGAAGTCTCAAACCTGTGAGAAAGCTCATTTTAGCAGATGTATCCCTCAGACAATCTAAGGCAGTGCTGCAGCTGTGAGTAGGGACTGTGTAGCATAAAGTTATGTGCTTTTTTTTTTTTTAATAACCTGATATATAGATAGATATATATGAAATGGTAGAGAAGGAGCAGCAGTTCCTATTCATATGCCACTTCCCTGATTTTCTCTTTTTGCTTCTAAAAAATGCATGATTAATTTTTACAACTGCATAAGAAAGCTATGTGACTGCAGAATTTATTGCTATGGGGTGTTTTGGGATATCTTCTTAGCAAATTTCATGATGTCTAGAATGATGGTTAAACTCCATTATTGTTAATGGTGTTTTTTTTCTTTGATGAAAAGTAACTTGATTCCCTTCTACTTGTCCCTCTGTTTTCTTGAAATCCTGTGACTTCTCAGAGTTGAGGTGCCTGTCTCTCTTTCAGATGTGGTGTAAATGAGGGTGAGAAGTTTGGAGCAGGCAGGGGCTGAGGCACTGGATAACTACAGAAACATCTTCCCCCTAGTAAATCAAGATAACAGCTCTGTGTGGATCCCTTCACAGCCCTCTATTTTAGTTGCTAAAAGATGAAATGCAAATCTAGTTGGATATATTGACTGACCTTTTCCTTGGCCTGACCAGCCTTTTGCAGGAAGTGTGTCCTCTCTGGGCCACTCAGAAGAGGTGCTGTGTGCAGTTCTGACTGCACAGTCTGTAAGTCTGTCATTCAGCCCTCATGGCTGTTTCTAAAGCTGACACTCTGTTCTTTGGTGTGCCACAAACTGTTCTCTGCAAGGAGAGATGAAATAGGCTTGGACTCTTCAGCCTGGAGAAGAGAGAGCTGGGCAGAGCTGTGCGATGAGGAGCAGCGTGAAGGAGGTGAATAGTAAACAAGAATGTGCAGTTTCTCACAAGTTCAAATCTTACACAACATCAAATTGGATGTTGTTAGATGCTGTAGAGGTCAAATGTAAAGGAAAAAGCCAGTAAGGCGTACATGAATTCATAAGGCACAGATGGCTGGAAGCTGGCAAAGTGTTCAGTGGGATGCTCTTGAACTTATTTCATCAGCATTTTTGCAGTGGCACTGTCAGAGTAAGGAAATTGAAGAATCTGAAGCAAGTCTGGAGGGAGGTCATGAATTTAGGACTAGGAAGTCCAAGTCCCTCACTGTTTCTAAAACATTGTTTTCATTGTATGCAGGTCTCTGTACCTCTGTTGTTGAAAAACAAAATATATTGCGTCATAGCTGTGCTAATCTCACAATGCATTTGAATCTAAGTGTGAATTTTGCTAAGTACTAATACATTCTCCACTGTTTTCTCTTCCTTTGTGTCAGTGGAAATAGTGGGCGTGTGGGTCTGTTTGTGTGTGGGCAAACAATGGAAAGCATAGCCTGGGGAAAATTCAGTCAGCCTCTCATTTAAAAATTAATGAAATGGGTAGGAAAACAAATATGCAGATGCTGAGAATTTGGCCACAGCGTTGAGAAGCTCTGGGATTTCCCATTGAGCAGTTGGCTTGAAATCCAGATTTTCTGACTAGAAATACTAGCTCCAGTCCTGAAGCTGAGTTGGTTGTTTGCTGTGGTTGGCATCCTGTTCAGAGAAAAGATGTAGGAATGTGGGCTCAAGAGATATTACAGCTCAAGAGTTACCATGGTTATTAGGAAAATGTGCCAGAAAATAATTAAACCTCAGTCCAGAAACACAGTGGATTTCCAGTCCTTCATCATCCAGCACAGATGCTCCCTTTGGGCTGAGCAAGGCTGGCTGCTCTTACCACAGATGGACCCCTTGGAATCCAGCAGCAAGGGCTGCAGTGTTGCCTGGAGCCTGAAGGCATGGCTTGATTAATCTCCCACACGTCTTGCATGCAGTGGGACAAACTGCCTTGCAATGTTAGTCTCAGGGAAGAAAATTCCATTTGTAGGAGTTCTTGCACTCTGTGTGTGCACAAACAGGTGAGATCTGGTGTGGTTTCCCCTACCAGCTCCTCCAAAGTCTGTAAGGAAGAATGCTTAGGAGGCGTTGCTATTGGGGTAACTTGTGTCATAGAGAAGAGAAGTGGTCTCTTTCTCCTTTGAATTGGCACCTCATAAGGAAATAGTCTTTTTTACCTCTCAAGGTGGTGCTGGACAAATGTTTGCATTCACCAGGCTTTTGAGGCAAATCCTCTTGGAACACGTACATAATGGTGACATTGGTTCCATTCATGTTTTTCACTCCTCAACCCCCATCAAAGGATGAGGTATTTTTGTGTCAGAGAAAACTCTCTTAAGGAGTCTGAAATTTCATGATCCTGTCGTTCCTGCTAGAACTGGAATACCTTGAAGTGATGGACTTTCTGGTGGCAGTTTCTGGACAGAGATGGGGCTGAGGCAGATGGAGAAGCAGGGTGTTGTACACCCGTTGTTTTATTGTCAGAAATTCTATACATGATTTGCACTTGAGTACGTTAGGCCAGGCTGTGTTCGGATTAGGAAAGCCTTTTATGTGTTAAGCCTGTCATTATCCATAAAGGAACTATGAGGGTAGCCAGAGCCTGCTTTTCTTTAAGCTCAGGTTCACAAGTTTGCACAGATAATGCATGTGTTGCTCTCCCTGCCTACAGCTGCTGAGGTGCTTTAATCTGATTGCTGCAGCTCATGTTGATTTTGCGCTGATGAAGCTCTGACTGGGTTGTCCTATTTTTACTTGGCTGGCACCTTGCCCTCGCTGTAGCAAACACTGACAGCACTTGTCAAGGACAACACCAGGGACTTCAGTTCCCTTAAGTGACCTGGGGGAGAGGGGGAGGAAAAAAATACTCACGTTGAATCCACCTTGGCAGATGGACGGATGGCACATCTTGCAGGACATCCTGGGAATTCCAGTGATGTGCCACGAGGAGCACAAACCTGACTCCAGATATTTTCTTCTGAATCCTGGCAGTGTCCCATCTCTGGAGCATCAGCGGGCACACACTGATGTTACCATCCTTATTAAACCAAGATTCATCTGCATATTCCAATTCTCCCAGCAAATCCAAATGGAGAGAGCAGCGTGTGGTACCCATAATAATCACTGTACTGAGATTGGCGTTAACAGTTCTACTTCATTAGGGAGAAATAAATGGAGTTGATTCATGAGTTAGCTTCCATGAACTGCTTCAGTTGTGGAGCACAAATAGTGTCCTTAGTCCCTATTCTTTTATCCCTACCCGTGTTTTATCTGTGAAAATTCTTCGTAGTATTTTCTAAATAAATTAGCTTAAAGTGTTCTTTTTCCTTGCTAAATAGAGCTGACCTTTTAAAACCTGCTTTATGCCTGTTTCCTTTGTAGATTCTGTTATATTTTATTATCAGTTTTTACTTGTAAAAAAGAATGGTTTTTTTCTTACTTTTTCTTCCTTTACTTTTAGTGCTGGACTTAACATTGCTTCATGTGTTGTACTGTCAAAATGGGCCTTTGGGAAATTAATTTACTATTGCAGGTGAAGGGTGTTAGGATAAATCCGATAAAAGCACAGTGTTTTTTTATATTTCTTAACTCTCCTCTTAGATTTAATGTATGCTCTGCAGCAGAAGCCAAACTTCATATGATCCTTACACCCCACAGCTTGGCCATGCAAGTGAGACACTACCCTGGCTAATTATGTCCAGTGAATTTTAATTTTTTTTGTTTGAATCCCAGCCTGGGATTAAAAAAATCAAAAATTTAGTATTGCATTTACCCCCATACAAATATCTGCAGTGCATTGCAGAAAGAATAATTAAAAAAACCCCAACCCCCAAGTTGGCATCCATCCTTTTCATTCTCTATAGTTTTTTTATCTTCATTATATAGTGCCTTCTCTGCAGAAATTGCAATTATTTTATAGTGCATATTACTCTCTCTTTGCAGGAAATCCTCTTATGTTTTCTCTTATTGGTTTTAAAGCAATGAATGGGATGTTTTTACATCACATTCCTTGAATTTGGATGATGATCAAAGCTGGAATGAGCAGAAGACATAAGAGGGGATGTCATGTGTCCTTCTCCAAAATTTTTCTGGTTTTGGGTAAATCCCAAGTTTGGTTTGTGAACTGCCCAACTATGTTTCCATCCTCAGCCAAAACAAAGCCTTTGAAATGCACACCTTCAGATGCTGGAATACCCAGATCTAGATTTTTTTCATTAAATGCTGAAGGAGAGATTGTCCTGCCTAGTTACAGGGGTATGATTGTTCAGATTAGTAGTTCTTCTGATGTTTTGTTTCACCTTAAAAAGGTGACTCCAGTCCTTTGAGTGAAAATTCTCCCCTTATCTTTTGTCTCTTCTGCCTGTTTTAGGATTCAGTGGACAAATAGCTCAGGGCTACTGAAGCTTCATGTCTTCTTCCAGTTTATAAATTAATTAAGGAAAATGTGAAAAAGTTTTCAAAAAGTTTCCCTTTCTCATGCTTGGTACTTTGTGAAACACTTTGCTTTGTGCTTGTTCAGCAAAAATTCGGATATTGTTAGAAATGTGTCTTTCTTTTTTATCATTTTGCCCTTAGAGAAATTCTGGGGTTCCTCTGCCCTAAACCCAAAGCAGAACACTGGAATGGGGTTTGGGGAACAGAAATGATGTGGAAATAGAATGGGGAAGATCTCTTAAATCCCAACTATGTTACATGGTGGGAAAGGAAAAAGAGAAAAATGTATCTTAATGACTTAATGCCTTGTAATGATCACTATACAGTGAAAAAATGGTATTAGAAACAGAGGACTGCAGGATGTTCTGTGAGAGTTGAACAGTCTCTTGGATCCTTCCCTAAAGTATGCACCTACATCACAAATTAGACATGCTAACTAATGGAACTAAATTACTGGAATTACCCTTGCAGGTAGTATTTTGAAGTGGGGTCTTGGAAATCCTCTCAATATCACCCAGGTTTTAAGCTGGAAGGACAGGATGCAGAAAAACAGAGCAAGATTTAAAAAATTCAAACCCACAGGCATCCAAAGCCTGGGTGTTGGAATTAAAATCCCTGCAATTCTGAAGAGCATCCCCTCATCTCCTCATATCCATTCTAATGTTTAAAACAGCTGAGTAATACAGGTAATGGCAGAGCTTCTCTCCAATAGCTTGAGGGCTGATTGACAATGAAGTGTAATAAAACCATGTAGCACAGTTTCCTGCTCTTGGGCTGGGATATGATCTTCACACTGTCAGATGCTCTTGCTCTGTAATAGACAACAAGAAAATATTTGTACAAAGCAAATTCCCAGAAAAAAATGGGCCGTCTCAGTGGGAAATGCTACCTCTGACGAAGCAGAGGCAGTTTTCTAGGCTTTGTGTTTCTTTAATGAGAGCTAAAAGGAATGTTCAGATTATTTGGATAATGCCATAAATTGGTTTTGCTTGCCCTGGCTTAATTTGATTTTCCCCGTCCTTGTTTCATACATGCAATACCAGCTGCAGAAAATGGGAATCCAGGCCCATGAAGCGCTCACTAGTCTGTATAAGTGTTTCAGAGCAAAAGAAAGACAGATGCTCCAGATTCATCAGTATCATTCAGTAAATCCTGTAGAGGGTAGGTAAAAATCAGTTTGAGTAGGGTGAACTCCTTCCTATAACTGCAGTGACTTCTACATGTGGGAAAGTGCTGAAATTGGAGAAAGCTTTGTCCCTGTGAGTGTAGGGACTCCTCACTAGGGTGGGAGAGGGGATTTGTCCTGAATGAGACTCCTGTGGAGAAAGAATGCAGTTTGAAGGTAGGTAAGAGACTAATTTATTGGCTTTTGAAATCCAGCTTGAGTGTGGAATTGAGTTTTGGGGGAACCTGACTAGAGCTCACTCCCATTGCTATTCCTTTACAGTAAAAATCCATGGCATGTGCAATGCCACGGTAAATTAAAGGCCAAATATGGGGATGCAAGAAGAATATAATATCATATCTTTCTTTGTTTGTTTGATTTTTGCAGATGGCTTTTCTGCTTTTGCTTTGTAAAATGATGAATTCTAAATGGAACAGCTGTCTGTACAGGATGGTTTATTTGTTTGCCTTTTTTCTTTTTCAAATTTATTTATATAAAATCCTTTCTGCTGATGCTAAGCCAAACTGTCAGCACATTTACCTATATTAAAAATGTAGGTGTTCTAACAACAAAGCAATCAAACCTTAAAAAAATGTCTTTTATCTAAGGCACAGATAACAGGCTTTTCGTTCACTAGTGCCAGTCCCAGCATAGCCTCCTCCCCAGTTCTGTCCTACCCCCATGCCTGAGGGCTCTTGGCATCAGTGTTCAGATCTTTTAAATATTTGTCTCTCAGTGGTATGCAAGTGCTGAGTCTGAGAACCAAGGTGACCAAAAGTGGAAATAACATTATATTGCTTTCATCAAGTTTTGCAAATCTTGCAAAGAAGAAAAACCACCCTTTGTGATAAACTATTGAGATTACAGAAATACCTTTTATTTCTTTTAGTTTTGTTGTTGTTTGTCTGTTTGTCTGTTTATTTGTTTTTAAACATCAATCCAGTAGGATAGACAAGATGATTTCCATCATGGAAAGGAAGAATTGTCTGTTCACATTATTCTTGTTCTCTTTGTACTCCCTGAGTTCTCTTAACATAATAAATTCAGGAAAGAAAATGTAGATGACTGAAAAATAAAAAATAAAGAACACCACAAGACTTGTTAGTAAGTTGTTGGTTAGTTTTCTAAAGTTGCAAGAGGAGAGAGAATTCGGAAGGTGTTATGACGAGGAGGAAATGTCTGCTGAGAAAAACGAGAGGTCTGAAGAGTGTTACTTCTTTTGCAGCCCATTGTAATATTGCTTTTACACACTCTTTCTGTCTTCGTCAGGTTCTGGTAGCTCTTTTCTCTTCCTTTAGTTAAGGACACCTAGCCCACTATTTTACCACAAAAGGACATCAAGGGGAAAATAAGAGTGGGATGTGCTTTTGCAGTATTTTTCCTCATACTCTCAGATATTCATTAGTTTTCCCCTTGGTAAACCTCTTAAGTTGTTATATGTTGTCTGTCTGGTAACATTGCTAAATTTCTCCTAGAAATGATTGTCTGGTCTCCCCTTGAAGCCATTTCTTGTATCAAAAATAACCTTTGGCAAGGAATTTCCCAGATTTACGGCTCAGCACAGCAGGGCTGAAATCCATGCTATTGCAATTGGCCTCAATCTATTGAGTTTAGTGGAAAGGCACCATTTTACTAAAGCAAAATGTAATCTGTTACAGCAGCACCACAAGTTTCATTAGACATGCATGCCCACTATATTATGTCATCTTTTTTAATGTTAAATTTTGCTAATTATAAATAAAATAGCTGCTGGCTGTAAATAGGAAAACACGCTGAAATAAAATGAATTTGATACAATAAATAGGAAAATGCTCTTTTGATAGAAAATTTTCCAGAATTTCATGTATTTTTTGGTTACAGAATTATTGAATTTTAGGGAGTTTGTGCTTAGTCTAAAAATTATGTATATTTACAAGTCTTGATATTTTGGGGGTGTTCTCCTTTTTTCTTTCTCTCTGTGATGGTTCCCTTTCCTTCCTCTTTACTTAGGGAGAGTAGAGAGTAATGCTGGATGTATTGTGCTGACTGTAACAAAATCTCAGAAGTGCTTATTGAAAGTACACTGGGTTTATTTCCAGTCAAGTATAACATCAAATGTGTAGAACTCCTTCAGCCTTCCCACTCAAGTAATTTTGCCATTGTTATTTCTTCATCATTCCCATCAAAGGCCCAAATTTCTCCCCACTAATATCTGTGAGTTTGTCCTTTGATTTCAAAGGAAGCACATGTACAATTTTGGAGGTGAATGTTTCATCCAAGGACAGTGAAGGCTTTTGTGCAGGCTCTGCATATTGCTCACTTAGATGGCTAAGGTGTGCATTTTCCAGCTTGGCTGAATGAGGGAAAAAAATTATTTGCTTCATTTAATTTTATTTTTTTTAACAATAATTTTTCACTGTGATATGTATTACATGAATAAATGGGGAAGATCAGAGTCCCTGGTCTGTCACAAACTTTCTTAGACAAATCCATAAATTTTCACGTGTCTCATTTATGTTACTTGCAAAAATTGAGTTGTGCTGTTTATTCATTTCAATTGCAAATAGGTCAGAGGCTGCCTGATGCAAATTTTTGTCTGTGAAACTTTCTGTGATATCACTGCATTTTTTGCTAAAAGTGTTTGTTTCTACTGGAATGCAAATATTAATTTATATTTTAAATTACATGTGTTTAAATCCTTCACCATGAGGATCTAGGACAGTTCACAAATGGAGCAGTCTGTGACTTATCCATGCCTTGATTAATTTTAATCACTGCTATTTCTTAATTTTGAGTTCTCTCACAATTAGGATAAATTTTGCTTCTAATGAAGACACAACTGCTCAGCTAGAATGGGATTATGGTAATTTTTAGAGTTGCAAAGAAATTTGTTTCATAAGCTCTTAGAAGTGTTAGTTATCTGACCAAAACCAAGATCAATGTAGTTGGTGCTAATTAAAGCAAATAGACTAAGGAATAAAAAAAGATTTAATTCTGAATTTATGAATATCATTGAAAGCTTACAGGGTTAGTTTGACTTGCATTTTGTGCATTGTTGGGAGAAGAGAAAGTGTTTGCATTTGTAAGGCAAGTAGAAATGAGAAGTGACCTTCAACTTTGTAGTATCTTTAAGAGGAAACTGTTTTAAGAGAATAAATGTGGCTAAGCCTCTAATACAGGCCTTTGGCAATCCACAAATGACTAGTAATTAGCTCTACTGCATTGGGTTAATTAATAAAAGGTAGTTTAAAGTAGACAAAAAGCATATTTGTCCATTACACTGATGATGTACATTATGATAATAACAGAGCACTGTTCTTTTTATCTCTCCAAAGAGCTCTATTAGCATCATATGTTTCTCCTCACCAGCATCCCTGTGATGTGAATAGAACTACTGCTGTAAAGGTGACATAAAAGAATGTTTATCACTAAACAGCAAGTGGAGTTAAAGGCAGTGTGCTGAGGGCAAGGGCAGGCACCACCAAAGTACAAATATGAGTAAATGTGCTCCCACAGGTGAAATTGCCATGTATCCCCACAGAGCTGTTGTACCCCTGTGCTTTGCCTTTGGGATGGAGCTGCTGGATCAGGGAGCTGGCAGGGCACAGCAGGGTGCAGGGCACACCACTCAGTCCTGTTTGCACCATCCCACAAAGCTGCTCCTGCTCTCTTCAGCATCGACCCAAAGCTTTAAATCTCACCTCAGAATTGCCAGGAGTAGATGTGATGGCAGAGGGGCTGCCTGGGCTCTCACTGCACCAGCAGCCTGATGGACTGAGAGATGATTGCCCAGCACACCTTTAATGGCCAAAATCTCGTCCCTCTCAGAATTCCTGCCTTGTAAGGGTGGGGCAAACCCAGAGGTTTTGGTCTTCCCCTTTGTTTCTTTCTTGTTTTAGAAACGGGTTGTTCTCCCACAGCACTGGAAATAGCTTCCTGGAGAGCTAGAAAACCAGGAAAGTAATTCTCCTACTCTCTCCTCATTTTGTATTTGATCTCAGTGATTAATAGAAGCCATGACAATGATTTTTATAAGACCAATATATCTTAGAAATGTTTTAAAAAATGTTGCAGACTATTATAAATAACATACTTTCTTCTTGAATTCCTTATTTCTCTAGTATTTGAATAATAAATAATAACTGCAGTAATTGAGCAAGCATTAATAAAAATAATGAATCTTTCATGTTAATATTTTTATATGACCTTATAATTTTATGTATAATGGTATAAATAGTGCTCAAGTGAACCTGTGTTCTGGAATGAATCTCAGACTCACTGATAGAGATGAATAGATGTAAGTTTGTATGAATGAGCACGGAGCATGTTGAGGACAAGAGGTGGTTCAGAAAGGTCTCTGGCATAAACAGGTTCCTTTGGGTTGTCAAGGTTTGGCAACTCTAAACAGCCTTGGACTCAAGTAAATTGATGAAAACTTGGCTGATGAGGCTCAGAAGGCTGGTAAAGATGGCTGTTAGTGACATACAGATTTTCTGCTTGCATGCATGAAATGGGTTTTAATTGTAAGCAATCTAGAAGAAACAGATTGAAAGCCACTGCTAAGGGCAATATGCATACTTAAATGCAAAAAAAAAAACTTCCTAAGGATGAGATGAACTGCAATAAAACCATGTCTTCAGCTAGAAAAGATCAAGGTAGCATCAGTGATTTCACAGTAACACTCTGGAAAGCTCTGGGCATCGAAAGAGTTTTGAAGCTCAAATTACAGCAAAGCAAACCCTAATGGAGTTCTGTAGTGTAGAGGATAAATTGATTGCCTGTTTCCTCTCCACCCACCCATCACAATTGAATCAGCAGTATAAACAAGTTACTTATTTTTCAAAAGTCAGACATACTGTGGGAAAGAGATTAATATACAGTAAGAGGGAAAAAAATAAACTGAAAAAAAAAAAAAGGCAAATAAGGGAACAATCTGTTTCCATTTAAGCTGGTGTAACTCCTTTGCACTGCCTGCATTTATACCAGGGGAGTTCAGATCAGCATTCGCTTCTTATCCTGGAGATTGAATTTATCTCCCACAGCTTTTATTTCTGTTCATTTTCTGAGCTGCATGCTGTTGTGCCTCTTTCTTCTTTTAATAATTTGTTTCACAATAATACTTCAGAGGCACACCAACTAAAATGAGGAAAAGAAGAGAGTACAGAACTCATAATTGAAGCATATTTTTCCTCTCACTTCAGAGATTTGCATGCTGTTAGTGTTACCACAGATGTAACTCAGCCTAATTTTGATAACAGTGATGCGTGTGTAATCAGAGAACAGGGGATTCTCCTTCAAAACAAGATTTCAATAGCATTTTCACCTGCTACTTGTTTTGCTCTGTGGTCAGAAAGTTTATGACACTTTAATTTCTAACAAGTGGAACGTTTTTATTTAGAGTGATCTTTACCTATCTTCTGGATAGCTTAAATGTTATTTTCTTCAGTGCTTGTATTGGATGCGAACCACAGAGAAAGAAATAACTGTTTCATTGCAGTGATTCAGTCGTAGGAAACTCTTGCCTGAATGAGGAGTTGAGACAGTTGTGTTTTGGTTTTTTTGGGTTTTTTGCCAGCACATTATTTTTGCAGAAATATTTATAATTAATTACAATTTTTGAAACTGTCTCAAATTAGGTGTTTACCCAACTACTGTGAACATGGAGGAAAATGCTCCCAGTCCTGGACCACCTTTTACTGCGACTGTAACGATACAGGCTACATGGGAGCCACCTGCCACAACTGTGAGTAAATCAAGTACAGTTTTTGTTTGTATTACATCCACATCGTAATCACAGTGGTCATGAGACACTTGGTAGAATTTAGCTGGGCTGAGCTGGCTGATTTTAGTCTGTGTTTGGTTCTTTAAGTCAATTTTACCACCCTGGGCTTTGTTTTTAGATCATATGAAAGTCCATGTTGCAAGAACCCAGTTTTCAACAGTTTATGATTTTGAAATTTTGCAGCTATTAACAAGAATACAATATTTGAAACTGGCAGTACATGAAGCATTCAGCTACTGAAATCCACAGCAAAAGGAATATTAAGGTGTTTTAAAAATTAAAAAACCACTCAAACAGTAGAGGCACAAAATGCTGTAAATTCTGGTAAAAAATAGAGGGAGAAAGGAAAAGCCAAAATAAAGCCTCTTCATACAGCTGACTAAAAGGGAAAACAGAAAAGGTAGGTGAACTTCCAGTTCTAACAAAGGAAGTGAAGAGAAAAAAACAGTGAGTAAGAATAGCAATTCCAGGAATACAACTGTAACCACTCTGGGTGCTTGATGAGCACTTGGACCGCAGGTAGGATGGCATTGGTAAGATGGATTTTTTTTCCCTGTTAAACTAAAAAGCAGAAGAGAAGAAAAGGTACTTAGTGGTTTGAAGCTGAGAATATTGGCAACCATACTGTCATTTTGGAGGCTTTAATGGTTTGCTAGTTAACAGTGAAATCATTTGTGGGGTATGCAGCTGACAGCAGAGTCTGTTGAGAGATCTATTCATAGATTTGTCACCTGAACTCTGCACTGTAAGCACAAATGAAGCCAAGGGTTTTGTGTAGAAATCATGCCAAGCCAGATGAAAAGAGGGAAGGAAAAGGCTGACTTTATAGTTTTAAAAAGCGGGCTTACTTTCTGTCCATTGATTTTGTTGTTTCACAAGGCATGACACCTCTTCAAAGCTCCTAAGGCCATAGCACAGTATTTACACCAGCTGATGACTAGTACAGAGATGGGTGACCAAATCAGGTGGTGAGAAGGGAGAGGCTCCTTGGGAAGGAAGAGAACTGCCACTATTGACTGTCAGAAGTGATTAGGGACATTCAACTCTGGGCTACGTCTGTGCTGTCGTATTAGCTTGGGGCCCGAGGCTCACTGTCTGTGCCAGCTCAGTGTGGCTTCTGTCCAAAGGAGACCATCTCATTACCACAGAGAGCTGGTTCATGACTAGTTTTCCCCACAGACACTTCCATGGAGCTAGTGAAGCCTCCCGCTTCTGTCAGCTCGTGTCTGCACTTCAAAGGCACATACATAGCTGCAGTTATTTAAGGTTCACTGATGTGAAACAACTCTGCAAAGTTTCCCAGGAAGCTCTTGTGTTGAGCTGTGCACACCTGTGATGTACAGCTATTCACCTGCTCAGCTTATTTATAACAGATTTATCAACAGCTAATTTGATTCCAGCTAGATTGTGGAGCCAGCTACCCTGTGAGCCAAGCAGCACTGATGAACAACAACATTAGTCTGGAGAAATGCATTCATCTTCTTGAAATATGCCATGAAGCCAATTCAAAGCTGGTGGGCAAACACAGACTGTTGATAAGAAACTTGCAGAACAAGAGATGCTATCACTTTCAGCTGATAGTGGTTGATGTGCAGGAGTACTTTTCAGCAGGTGAATGAAAGGTACAGATGTGATCACAGCATCATTCCAGAATGTCCTCAATGTATAGGAAACTCTCCAGTTGTGTAATTCAGTGTAGTTCTATTGAAGTAAAACATCTAATTTCGTATTGTTTGAAACATTACCTCAAGAGATTTTTATTTTTCTAGAACACTGATGCTGACAGGCCTGAAATTGAACTTATACCACTTTGGAGAGGCTATTTCTTTTATTAAACTGCCCTTCAGACCCAAATCCATGCAGCAGCAAGGGAAAGATTTAGCTGGCAATCTGCTGCAAGCAAAACAGTGTAAATTGTTTCAGTGTTGGCTGGATTTCTTTTCACCGTAGGTTTTGCCTCATTTTGGTATGGTAAGAGATGGGTGCCACTGGTTGAAAACCATAAAAAAGACTCATTCTTTTTCATGCTTTTAGGAAGAATTGCATGGCATGCATCTGCAAGCCAGATTTAATTGGTTTATGTTTTACCACCTCAGACTGGGAGATCTTACATTTTAAGAACTGAGATCTTGAGAGAAATTGCCCCTAACTTACTGTCATCAAATGTGAAGTGCTGAAACACATTTTGTGGTTGATACATAAGCAGTCTTATTTTTAGTTCCAAATATTCACGGACCACACTGGATCCTGCTGTGAGGAATAGCTAACAATACATACTATCTCTTCTCCAAAGAGTTTGCAGATAAGTTTCTGAGGGTATGAAAACATGCTGGCACGGGTGATGGAATGCCAGAAAGGCTTCATCCTCATCACAGGTGGCAGTTTCAGTCTCCCAGGTGCATAATTATTTCTAGGCTTTCTTATGGCAAAATAGTTATAAGGTAGAGATTAGAAAAGGAAGCAATTGAGTGCTTGCAGACATGGAGTGACATGGGAGAAAGCAATAATGTGCTTGTTTGAAAAATATAAGGCTATGGCCAGAGGAATTTGACATTTTTGACAAGGCAAATGTCAGAGTCATGACAGGTAAAGAGGCTGGAAATATGCCATGAAAAGCAAAGATAAATAGTTTGCATTTGATGCAACATAAGGGAATTAGACAGTGTCAGAAAAGAACAGTAAGTTGATAGAAGACACAGCTGGGACAATGTTTGCAAGCTCGTGTCAGATATGTGGCACAAAATTGTGTCTGGCATGTCTGAAAATGGGTAGTTGAAATTCAAGATGTGTGGATGAAGCAAAAGTGTGCGTCTGAAAATACATGGAAAGAACTACCTAACTCTAGACATGTCCCTAATATAATCTCACTAGAGGCAGCTATTTCCCTGCAAACCTCAGGTGTTCTCCTGTTCACTCCAAACCCCTTCTGACCCTGAGAGCTCCTAAACTGTCACAGGATGTTTGGCAATCTGCCTGTCCAGATAGGGGTCCACTACTGAAAAGGGTGTGATCCTGTCCCATTAAAGAGTTATTTTGTGGCAGACAAGTTTCACACTGAAGTGTCATCTGCTCCTGCTTCCGTCCTCCTCTTCTCTGAACTTAAATGTAAATGCAAGTAAAATAATGGTAAAATCTGAATGTGTTTTCTGGATTTCACTAGCATCTCAGAGTCTCGGTGTTTTCTGCCACATAGTTTCTTTCTTGCAAAGTTTGTTGCCTGTGTGCATAAGCACATTTCTTTGTTTAGTATCAGTTAATCCTCCTTTGCTAGCTGCCACATGGAATGTTATCAATACCTTCCAAGGCTTTTGTTGTTGTTGTGGTTTGGTTTGGGTTTGGGGTTTTTTTTCCCCACTTTTGGATTTACCTCTCATCATTACATCTTCCAGTGCAATTCATATCTTCTTCCTGGCTACTAACAGCACTGGCAAGCACTTGTGTTTCCATGTCTTTACTCTCTGTAGCTGTGAAAGCCCAAAGCACGTGCCCTGCCTTGCTCTCACAAATGCATGTGGGTGTGTGGTTTGATGGTAAATGCAGAATGAGTGCTGGCTGTCTCCAGATGCTCATTTCACTGCCCACAGTCTGGAGAAACCAGGAGCCATGGAATAACCCTATAGGATACAAAGCCAACTGTTGGTGATTTTCATTTGATTGTGTAAGAATTTTGTTGCGCCTTAGTTTCTTCATCTCTGCTGGAAATAAGATCCAATTTGTAGATGTATTAAAAGGTGTGTGATCGATATCATCTACTGAAATTGCGTGGGCTCTTTCTTTTGAAACTTACTGCTACTTGAGCTTATCTGTAGCTGAGACAGTGCTTTGAGGATACAATTGTATTTAAACCTCTAAAATGTACGGTTTTGCTTTTTGCTTTATCTTTTCAATGTGCTTCGCATAGCCTGCATTTAGATAGGCTGGAAGATGAGCTCAGCTGAAGCCTTTTGACAGTAGATACTTTCCCAATTTCTCCAGTGTGGTGGGTAGCCTGCTGATCTGTCAGCTATTGGAGTAGTCTGATAAAATCCAGATAGGAGAGGATCCATTACGTAATCACATATGTGAACCATGGGCAAACAGATAATAATGTAACGTTCATTTTCTGTTTTCCTCCTTTAGATACAAACACTGATGTTAGTACACAGCTTGGGAAAAAGGCCTGGGTGGGATTCAGCTAATCTCTCTTTTGCTGTCTGGTGCTGTGACATCCAAGCTAAGATAGTGCTCTGGTCTCCCTGTGTATGTAAAAAGGAGTTGAGCTGCTTTCAGAACTTTACTAATCTCCCTGTGAGATTGGGTGTCCAGGGTGAGTTCATGGACCACCTCTGAATTCTATCATCTGTACAGGGAGGCTGTCCCAGCTTAGACATACAGGAGGCAACTGAAGGTAGGTCAAAATTATAGGTGGGGAGAGAGCTAGAGGGAAACTGAGATAGGTAAAATAAAGGTCTTAATTTTTATATACATATATAAAAACTAATATATGTATTAATTGAAAGTGCATAGTTCAAAAGCTGCATAGTCATCCCTCTCATATTATTAATTCTTGTAATTAACATGTGATAGTAAGAGCAGTAGACCAGTGTAAAATGGCCCTGAGATACAGAATGTTATAATTTTATTGCAAGATAATGATTAGTAATCTCCTCTTTCTATGAGTTATGTGAGTCCCTTAGAAAGCCTCATCTTGCCCTTCTGTGTTTCTATTATTTTTGTTTATTATAGTTTTCAGGTGCTTTTTAGTCTTGCACAAATTTTTTAGTTCCAAAGAGTACTGAACATTGATATAAAAGATGATGAAAAATATAAAATAATGATTTTACTCCTCACATTCTGGGGTTGTCAACATGTCCCGAAGCTTTGCAAGGTGATAATTAACAGAATGTAATTTAATTCTGGATATTTGCTTTGGTGTGTGATCTATCTCACACATACAGGCATGTCTTATTGGCCTAGGTAATTGCTGGAGGAAAGAGTCATCCAATAATGGAAATGTCATATAGTCATTGATATGGCATAAACTTAACATAACTTCAGGCTTTGAAAATGTATTTTAATATTAGTATGCTTACTGCATATATAATTTTTTATCTGAAAAGCTTAATATAACTTCAGCCAGATTGTTGGCAGTACTGAAGCTGCATCTTAAAATGCCAGCTGGGGTTTGGTGATTCTCCTGTGTTCCAAGGCAGGAAGATGTGTACAGTTTTCTGGCTGGGCAAATGAGGTTTAGAGGGTTTCAGTCTGACAGATGCCTCCCAGTCAGTTTGGTAGTGGAATTTGCATGTCCTGAGTAGCCAATTTTCCTGTCTGAGGTTCTTGGAACAGACTTTTTCCATGTGTGTTTAAACACATTGGTTTTCTTTGACTAAAGAAAACACATTTAATATTCATATCAAACCTTCAGTACTGTACTTGGTGTTCATGCATATTTTTGTTCACACCATGCTTTTGGAATATGAATTTTCATTGTTTATTTTGTAGTAAGTTACTGTGTTATTGATGCTTTCCCTTCAGTGGTGTTCATTTAAAGAAAGTTTTTCCCTTTTCCTGAGATTTCCTTATAAATAACACATTGAAAATTCCTCTTTGGGACTGTCCTGCAGAATGGAGCATGTGAGGGACTCACTCAGTGCTTTTTGAAGCCAGCCCTCCTCAGGTGTGTCCATCCCCTGAGGGATGTGTGGGCTTTCAGCAAGACTGAAATACCGAGCTTTGCACAGCATCCTTCACCTCTTTGGTTACTCAAGTCCCTCCCACACTCCTCTTACAATGGTCTGGGTCTCCCTGGCTGCCTTCCTGCAGGAGCAGGGTGACCCTGCCCCAGTGCCAGGCTGGGGTCTGTGATTGTCACAGCTGCTTTCCAGCACAGCAGGGAAGTGACAGGGGAGGATGGCGTGACATGACCTTTCCCACCTTGGCCGGGGAGAGCCTTGGCTTGGATGGTGGGAGATTGTCTCATAACCAGGTGAAATGGGAGTGTCTGTCCTGAACATCCCTTTAGGTGACCCTCTGATAAAAGGCATTTTAATTCTTTCTATGGAAATAACATATTCTTTATCAGATGAGTAAGTACATATTTTAAAAAGGAAAAAATAAGCAGTCTGTCATCCAGGCATGTCACAGCAGAGAGTCAAGAGCAGAGCTGTCACAATCCAGGTTTTGAGAGTACAAATTTCATTTTTCTGGCATTTAACAAGACAGTTGTATTTTAAGGATGAGAATGATGATCATTCCCTGAGTTCATTGCTGTACTAATCCCTCTGTTGTCGAAATAAGAAACCTGGTGTTGCATATTGCTTTATTTGTTATTTAGAAAAATCTTTGGTTCATTGCTCATTACTCCAAGTCTGTAAGAGCAGATCTGTCAGGCTGAGGTACACAAACAGAGATTGAAATAGTCATCTCTGATCTGCCTCCAAGAGCTCTGAGCATTTTGTTGAGAATGCTTAATTTGGCCTGCTCAGCATTTGTGTATATCTCTTTTCCCAAGGTCAGTCCATGGCTGGTTGAGGATCCTGGCAGAATCCCCAGCTCTGACTGGCTTCTCCAATCTAACCAGTATATAAGTTCTCACCTCTGAATACAATAATAATTATCATTATAGGGGTTATTATTATTCTTTTTGTCTAAGGTGCAAAGAATTACAAAATGATTAAATGAGTCTGAAATGATGTTGCAGCAAGTATTCTGTCCACATTTTTTCATGACTTTACAATTTTTGGAGATGATAAAAGCAACTCACTGCTGCTACATTTTAGTTGGGAAGTGGACAGTGTCAGCACCTCCCGATGAAATCAAGAATTAAAGTCCTTTAGGTCTCTTTAATGTATTTTATTTATTATATCACCATAAAATGTTCTCTCCCTCTGAGAAATTGAAAATTATCAGCTACTATTATTAGATTATGAGAATCTAATCTTGAAGCAGGAATACTACAGGATTCATGTTGGCAATCATAACTAGTACAGCTCAAATTCTGAATCCCTAGCTCATACAATGAAATCAATTTCCAAAGTAATTGGGCATACAGTTGGAACAAAATATTAGGAATTTTAAGGTTTACTTTTATTTTTTGAGGAAAGTCATCTTGGTGTCCAGTACATTTGAAAAGGACAGAGTCCTCTGAGGAAAAAAAACCAATCAAACAAATTGCTTTTCATTTGGAACTTAACATTCTTGGTGGTATCTCTATTAGTAACTATATTAGTACTGCTGGGTGCAGCAGAGAGAGGTTTACCTTGCCTGGTCCTCGCAGCATCAAAACTGAAGTTGGGTGTTGCTGTAACCTTTACATTGAGCCCAACAGCAAGCAGGATTTTAAATACAGGGTAAGAGGTGCATCTTACTGGTTGAACAGCAGGTTCATACACCCATTGAAGAGAGGGGGCTTTAAAGATGTTGCTCCTTGAGGGTTATTTGCAGAAGTTCAAGGCTTCGTACAAAGAATGGTCTTTCTTTTTTTAACCAAAGTAGAACTGGAGGTCAAAAAAACAAAAAAGTGGCCTGAAAGAGAGCAGAGGTTTCACAAGTTAGGAACACGAGGGTAAAGGAAACAGAGCTAAGAACTTGGGGACTGAGACCATCTAAAGGCTCATCTGCTGAGCAGCACATGTAGAGCAGGAAGCCTGTGCTTAGCAAAGGCTGCCATGGAGACTGCAGGTGAATTGCACAGGGCAAAAGTAAGGTTGGAAGCCAGGTGTCAATCTAGTGATGGGCAGTCTGTGAAAAACTGGGCAAAAAAGCTCTTTTATTGGAAAAAATGGAGGTTTGACCTTGGAAATGTTTGTGCTTAGCCATGTACTGTTATAGATTTCAGCTATGGCAGGGATAAAATCTCCTCTGGTTTAAGGACTGTAATTAAAACAAACAGGTTCAAGATGCTTCAGAGAACTGAATAGTGATGTAACTGCTCGTATTTAAAATCTTTCAGGCTTGTGAAGCATATTGAATAAAGGCTGAATTTTGAACTGCAGACCCAAACCAAGAGTGACCTCAGCTCTTTCAGACCTGACTGGAGTGATAGAAAGCTCCTGCATGTGCCGTGGCTGACCAGCCATAAGGGTCTTGATGCAGAAATTAGGAAATGAAATTCTGTAGGGTTTTTATACACAAAAGGTTAAAAAATAGTTTTATTATAATGCTATTAGAATCTGATAATGCTTTTCTGACACTGGAGTCTGAATCATGGATCTATACCTTCAACTTCAATCAAAGTGAATATTTATAGTTTTGCTAGGATATTTCTGGAAGGGTTTTAGTATATGGCTTGAAAAAACCTGGGATACATACATTTCAGAGCCATAGTTTTGAGCTTATGAATGTTTATATCCCAGAAAATATAAGAAAACACATAAAATTGGGTGATGTTGCTCTTGACTGGGGATAAAGTGTTTATTTTGTGAATGCTGATCAAAACTTGACAGACGATTTCCTAAGCACCTGGGAAGATGAAAAGTGAGAACTAAAGGAAAAGATAGGCATTATGATCAGTGAGTAAAGCAGTGCTGTAAACCAATGTTCTGATGTAATGAGCTGTTGGTGTGAAAAGCCAGTACAGCTTGAGATACTTGAGACTGAAAGAGTTACCTGAGGGAGAAATTTGGTGTATGTGTTTCACAGAAGATTATAAGGGGCTGGGAGATAGATATCTTGAACTCTGTCAGTACAGTGCATGCCTGCACAGCATCAGCACAGCCCATCCTGGCAGGTAGGCAAGAACACAGATAGCACTTACTTAGAGAAGCAGTTCTTGCTCTGAAGAATGGGGCTCTCAGGCTGCATCACTTCCAGCAGCCAGCTCTAGGAGGACTTTAAATTTCTTTGTGAAACACAGCAGTAGCTTTTAAAAAAATTCCTTATAGAGCAAAAATGTCAGCATAGGGTTCATCCAATGTTATAACTTACAAGTGATTCTGGGAAAAAAAAGGCAATAAAAGACATCCTTTATGACCAAGTGAAGCAGATATTCCTGATGTCATTTCCCTTACTAAATCTGGGACCTTGGAGTCCAGCTGTTATTCTGTCTTCGTGGTGCAGCCGGTTACCAGCAATAGCCCTGTGACACCTTTTACGCTGGGTTTTTGCCTGGTGCTGTACTTCCCTCCAGTGCCTTTACAGCCACAGCTGTCTGTGAGGTGCAGGTGAGCTTGCAGGGGGTGCTGTGGCTTTCCTGGGGCTGCTGCCATCGCTCTCTGCCGAGCATTATTGGAGTGCAGCTCTGGGAATCAGCTGCACCCTGCTGCCCCTGGGAGCTGCAGTGCCACTGCTGTGTGCTAGCACAGCCCCCTCCCAGAAGGCCCTGAGGAAACACAGCAGGGGCTCAAAGCCATAAATTTTGGTTTTCACTGTTTCGTGCTCACTGAAACAAATATTGCTGGAAACCATCATTTTATCTCCAGCGGCTGGTGTTAATCAGAATTAGCCAAAAAAACCTGTGGAGGGTTGGAGAAGGAAAGCTGATCTTGCTTCTATGAGACAAAAGGCAAGTAAAAGGTTTCATTTTTGAAATTATATTTTTTAAAAAGTATTTTAAAGAGAAAACAAGCTTTGCATGAACAGCCTATCAAGAATGTTATTTTTGTTGTTTCAGTCCCATTTGGGTGAACATTTTACAACAGGAAAACAAATTTGAAGGAACAAAAACGTAAACACTATTGAGATATTTCATGGAAAGGAATAAAATCACTAATTTTTTTTTACTTAAAAAATTAAAAAAATTATTAAATATAATGCTTGAAAATTGATGGTGGGTTCTACTCTGAATGAACTGATGAATACCTGTCCTTTATTAAAAAGGTGCAATTACTGCAAATGCTCTTTGCCATTAAAATGTGTGCACCTGTCAACAGTTCCATCATTACTTTTGGTTCTTGCTTTTTGAAAGTGGGGCCTTATTCTATGCCTAAATGGTTGGTGACCCTTTAGTGACAATTACAATAATGGTTTCGCAAGTGTTCCCAAAATGACCAGAACTCCATCTACACCAGAGAAGCCTGACACAAACCAGAACATAAATATGAAGGCAGTTTTCAAAGGTAAGGTTCTGGGGTCTTAACAGTCACAGCTGACTGTTTGTCTGGCTTTTACTTGCATATGAAATTTCTGATTGCGTTGAGAGAATAATGACTGCAAAGAGATCTTGTCTTTCATGGACCCATAAAGACGGCTTCAGGTTGTTGTCAGTGGCATAATAGGGCCTTTTTCAGCAAATGGAATTGCATAACTTTATTCCAAAGCAAGCAATCATCTCAGGACACAAAGGAGTTGAGCAGAGCTTGGAAAGGCTGCTACACTCAGAATGTCTGTAGGGGCATTTGCCAATGACTGGAAAACAAACATCATTTTCTTCTTGATGCATTATATAGAAAAAATAGCAAAAAAGAGAATTAAAATCAATGGCCCATCCACTTCCAGTCTAGAAGTGGACAGTACCAAATGCTTAAGACAGAGGCATGTGAAACTTTGTGTGGAGGTACAAAATAAACTGTCCACCAAAACTGCTTTTCACTAATCATGATGGAATATGTTTTATGTGCTAGAGATCAAGGTTTATAGCCTTTTCCCATTTCTTTGCTACTTCCCAGTACGTAGTGCTGGATTTCTCACCTAACTGAAAGGCAAACATACCAGGATGGATTTTCTCCTGGCAGACATAACTGTAGTTTCACAGGAGTTTGTGTATCCTTTCACATTTATACCAGTTGAGCACCCTTCGCCTGATTTCTAGCTCTATATAGCCTTTTTTCCCCTAAAGTTACAGTGACAAAGAGCCATCTAAAGGTGAGTAGATCATCTCTGTTTGAATCTGTCCACATTATTAATGGCAGAATCTTCACATCTTTCCTTACTAATTTGAAAAAAGTAGATCTGGGCTCCAGCCAAAATGACAGTCAAGAAGAAGAACACTCAGAAAGAACAAGTTGTGATGAAGAATGAGATTTGCTGTGCCAGTTCACTGGCAACATATTTGTTTTATGTCTCTACCCCTCGCACCATCCTTTGTCTTCAGAAACACTCAGCAAACAATTCAGAGGAAGCAATTGGCATATTCCCTAATGAGACAAGATAAAGTGTCCTGTAACGATGATGACAGCAAATTCACTAAGTGAACTGCAGTTTAAGAACTTTGCAAATTGATCAAACCATGATTCCTTGGTTGCATACTTAATTGCCTGTTACCATCTCTCTCCTGACCTCCACATGCCCACTGATTCTGTCAGCACTTTTGCAACTCAGGGACTCTCTGTTAGCCCCTCAGCTTGTGAGCACTGGAAGAACAGGTTCTGGTTTGGGGATTTTGTTTAACTTGCATTTAATTTGCGTTCTTGGCCAGCTATCAGAGTAGGAATTTAGAGATATTGTGGCCTCCTACCATGCTTGATACATCAGGCTGTGAGGAAAAAGCTTTCTTCATTCCATTTATTATAGGATGGATGCTAATTAAGGTGCTGTCTCACCAGGTGCTGAGTACCTTAAGCAGCATTTTAACCCTGGGAAGGGCAGTGGTGTGCTTGTTTAGCACTCAGTGATGTTCTGTCCGCTAAAGATGTCTGGTCAGGCGAGAGATGTGCAAGGAAAAAGCTTATTTCAGTGTACAAATGATTGTCCAGTGAGACTCTTAATCCACAGCCAGTTTGGACCAGAGCCCCTAGAACTGGGGTTCTATTTTGTTGGCAGAAGTGAAGAAATGTCCAAAATCTGAGTGATGAACTGTCTTACAGCATTCTTTAGTTAAAAAATCTCTGATTTTGAGCATGGATCCAGCCCAAATGCAGTAAGATTTCACATGCTAATCAGCTGTGTGCTAACAGGGTACGTTATGACAATAATTACCACAGTACTCATGTATAAAACGTGTCTGTCTGCATTCTATCTGTCTGTGGTGCAATCACTCTCTCTTTCTTTTAAAGCTGTCTATGAACAATCCTGTGAGGCTTACAGACACCAAGGGAAGACATCAGGTTTCTTCTACATCGATTCTGATGGAAGTGGACCACTGGGACCACTCCGTGTTTTTTGCAATATTACAGGTAATGACCTAACCTTGACCTGGCTGCCTGATATTGGGTGTATTTTGATTAGAGGTGGTCTTAGTAGAATGATAGAGATGTCAGTAATTCAGCTCAGTAGTGGGGAAGAAGCAGAGAAGTTGTAGTAACTGAGGTTTCACTTCAAGATGTTTCCTTAAAAAAGAACAACATAAAAGTGATTTTTAAAGTAAGTTTGAAGGACTCACCTTGCCAAGTGATATGTACAACTGTCTGCAACTTATAAAGGGCACTTCATAATATCATAACTTCTGATGAGATGTTTGTTTTTTTCTAAAGTGTTAGAACCTTAGAATCCAAACCATTCTTTTGTAATTGAATGGTTTCTCTGCTTTATTAGATTACTAGATCAGGGAATTATTATTAAACTCCTCTCACTGAAACCCTTCTAGTCTGACTTAGGCAGCAATACCTCCTTCACACAAGTGTGCTGCCTTTGACATTCCATGGAGTGGAAGCCTTGATTGTCCCTGGTGTTTGTGTGGAGGAGAATGCATGCTGAGCTTAGAAGGGGCACCAAAGAGATGGGGAGCCAAGCGAGAGCCTGGCAAGGTCACCTGTTGGTTGAGGCTTTTTAACCTTACAGTTCTGTAGGTTTAAAATAAGAATTGTTTCAAATGAACACACCTGCCTGGCAAATTCTCCCCTTAAGTGGGTCCTGTTTTGTGTATAGGAATTTCAAGCCAAGAGTGTGAGAAAAGATTACACAGCCCTTGCTGTGCATGGGGATAGATGGCTGGGCTCCCTTTCTGCTTTTTATATTTGAAATGGAGGTGAAATTTCCCACACCATCTCCTGTTTGGCAGTTTTTGCTTCCTGTGGCCAGGTGCAGATGAAGGAAGGTTTTATTACCCTTTCTAAATTGCTAATTCTGGCTGAACTGCTTTGCCACATATCACCTCCACACTCACTGCTGAAAACTGAGGGCTCAGGATATTCATATTTTATCCTTAATCTCCTTGTACTTAAAGTGTTTCAAATTAAATTTTCATTTTTATTTAATTGGGCAATCATTATGTTAATTAAATGCACAACAGTTAATTATTAAGTATGTTTTTTATTCAAGTGTAACAAATATTTAATAAGATGTGTCTCCTTCACTGTTGAATCTCCTAAGATTTGAAACAGAGTTTCACCTTTCTGTCTGAATATCCTTCCTTGATCTTCAATATGGGAAATGTGCTTATTTTTATTATTTATCATATAAATATGTGTGATCAAAACATTATCAGTGCTTTTTATCTCTGCTGAAGAAGTAGGATTTTTGACAAACACCTTGCATTTGCTTTCCTCAAATAAACTTTATCTGGCAGAAATCCAGAAGGCATATACCTGATTTTCTCTCTATCTATAATGAACTTGCTGACATTCTTATTTTGGTTGTGAGGAAAGTGGGGATGGGGAAAACTGGTAGAACCTCCTAGACTGGAAAACTTACGCTTCTGTGTCAACTAAATATGGTTTGGGTACCTTAATCACAAGAGCTTCCTCTCTGGGAACTTCCCTTATTGTTATTCTCATAAAAATGGTTTACAGTAATAGATTAAGTGATAAGTAGGAAAAAATACTTTATGTACACAGGAATGGATTCTCAATTTGCTTCTTTTTTCAGATGATGCTTCTGCTTAGTTTTCTAAAAGTACCCCATATTCAGGGAAAGGCAAAATATGAAATCCTGTATTGCTATACTAGGTACATACAAGGAACAGAGAAAATATTATTGTTCAGTGACATAAATCTGTGCAACACCTCCTGTGAATGGAAAAACATGAATGGTCATGAATATGGATGGCTTCCACGTATGGGGAGACTAAAGAAATTCAAAAGATGGTTGGGGGAACTGTCACAGGAGAGTGTGGAGATCATGTGTGGCATAGAGAAAGCACACGGGAATTGATTCTTTTTCATCATACACGAGCTAAGGGACACTGAAATTATTACATAGCAGGATTTGGGAGTTTTTTCATTGCTTGCTTTTTCCTGACAATGAATTCAACTTGAAACCACCACAGGACAGCAAAGAGGTTGATATATCAAAAGAGGGAGTAAAACCCATGTGAAAAAAGCCCCAGTCTTGTCTGATAGATTCAGAAGGTACAAGTGAACATGGAGGTTTAGTTGCAGCTTCCCACTCAGGCAGCTGTGAGGCAAAGACCACTGGGAAATGGGAATGAGTTTCAGGAAAACCTTTTGGCTTCCCTGGGAATCTCTTCACCCTGAGAGGCAGAGGTGGGCTCCTGGGCTAAATAAAGCTTTTATTTTACTCAGGCTGACAGTTCTTTCTGTGTACAGTTCAAGAAGCAGTAACCTCTTTATGCACAAAATGTGTTCAAGCTGAAGAATTTGGAGGTGGAATGGAAAATTCAGGGCAATGGCTCACTTAATGTTTTTAAAAGTAGAGGTGCAGAGAGCTAATGCCTTCTGGGAATTACAGTGCCTTTAATCTGTGAAGGATGAATTCAAAGAAGAAATCAGAGCATCAGAAATGAGCAGCATCATTGCATTTAAAGAAAAGTGGGTTTTTTTTAATGTTCACTTACATTTTTCTCAGTTCTTTCTAATTCTAATTTAAGTTCTCTCTAATTGTTTAAAGTTCTTTCTAATAGCATTTTTACCTGTTTAATTGAAGAGATTCAGATAGGGAGCTTGTTTGTAGCCAGTTATTAACCGGGGCAGATCAACACCAGATTTCTTGCATATTGGTGTCTGGTCATAGGTATCCAGTGTCTGATGGGGATATGGAAATATCAACATTACAAGTCAGTTTACTGTGTTTATGTTTCCAGTGCAGCCTGTCAATTTTAGCAGCCCACTGCTGAATAGAAATTCTGAATAAAGCAGAAAATTGTGATTGTGTGTGTTGTGGGGGAATTGGACAGTTATACAAAGAGGGAGAAAGAGATAAGGGAAAGGAAGTGCTACAGGGAGAAAAAAAGAGGAAAAAAGCATTAAAAATATAAAGTCAATTTTCAGCATGAAAAGAAATTTAACTGTAGTGTCACAGAATACCTGATGAATAGCTGATACTAGGGTGGGTAAATGTACTTATCCACTGTCTGAAGAAGTGGCTGAAAAAGCAAGGTGACAAAAACTGCAGATGATGTGCTACTATTTAATAGCATGCTTATTGGTCAAGAAGGGAGAGGAGTGTTTGAAGCACTTTAAAAGGATCTTACCTTGGGGGCTGTTTATTTGTACTGAAGGTAAAATATGTTGTTGAAATAGGAGGCTGTCAGGAACACTAATGTGCCTAATTAAAGGCATAGAAAGATACCTGTACAAAGAGAGGTTAAAAGTAAATAATCCAGGACTATTTAGAATGGGAAGGCTCAAAGTGAATGGGCCTCACTGACAGAAGCAATGCTCATTTGCATTATTGTACAGCAGAAGAGAGGCAGTTCAATGACAGTGAAAGACAAAAACCTCAAAACTAAATCTAAAAGGAAAAGACAGCACCTTATTAACATAATGTTTTCTTCACCTTATATACCCGTTGTACACTGAGCAAAGTCACTTTCACAGGGAAATTCATCAGTTGTAAGAAACACGGAGGAATCCATGCCAAATATGTGTCTGTGTGTGGGGAAGTGAACCAAATGGATGTGCCCAAGCCATGACTGGATGTGGCTGGATGCTATGAGGGACACCATGAGGATGTGAATGGGTTCATGCAGGAATTGTTAATTTGGGATGGTTGTGTTGCATGTTTCCAGAGCCATCCACATGGGAATGTAAGCCAGCTGTGCTCACTTTTCCTGGGTCTCCACTCATCCATGGGGGTCTGTGGCCACACTTTTTTGGCATGAAGTGCAGAAAGAATGTATTGTGTCATGCTTTGGGATAATGAACAGCCACCACGGCTGGGAAAGATTTTCCCTGCAGGCTGGTTGTCTAATAGCTAGCCCACTTGAATTAATTGAAGATTCATAACAGTCAATAGAAAAGATGACTAATAGACCCTTTGAACCTCAGGTCTGGCAGTCTTTCTGTCGTTGAGAGGCTTATTTTTTTCATGTTGCTTAGAAATCTATTGGTCTATCTGGAGTACTGCTTAAATGTCCAGGACAAAGCCTGTAGACATGCAATCCACAGCCATGTGCTTGTTTTGCTGTCCTGTTTGAAAAGTGTCATTTTCTCATCTCTTTCTGAGTAAATTTTACCCTTGAAATCTGAAAGATTTGCTTATAGTTCACTTGAGTCATCCTGTCACTGTACTTCTCTACTGATGCTGTTTTACAGTATTCGGACCCTGGGCTATCAAATCAATAATGCTTAGAAATTGCCATGACTAGATCAATTGTTCAGTTTATCTTTGCCAGATATTTTTCCAGTCCTCAAATAGTTTGCCTTTCCTTTCTTCCCTTTTTTTTTCTTCCAGGCTTGCAGTTTGGGGAAAGATGCAACCTTATCTCAGGTCTTGCTGCTGGTTCAAGATCTGGTTTTGAAACTGCCATAATGAAAAAACATTAATTAACAAAAATATATCTTTTCTTGTTGTGAATCATTTCTGTTTTGGAGTCTCATCCCAAAGTGCAAATATTGCTAATTTCTCTGATGCAGGAAAAAGAAAGTTTTATTTTCTCTGTCTCAAAAAACTGTATAGAAACTGTGTTTTAATCTCAGAAAAAGTAAGGGATTCTAATAAGATGTGAAGTAGATCGTTAAAGTTATACTTGCAATTTTTTACAAATTGCATCCTTTTTTTTTCATTCAGCTAACAATGATTAAGATTCTTATTCTTCCATATAGTACATATCCCCATTGATGTTCCTAAAACAATCAGTTCTATTATTGTCCACGGCATCCATCTTTCCCTTTGTTTCCACACGTGAATCTCAGCTCATCTGCTTATATAATTCCTTAATCTATTTTCCATAAGAAGCCATCTCCTTTTACTTTGTATAGCAATTACACAGATGCAGGAGTCACCATGTGACTCAGCCCTTTTTACATTTCTTGTGGACGTGGGAAATTGTCATGTGAAAAGGAGGGCTGCCCCTGGGCAAGCTGAAGCAAGAACAGATAGGAGGAGGTCATGCCCTTAATTCTGCCTTTAATACCTGCAGCTACAGGATTTTAGAACATCAAAATGATCAAACTCCCTCTACCCTGTAGCTTGCTGTCTGTAATTGTGATTGACTTTATCACAAGAGAAAAAAACAAATGGAAATTCCTTACAAATTGTTTACTATGTTTAGATTAAAGGCAGACCTTAAAGATTTACAGTTTATCCCCTCAAACACTACAGGTCACTGTAGTTTTGACAATTGATATGTTTCTGTTTTGAATTTTCATTAAATATTCTTCCAGATTCACCTTAAGAAAAAATCTTTAATGTGAGTATTATGTCAAAGGCATTGTGCTGTCAACAGCTGCCTTGCTTTCAGTGAAATTGTTGTTTTTCAGATGAGCATCAGGGCAGAAGTCCTGAAGGCCACCTTCACTGTCACATTTGCAGGTGCCCCCAAGGAAGTTCTAGTACTGAAGAACATAACGATATTTTTCCCTAGGCATTACCTTTTAACCAAAGGTTATTGCAACCTAATCCCTCTCCTGGCACATCTGCAGTGCTCAGAAGTCAGAAGTAAGCTGCGGCTCTCTCCGAGTCACTTCAGCTGTCTGGGTTGCCAGGGGTGGATCCATTTGCCCCAGGCACAGGGTCTCCTGCCCTGCTGCACCTCTGCAGGTGACAAGCCCACCCTCCTGGTATGGCAGCTGAAGAGCAGCAGGTTTGCTGTGGTCTCTGCTTCTTGTCTGCCAGGCTCATGCAGGTGTGTCTGAGTCATCACAAGACATGTGAAACAGCAGAAACGTGATTTGAGTCTCTCAACACTCACCGTGGATAAAGGAGACTGAGGCAGAGAGGCCTGCACAGTTGTCAGAAGTGCAGTGAGTGGAGAAGTGTCCACTTTGCATTAGGAAGTAGATCAGCAACTGCCTCTTCAGTTTTTGGAGAGGAATATTTCTCACTGCTTGTTGTAAGATACCTTCTGTTAAAGAAATACTGGAATGGAGGATCATCAGGCTGGCATGGCAATGTTTGCCATGTCAACTTCAGCACAACATGGGGGAGGAGGGTGCAACGTGTCACAGAAGAGGTGTCTTGTCATCCATCAGAGCCATCTGGCACAGTCATTCTGCTGAGAGTTGCCTTGAATGCATTGCAGTGCTTCTGCACTGGATGGACATGGCTGAATCAGAACTCCAGAGGAAGCTGAGGAGCACAAAACAAGCTGCAGAAGCATGTATTGCCGGGTGAGCCAGCAGGAAAAAAAAATACACAAAAATAGTCATGGAATGCTTTCAGAGAAGACTCAGAAAACACTTCTTTGGAGTCAGTGAATTAAAGCTGTCTGTGATAAGAAATTGATCTTTTCATATCCTGTGAGGGGAGTTTGTATTAAAGCAGCTGGGTTGACCTGCCACTGCAGCTTAGAACTGTACAGTGTTTAAGAAGGAAAGTCTTGTCTTTCTGGTGGTTGTTCTTTTAGTTATAGGTACAGCATTCAGGATAAAATTTGGCATTCAGTGTGGAGCACCATGAAGCAAATGCATCGTATGAGCTCTGAGAGTTATTTTTTTCTCTCTCATGTAGCATTTACCGTATGTTCGGCTTGTTGGCAATTTAATCAGTCTGAATAATCTTGTTTTGTGACAAACCTCCTAAATCACAAAGGAATGATGCAGTTTGTATGGGTGGAATGAGCTCTACAGGGATATTTCAAGTTGAAGAATAAAAATGAGAATTAGACAACACAGAATTCATTGAGAGCCAGTTTTCCAGCTGCTCTAATTTCCCACAATTTAATTTGTGTGCTGTCAAAAGCAACTCGGAGGTTTCCAGCAAGATGATAGAACTATGGGCTAGGTTAAACAGAGAGTCTAAAATGTGCTTAATGCATTGCAGTCCCATGCTGTAAAAGCATCTCCTAGGGCCAAATGCAGACAGCATAATATCCTAGTGAATTGGACCATTAAATAAAACTGTGAAGTCATAAAGCTGTAGCATTACCCTGAAATTAAAGCATTGTCACCTTTGAATTATGGAAAGAATTTAACAAGCATTTAGGAAATCTGCTTTTCAAGGCTACATTAAACTATTCCTTGTTATACAATAGAAGATGTGGCTGCAGTCTCTTACTAGGTTTTGAATGACTTCCAGCTTGTGTTTAGTTTGAAATTTTACCAAGCTGAGAAAGTAATAAAAGAATAGACTGGAGTAATAGAAGATAAAAATAAACAGTAACCTTTGCCTGGACAACAGCTTTTTAATTCTCATTGCAGATTCACAAGTGCAAGGAGAGCTCATTAAACTGAGTAAACAGGAAAAAAATGTGTAGTATGGACAGATGTAAAAATATAATGGCAACTTCTTAGTTGAAATACATGAGAAGAGAGCTTTATCTGTGTAGCTGAGTGGTTTCCAGGTATGGAAATGAGTAGAAGGAGGTAGTGGCACTCAGCTTGGTTTGTGATTACAGAGTCATTGCCTAAAAACTTAATGTAAACAAAACAGAATGAAGATTAAATAAAAATCCTTGATTTATGAAACAGGAACAAGTATTTGAAGCCCCATTTTCAAAAGCTGTGGGCATTACTGGTGTAGAGGTGTGCCTCTAAAGGCAAATGCCTAACATGGAGCTAAGGTGCAGATAGCTGTTGCACTGCTTGCTGGAGTGATCTGTGAGCACATTCAGATGGCAGCTGTGTGTCACACAGGTCCTGAACCTGCCTGGAGTGCCAGATCACAGATCATTGTCAGGAGGCTTCAGAGGACCTGTCAGTCGAGTAGTGAGGGTAGAATTCCTCGACCTTGTTCTGAGGCAGGCAGTGATATTTTGGGAGCAGCCTTAACTAAACTTGTGCAACTGAATTTGAGAAAATAGAAAGATTTTTCTAATAGTTGCCAAGTTTGAGGTGGAGAAAATGGTTTGAATAAACCCCAAGGGCTGATCTGAAAGGTGATGGTCTTCAGAAGAAATGCTGGGATTATTTTTGAGTGATTTTCTGATCTATGGAAGCAGATTCAATGATCTTGCTGTTGTCTTGGAATGGTTCAAGGATTTACTGCCCTCCAGCTCTTAGTTATTTCTCCCTCAGCCAGTGGAGATGCAGGAGGGAGCCATGTTGGCTCATCTACTCTGTCCAAAGCTATCTAAAGTTTAAATCATTTTCAGTCTCATTTGCTGCATTTAAACAAAAGGGTATCTTTTTGAAAGAAGGAATTTTGGTTTTTGAGGGTATTTTTACTGTGATGTGAATGTAATCCTTTATTCTTCTAGCAGGTTGTGTTTGACTTTGTATGCATTACCTCACGCCTCTACACCTCACGTGCTGCTTTTTAAAATGGAAGTACTTACTCTTTCCCTGTGAAGTGGGAAGAAGTATGACTGAGATGGTGGAATAGATTTCTCTTCCTTTTCCTCCTCTCACCTTGTTGCCACCAGCTCTTTTGTCTTGTGTGTGTGTTGTGCTGAGCTGCCCTTGTGATCCGAGGTTTGCTTGCCGGTGGCTGTGACTTTCCTGTCACAGGATCAATGAGAAAAACACAGATCTTTTTTGAGAAGCTGAACTGATGGTCACCTTTACTTCAAAGGTGAAGCACAGAGGGAAACTTTGAAGTGACCACTAAAGCACAGACCTGATCTGTAGAAGTATTAAGCCTAACAGAATTCTTCTCTTCTGCTACAACTTTTTAAACTCCATTCTGATGTAGTTGCTAAATCTCAATTACTTTGAATACAGAAAGAAACATGATTTCTTTTTCCTTTCACTTTGTAAACTAGAGGATGGAAAATAGGTTAGCTTATTTCTAAATGATCCTGTGGAGAAAAGCAGGTCTAGAATGTCAAAGTTCAGCTCTCAGGACAGCTGTGTGCAGCTGTAATGATAACAAGACTGCTAAAAATTAATGAACAGTCATAGAGGAAGATAAGAGGAAGACCTGTCACATTGCCTGTCCAACACTCTTGTTAATGAGTGCTGGCTGCTTACAGTATGTTTGCTGATACCTTGTCCAACCTCATTTCAAACATGTCAATTAATTAAATTTCCAACACTTTTTTGAGGAAGACAGTTTTTGCTATGCTATTTTTAATAAGCTTTTCCTAGTAATCCTTCTTCCTTCTAAATTGCTGGCTCTTGATGCTTTTGACTTTCAGGTACCCACTTTTCTTGATGCTCAGACTGGAAAGTACAGCAGTGTTAACCACTGTACAAATCCAGCATTAGGCTGCCCTACTTCCTGAGCAGCCCTGTAGCCACTGTTATGAGCATTGATTTTATTGCATTTTCTTAAAATTATGTTTAGAACTCTCAGTGGGGAGGTGCTTTTGACTGCCCACCTGGAATTTCAGCAACCAGTTTATTCCATCATCTCCTGGTTTTATGTCTCACATTATCAGCAACTTGGTGTTTGTCTTTTTAGCAGATATTTCAGTTAAGGCAGAAGTTAAACTTCTACCAGCTTCTGTGAGAGGAAAGTTAACTCACTCTCAACTGCTTCTGAAAAATCCACTCTGTTCTTGACAATATTGCCTTGAGAGAGCAAAGAAAACAGAGGGACTGGCTGATAAGGATCACTGCTTTAAGATGTACAAGATGTCTGTTAGGAAGTCATTGAAGTATATTGTGTTGGAAGCAATATATCTGCAGGACTGTGCAGGGTATTGTGCTTCACTGTTCACTGTGATTACAACCACTGGGACAAGTATTACAAGCAATGAATTTGTAGTATTTCGTATCATTTTAATCTGACTTTTGTGTATCACACATTGCAGCAATGTTTCTTTGGGCTCCAAGGGTCTACAAGCAGCTCCCTGAAGTCCATAAGAGCCACAGAATTGCAGACTTATGAGCAAACTTTCTTTCTGCCTTCACAGAAATGATGAGGGGGTTGTGAGTGAATGTGTGGTTTGCTGTGTGTAAATTGTCCTTACAGTTAATGCAAGTTAATTTCTCTGTGACTTGCAGCCAGGTCTCAGAACAGACCTCTTTAAATGGTCTCCAGATGGTTGTTGTTAGTTGCCTGTCATTTGAATGCCTCCATAATGACAATCCATTCAATCATCTGAGTGTCTTTGCACAGATAGTCCATTTAGGATTTTTATACACCTATTAGCATTCTGTTGAACTAATCTGGGGGATATTTGTAGCTCAATGAAAAATACTTCCACTGCAATGCGTTGTAGTGTCCACAGAGCTACTGGGCTCATCATGCCACTGTATTGGAGAGTAAATGTAAAGCTCAGGCTCTGCAAGAACTCAGGCCAGGTAGTGTGGTAAAACCATCTGGTTCCTTAAATGCACGGTTTTTAAGATCAGCTTAGAAAAGATATGATTCATTGTTATCTAGGGTTTCCCTGATGAAGCACAAATAACAAAATAGAAATCTATTGCCTAGATCTTATTTTTTCTTCTGTAACAGTCTGTGTGTTTCTGCAAGTGAGATTAAAATCTCCTTCTCATCAAATGATTGGAAATTGCTGCCTTAAATTTTTGCCCTGTCAGTATCTTGTATCCTCCCTAGGCAAGCAGGGTCTTTGATAAAGAGGAAATCTGCTGGATGTGACTCTTACTGATAGTGTTGGGCATGTGTAGGACTCAGTCCTGTGAATCCTCTTTGAAGAGTTCACCTTTAACTCTTGTGTCAGCTCAGCAAATTGGCCATTCAGGTTGTCCTTGCTCCCTTGCCCATTGCTGTACCAGAATCAGCTGGGAAAAAGCCTGCCTGGAAGCTAATTGCTTCTAAGTGTGATGTTCTCATTATGCCAACCCCAGTGCTGCTCCTGAGCTGGGTTTTAGGGTGCAGGTTGTGCTTAAGCCTAGATTCTGCTTTCTGTCACCTACACAATCCCTTGCTCTGACAGTAAATGCAGTGAAGGAAATGAGAATGGGCTCCCCAGTGTGGAAAAGCATCAATATTTAGAGTCAACTACAGATGCCAAGTCATATGGTGTTCTGTACCATCATCCAAGTAGGGCATCACTCAACTTATACACAGAAAAATCTGAGAACTGAGTGAAATGAGTGATCTGACTTCCAGCTGGGTGGTAAGAACATACTCTCAGTTTAGCTTTCTGGCAAGATGTGCTTTCTGCTCGTGGTGAGTTTGTGCAAGCTCATCAGCCATAGTTCTCTGTTTCCATTTATTGTTAAAACACATGGGCTGTGCTCTCAGGCAAAAGGTGAATGTTACCCCCATGAGCCATATTGCTATGTGTTGTCTCTCAGGGACAAAGCCAGTTGAAAGGTATCTAATTTTATACAGATATCTGGTAATATAAGAAGCTGAAGGTCTCCTGTGATTCCCAGGAAGCTTGGAGTTTCTCTCTTGCTCAGCAGGCAGTGCAGCATTTGCCTGAACTGTTTCAGGGGGAAACATTTTTGTGGGCCACATGGACCTTTAATGAAGACAGACCTATTGGTGTTCATCACAGAGTGCCCATTTTGGAGCCCAGGGTCCTACTGATGTTCTGTCCAATGCAGTAAAGTGTTTGATTTTGGTTGTTTTTTTGTTCGCTGCTTGTTGGAAGTGTACTGCTGTTAACTTCCCGTTCAATCGTTTTTCATTCAACAGAAGATAAGATCTGGACTGCAGTGCAGCACAACAGCACAGGGCTGACCAGGGTGCAAGGAGCTGGTCCAGGGAAGCCCTACACCATGTCCTTCAGCTACAACAGCAGCATGGAGCAGCTGGAGGCTGTGATAAGCAGTGCTGAGTACTGCGAGCAGGAGGCCGCCTACCACTGCAAAAAGTCTCGGCTCCTCAACACCCCCAGTAAGTGCCACCATCCCAAACCTTTCCTTCTTAACTCCTATTGATTGTACAGCAGGTACAGGCCGTGCTGCAGCTGAGGAGTAAAAAACCCCAAACCAATAAAACCCCCCAAATTAATAGTAGCAATATGGAATAGAGTGAAAACCTTTTACCTGTTCAGATTCTACTCTGCAGTGCCTGTGCTCTGCTGCAAGAGGGTCTGAGCCCTGCAGGGGAGTTTTCACTCTGTAAATTCATGCATGCCCAGTCCTTGAAAACTTCTACAATGGAAAGTGCTACCTAGCAATATTAAAGATAAAAAGCATCCCGATTGCTCCAGTCTCATAATGTTATGTAGGGGAGGGGTGTAACCTCTTCTGAGTCCCATAGCCCTGAATATGATGTTCAAAGTGCTTGGTAGTACAGTTTCTGGGGCAAAACTAACAACAAAAGGAATACATTTTTCCCTTGGTTTGTTGTAGCAGAAAAAAAGAAAGCAGAGGGTCTCATCAGTTTGTGTTTCTCTGCAGTACCAAATTTCCAGTGGCTACTCAGGATGTCTGGCTTCCAGTCACCTCTGTTTCAATGTCAGGATTTTGTTTGTTTAGCTGGAGAGATGAATGGCATTACGGCAGACTTCTGCATGTCTTCAGAGTCTCCTCTGTTATTTGTAATGTCTGTATTGTCCTGGTGATTATTTGATCATTAGCAACTCTTAAATTTGTTTGTAGTTCAGAAGAACGACCATGGAAAGCCTGAAGGGGAGCTTGCAATGGGAGTTCCTATTGTCTTAAAAACACATTGCCTAATGAGATGTATCAAAAACCCTCCTGGTTCCAACAAAGTTACAGTAATCAGATGCCTTACAGTCAGTTTACTTTTAAAAGCTGTGAATTATGTCTTTTGTTTTCATCAGATTTGCCAGCCAAGAACTGCTTGTATTTCTAATCTTTTTTTAAAGAATGAAATGTTAATATCAGCACCCAGGGTAGAGCACAAAAGGAAAACAAAACACAGCTATAACTGCTCATAAAGAAGTGGAATTGAAGTCTTACAAATCCTTTCAGTGTTGCTGGCTTCTGTATCCCGAGCTATACTTGATATGGTATAAAGATAAAAACCCAGAAGGGTTATTTCCAAAATGTTGTTTTAAGGATGAATGCCTCAATATTAGAGCAGGTGTGCATGTGTTTATTTCTGCACATTTCTGTGAGGCGTTTCATTTGGGGCAACAGTAACAGAACAAAGATCAAAACTCTTGGGTTTTGTTTCTTCATTTGGCCTAGGCTTCTGGATATCTGAAGCACTGTGCTCCCTCTGTGTTTCCAGGGTATCTTAATGTGTAATTGCTGTTAATGAGCAACACTTCAGCTCTGACTGTAGAATTCAGTCTGCAATGCCCGTGTATTGATGACAATACTGCAGCCATAGGCCAGCAGGAAATGTTGCCTGACCTAATCCAGCTTGCTGAATGTCTCCACTCATTATTGCCTCTGAGCCCAGTGGTGAATGCCTGATGGAAGGGCATCTACCAGGGGTATAGCTAATCTTGACAAAGTTATAAAAACTCCTCTTCCTGCAAGAAATGCAATCCCTTTCTGAGCTTACTCTCAATTCTAGGCTTTGCTCTGTTTTTTTTTTCCCTCACAAGGAGATGGAGCACATGATGAGGGTATTACAGCTGGTAGCACCAACACACCAAATCATTGTCTTCAGGATCTAAACACTAGCATGTTTCACAGAGAAGCAATAAAAACATTTCTCTTTCCTTCTGCATCATAGTGCAAGGATGTGTGTTATTACATAGCAATTTTGGCTTTCACAGCTTTTTCATGGGACAAAGGGAAAAGCAAGGCATTCTGGGCTGCCTCAGAGACAAGCTCAGGGAGGCTCCTGGCTTGCACAAAATTGTTCCAGTTTATATCAAGGAATTTCTCTTCCTTCTTTTGCTACTCCCTCCTGCCCTGAAGACACAGGCACATCCTCAGCGGGTGTGACTGAGTGTGGTATCCCCACTGAGCTTCTTGGATTTGCATCTGCAGTGTGTCAGACATGCAATCTGGCAGTTGGCAGAGGAGTTTACTCATCTCCACCTCCTGCTGTCTGGAACAGCCTTACTGGTTCTCTCTGTCATACTATGGCTTATCTGCAAACGTGTCTTTGAAAGCAAAAATTAAATTACCCTCAACTGTAGTTTTGTGCATCTCTGCATCAGACAGATTTTCAGGAGGTTTGTGAACACCAGAGTAGATGTCTGTTCATCAAGGCATAGATGGCTTTCTTAAGAAGGTGGCTAAAGAAACTTGTATGATCAGAAATCACAAGTCTCCTGTCACTTTCCCAGGCCTGTTGGAGAAACACTCACATAACCTGAGCAAATCTGACAGTTTGCATTAATTAGAAAAGTAATCCACGGTCTTCGGAAAAGATTGAAGACTTTACCACCACCTTATCCTTATAAGTAGAGGTCAAGTCAAGCTGGCAGGAGAGGAGCAGGGTGACCAGGAAGGCTGAGATACCTCTAAATGTGCTCTCTGTATTCTGAGAATATGAAAATAAATGTAGTCCCCCAGGGCTTTGATTTCCTTTCTTCATGAAGCATCTCAGGCAATACCTGAGGAAAGAGCATGTGTACAAGAATAGGTACGTGTGTGCAGATGCACATTTAATTAAACTGTTAACATACAAGATGTTTGAAAGTATGAAAACATTAACTGAACAAACCCCCAGCTCTGACTGAATTTGCTCAGTTTTCTAGAAGCAGTGGGTGGACTCAAATGCTTATCACTTGGGAAGCTTCCTCACATCCACCTTATCAAGGACTTAGCACAGTGATGGCTGTATCAGTGGCAGCATGCTCGCTTTACAATACTTGGCTGACAGTCTGTCGAGTTCATAGCACATTTGTGTAGGCAGGGACTGAGAAAAGATCAGTCCAAGAGCAAAAGCAAAGAAATAGGGATGTCTGTAGGTGGTGGGTTTTTCCTGACTTCTTCCTTATTTTTCTCTTTCCAATAGAATTCCTACACCAAGTCACCTTAAGCTTTGGTTTCAAACATCCATGCTAAACTCCATCCATCCTAAACTCCATCCATCCTAAACTACACACCTCTTCCCTGAACTTATGGTCTGTCAAGTCCCACTGTCACATGACTCGCACCGTTTTCCACCTCCTCTCCTCCCCTTGGGCTCCCAGCTAGTCCCATATCTCAGTGCCCAGCTGCACCAGGTGCTGTCCCACAATCTGTCACCCCTCATGCCAGGCAACTGTTTGCCCTCACTGGTGAGCCACTGCCTTTGCACTTTTTAACTCTCAGTTGGAGGGAAAAATGTAGTGGTACCTCACAGCAGGGAACGTGTCCTGATTTCTTAGTTTAGACTTAATTCTGTTGCTGAGTCAGGTCAAGGTTTTTTTTTTTTTTTAATCTCTGTATATCCCTGTATATTGCTAGAGCTGTGTCTGTGCAGGCTCCCTCCTTAGCTCCAGATGAGGCCAGTGATGTGAGAGCATAAGGTGCTAAGAAATGTCCTTCAGGGCCCTGCCTTCAGTAGTGGCTGCTGGAGAGATGCAGCTTAGGGTGCATGCACAAGGTGATGTCTTTAGCATGTCCCTCAATATGTCCCCACCACCCACAGTTGCTCAAATAAGGGCATTAGAGTTTATGCCAATGCCAATCCCTTTTAGTATCCACTATGGATCTGTTTCTCATAAAGTTGTCTAATCACTTTCTGAACTTTATTAGGCTGCCTGCCCTGCAGCCTCCTAGGAAAGCAAGTTCCAGGAGTTCCCCACTTGCTGTTTTACAGAACTACATTTTTAATGTCTTTTTAACTACTCTTTTGCTCAGTGCACTGAGTTATTGTATTACAGGATGCAATGAAACACAGTTTTGTGCTCATCCAGTACTTTTATAGTGCTTTTAGTTACTCATCTAGGACTTTCACTAACTCCAGTATTTTTTCACCTGAAGTGCCCACAGTTTTCTGAGATGTGGTTTGCACCAAGGTTTCACCACTTTAGAGTTAATCTTTTTGAAGAAAGGAGTCTGAAGCCTGGGTTCTGATGGAGTATTTTACATGGATGTATTAGGAGGTGACATAAAATGACCCATAACAAGCAGTCATTTACCAATGGGGTTTTGCTCACTATTATTTTATGCCTTTTAAATATAATTTCCAGTTTATCATTCCAGTACTTTCAATTGTTAATGCACTACCAGGGGACTATTTGTTCTTGTACAAAATAACTTTAAATTGTTATTGCATTACCAGGAGACTATTTTTCATTGCACAAAATAACATAGAACAGGGCAGTCTGCCCTCAAAAAGTGGCTCGTGTTGGAGTGGTGGATAGGTGGCAGGTGTGGATTGTGTTCTGTGATTATTCTTGGGTAATTAGGATTCCTTTTTTGAGAATAACTGACTTGCCATCTGTGTTTCCATCACCATAACTTGTCTCTCCCCCCCAGAATGGCAGTGACAGCTTCTCACAAGCACAACTTTAGACAACTTGTGCTATATTTGGGGACTTTGGAACAGAGTTCACCACAGTAATGCAATATGCCCCCTTTATTTGTAGGGAGAGATTTAGAGGCCATTTTTAAAGATGCTATGTTAGGTTTTATGTGCTACTGATTAAAATGCAGGTGGTCTAAGCAGAACACAAAACCTGTAGCATGGCAGAGGTAGCTTGGCATGGAGCCTGCACGCACCTGTGAGCAGTGGAAATATCATTATCCCAGTTTCTGACCCTTTTCTTCCCTTGCCCTGTGCTATCCTCCGTGGCTGGCAGGGAGGTACAGTGTGCTATAGCTGCCAAGCTACTTGCTGCCATTACTGCTCATCCAGTCTTGTTGTGTTTCTCTGAGATTGAAATGCAGCCAAGAGGCGAAATGATGGGAAAAACATGGGAATAAATCCTTGCCTAGCCATACACTGGGTGGCTTCTAGCCCAGTGGAAGGAAAGCATGTTCCCTCCTTAAACCCCCCTGCAGGAGAGGGCAGGCTTGTAATGCTACCTGACATAATTCTGCAGGGACACCAGCAGGGCAGGAGAGTCCCGGGATGGCTCCAGTGAACACTGGAGCACCATTATGTGTGTTTGCTTTAGACACAATGTGTCAGGTGAATTTAAAAAAACACTTCTCAAAGTGAGGACTGATGGAGTAGTGAGGAGAGAGCTTGTATGGTTAACTCCTTTTGCTTCTATTGAATACATCCTTCATGCTTCTGCTGTCACTGGATGTTTCTGTTGCTTTTTTGTTGTGTGTTTGCTTGGTTTTTTTCCTTTCCTTGAATGAATTTATATCTGTAAATCTAAGGAGCAAGTTTGGAATTATATTTCTATTTTATTTTACTTTATTAAATTTTATTTCATTTGAGACCTTTTACAGTTTACATAGAAAACAAATTTGTTGCTCCAAACAAAATAGATCTACTGTGTTTTAATGACATGGAAATTATCTTTTCCAGTATACAGGAAGCTTGAGCAGGGGTATTAATAGGTACATAGGACAAGTAAATGAAATGTAAATCTAGATAAGAGATTTTGAGCCTGGAATCTGGAATTCATTGCATAGACCATTACTGGTGGTGAGATGAGGAAGTCAGTGCTGTGAACTGATGTTGCAAAGTGTTTACTTGACCTCTGCAATCTGTTGGTTTGGGACTTTTATCCCAAAGAGCTTCTGGTTTGGAATGAAGTCAATGATATCTTTTGTTCAACCTGTGAAACCAATGGGATTGTGTAAGTGCTCATAGATCAGTAATACCAAAACATTGAGTTCTGGGAACTTTTCAGTCCAAACAAGAGTTTGGAAATTGATAGTTTTATGATGCACACGTGTGCCAGAACCAAACACATCTTAATGATAACTCTGGCTTGAGAGACCCAGTTGTATAAACTATTCATACACACAGTTTGAAGAAGGGAAGGATAGAATTCTTTCAAGCTATTCCAGCCAGCATTCCCTTAATCATGAGCAGTAATAATATTTTTTTTTTAATTTGCAGGACTCAGCATATTGCTAACGCTAAATAAATAATGGTGGTTAGAAACAAACAGCTAATCCATGGTTTGTTATATTAGTGGGTCATTAGCTATGACAGCAACTTGTCCTCCATTCAAGGAAGAGAGCAGAACTGCTGCCTGAGCAGAAAAGTGTGCCTTCTCCCTCATTAGAGCCACAGCAGGGAGTGTGTTCTCATCACACTTCCATTTGTCTGCTGCTTTGAGCTGTCCTACTTTGAGCATCTTGGGCTCCATTAGACTCAGATTGTCTTACTGACATTAAACTAATTTATCTGTCAAATTTGGGCCAGTGCAGAGAGTGATGTTTTCTGATTTTGCAGAACAGATGTAAATCATAGCAGTGGAAGAGTTCTCATCTGACCTCTTCTACCAAGATGCCACATGAGTGGAAATAGTAAATGGCAATAGTAAATGGCTATAGTAATTTTCATTGGTGTTTACATTAGTTTTGAGGATAAAAAAGCATTTGGGGCTGGAATCTCTCAGTTTTATTTGTGTTTTGGATTCATTTGAATCCTGTTTTAGACCTGGGGAAGAAAGTAGGTGCCTAGCAAGGCACTTGCAGAAAATCAGATGGGATGGAACCCCTGTGCTTAGATTTTGTTTTAATTGGTTTGACTTGTCCAGGAATACAGAGGTGTTAGGAGGCTATACACGAAAAGATCAATAGCATAACTTAATCATATAAGTAATTAGGAGAGAATAAAATGTAACTCTATGGTAAAAAAAGACAAGATTTTGCTCTGGATAATTAGGTTAGTGCTCAGAGTCATTGCTTGCAAATCTGAAGTCCAGGAATTTTACCCCCATTGCGGTTTGAAGGTAGCCTGTGGAAAATTTATTTTCGTGTTTGAAAGTGTGAACGCAGAGACAGGAGAAAAGAAGCTATGAGAATCAGCTGAAGGCTGCATTTTGACATTACTTGGTATTCAAACAATAAGGGAACAAAAATCTTCTCTAAGCAAAACTTTAAACTAAATACTCTCACAGGAGCTATCTGGTGCTAAGGGGGGCATAAAAGTAGCTCTTGTAAGTGTCTCTTACTTTCTTTTGTAAAAGGAACACCCCAAAATATAGAGGATAAGCAAGCATACTTAGAGAAAATGTCTCCAGACACTGGGGAAAAAAAGTTTTATACTACTTCCACTCACAAGAAGCATCTAAAAGCAATTTAGAATTGTTTACATCCCCCCAACCTGGACTGATCTGGAGAGGAGCAGATCTGACTGAGACTTGATGAGTAGCTAGAAAGATGTGGTGACCTGAAAGAAAATAACCCTTTTAAAGCCTTCTTTAGAGAACCCTTTTTGTAATCTGCTTGGCCCAAAAGATTGAGAACAAAAATGAAAAAGCTTTTGAGCCTGAATCTTTTCCAAGTCCTTTTGACAAGAGAAAGACTCAGACTGGTTTAGCTGAGGCATGTATTCCCTCTTGAGCTGTCCAGGACTCAAAACAACATCAAGAGCCTTCTTCCTTTACTCTCAAAAGCAGAATTCAGAAGTCCTGGAAGAAAAGTTTTTTGGTGTTTTTGTTTTTGGTTTTTTTTTATTAACATTAGCATTTAGAAAGGTTAACCAATTAATCTGTGCAGTTCTCCTCTAAAGGTAGCTTTCTTGTTTAGCAGAGAAGAAAGTTGAGGCATCAGGCTGCAACTGACACCAATTTTGCCTGAAACTGGAATGGGCCATTAGATTGATTTAAATGTACCCCTCCAAAACCAATGGCCAAGGTCTTGTAGCCACAAAAAAGACTCACAGAAGTGTTTCCTCTCAGCTGAACACCTCTGGTGTCTTTCACTTCAAGTGTGAGCTTTCTGTAGGTACCTCTTGTGCCTTGCCCTTGTGCTACTCATGGAGGAATGAACATGTCATTCCTTAGAGATACATTTGTTTTTGTGTCACCACAGTTCTGGTGATTTAGCAGGAAGATGTGATCCTGTGAACTTTCATGGACCTACCACACTGCAGAGAAGGTAATGGTATATTCAGGTGGGGTATAATGGGGGATACTTGGTGTGTTCAGCCAGATAACAGTTGAAAGCTGTGATTTTGCACTGTAACTGACGTGATAAATGTTGCTATTTCCCCTTTGGTTTTGTGGTTTAGTGTTGAGTTTCTGTATGGATTTTTTTATATACAGAGAGGAATGAAAATGCATTGCAACCATCATTTAGGCTGAGTACTAGGATCTCTCCTAGCAGTAGTGCCTGTTTTCTGCTTAGGCAGTACATGGAACCTATAGAAATGTATTTCTCAGTCAAATGTCCTTGAAATTGGCCAGTGGGTTCCTGAGTTACTTGAGCAATAGACACAGGTGTGCACAAAAAATCATGTAGCATATTTCAGTATGTCTTATTTCTCTAGAAAACCGGATTGTGATTAATGTCTAAAGCCTGCTAGAATCAAGAGAGACCCATTCCACAGGTTCTAGTGCTAGAAGGAAATCTTCATTTGAGCTAACATGAGATGCAGATGTACATACTTTCTCACTATGCCAGATACAGAAATCTTTGTCTCCTTCCAGGACAGGAACAAAAGCTTAAATCAAATGTTCATCCTGAACTCGATTGAACTTCATTGCTACTTTCATAGATCTTTGGACCATTGCTGTTGTGCTAGATTCAGTCCCTGTCTTCACATGCTGGCTTTCTGTTTATCCAGGATGCTCAGTTCCATGTCCTCCTTTCCTTAAATCTTCCATTTTCCCAAAAAGTTTAAAGTGACATGTCTAATTTATAATAAGTAGTGATTTCAGTATATCAACATTAATAGCACATGAAAAGCGCTCCCAGTAGTTTGGACTGCAATCAGTAGCCACTTTTTTTTTCCTTCTTTTTGTTCATGCTGTCTCATTCAATGTGATTAAAATGTTTGTGGTAACATTTGTTGGTAAGAAGGAAAAGGTAACGATTCCTGGCTATTTTCTCAGTTTGGTGTTACTGAACCTAGTTCAGGTCCGACAGGTTTGTTTTACTGATGACTCCAAGCCTATGATGTGCTGTTTTAAAAAATGACCAGAGATCTGAAAAGTGGTTCTGAAATAACATCAATTTCATTATATGTTTCTTTTAAATACTAAGTTTTCCTTTATGTGATGATTCGAATGGTCGGTAGAGTCCATAAAGTTATATATTCATATGGATAGAGTTACCTCTTTTGGAGGAAGTATGTGTTTTTATATTTATGTAGATATGTGTAAATCTTCTTTCCTCCTTTTAGGTGGAAAAGAAGAGCAGAATTTGGGTGTAATTAATTTTTTGGGTTACATGGATATTGTCAAGCCTGGTACAAGACAAAGTAGTGTTGGTTACTCCTTTCTCCTTTTAGTTAAAGGCTTTCTGTACATTAGCACTTGTTTGCCTCCCATTGTCATTGCGACTTCAAAGTCTCAAATTTTATCCACATGGAACTACTTTGGGTGTGGCAGAAGTTCAGGGAGTGTTTCTCAGAGAGAAATTTGTGTGACTGAATGCTAGAGAGCTAGACAGCAGAGGGTGGGATTCTAGGGCAAGTTGTCTTCTAAAGTAGGCTGTTTCAGCTCCCTTTGGCTTTTTCTCTGGCAGTGCAAAGTCAGTTTGATCCATTTGTTTTGCCACTCTAAAATCTGTCGTTGAACTGGGAAAGGTTCTCCTGCAATGAGCATTTTTTTAGGTCCTGCTTTGGGGTCCTGTTTCCCAGAAGAGCCTCCACGTTCAAAGCAGTGGCAGCTTTCTAGGTCGCTTCCTTCCCAGTGCACACTTGTATTCTGGATTCAGACAAAGAGATTGTGTTGCATTTTGTTTACTGCCTCTGTGAGACATTCTAGGGCCACATGTCAGTCTGCAGAACATTAGAAGTACCTACTTAATAGAGGCAGAATTTTACTGAGTGAATAATTACATCCTGTTAGTGCTGAAGTAATCACCTTAGATACAACCAGTGCCTCCAGAGGGAGGTGTGTTCTTTCCAAAATGCCACCCTGGACAGTTCATTTTACTTCCATACAGAGCTCCAGAATCTGTCTGACCATATTGTACTACAGGTTGTCGTGTTTTCAGAGGATGAAATTTATGTTCCATGAAATATGCCATTGCCAAAATTAATAGGTAAATGAACAAAGTGAAACAGACCATTAGAACAATTGTAATATCACAGTTGCTGGGTTGTGGCACAAAAGCAGGAACTAATGGGTAAACATAGCCATATTATAGCAACAGGAGCCATCAATGTGCAGCACAGCACTGTGGGCACACAATGGAAGGCACTCGACCGATGTGAAATATGATCTAGCAGTCAGGCCAGTTGCAGGTAATCTTGCTTGGAACAACACTTCCCTTGGCTGGTTTGTTTTAGCTGATGGAAAATTATATATATCACCTATTTCACTCCTGTTCTACTGGGATTTAATTTCAGTTTCACTTTGATAATTTTCATTATTCGCTTTTTTTTTAATATCATTCTGGACAATGATACTGAGATTTTTGTCTTTGCAGAAATTTTCCAAGGCATGAACAGATTGTTCCTGAATATTCATGCAAATAGGAATTCAGTCAATGCCCTTCAGAGTAAATGTTCACTCTAACACCTTGAAATCTTTGATGCCCTTGCCTTTATTTCTGCTCTAAAGCAATGCTTCATAATTTTGAGTGAACACTCAAACATTATCTAATCAAGATAAACAATTCATAGACCGAACTGTGTTTATATAACATAATTAAAAAGCTTTGAATAGCTAACATAATCATAACATTCTATTAATGGACAGCTTGAGAGAAGCTACAGTGACGAATGATTCAACTAAAAATTACAAAGCTCAAAGATATGCAGGATCAAATCCATTGGATTCAGTACATTTATACTGATTTAGGCAAGTAAGATGGTGGATTAACTCCTTAGTTATTACATCTTTCATTAAATTCCACTTTAATATAAAACAAACTAAAAAACGCAGAAACATTTTAAAAATTCAGATATTTAGAGGAGCTAACAAGTTCATCCATAGCTTGTTATTGCAGTATTTACAATCAGCATCTAAACACTTCAGCGCTGATAGACTGAAAAAGCCAGCACTGTGTTCTTACAGAGGTGTACCCTTCAATACTGAAGTAGAGAGGGGTGGAGAGGCATCTTTAGGCCTGGTTACTGGAGTGGTGCAATATGAATTAGAATACATCTCTGGCCATTTGCTGGAGCCAGGAGTGGGATTGATGCAGGAGCTCCTCCAGATCGCTGTGCCACTCAAGGGTTTACTCATGCAGGAGGAATTTGTCAGTGACTGACTAAGATTCGGAGCTGCTTTATTCTGCTAAAGTGGCTCAAAGTAGTTGGAGCATAGGAGAGAGCTGGGTGCTCGACTGTTTAGCTTTCTCTCTCAGAGATTTCACCCCATGCATATGCAAAAAATAGTCAGTTACTTTGGTCTTCACTGAGCAAGGTCTTTCAAGGGAAAATGTAGCAGGGAACTGAGTCCTAATAATAGTCTGTAACAGAGGAGGCTGCCGTGGTTCAGAGCCAGCCTGAGCTACAGCCACCATTGCTAATTGCTTCCTCGCAGGGCAGACCAACCAGGGGCTTCTCTACACAGCAAAATAAAACTGTGGAAGTGTTCTATATGTGTCATACATGTGATTTAGGATATGTTTCATCAGCACATAAGTGTTTCCACTGGACAGTATGTGAATTTACGTAACTTCTGCCTCCTGGTGCATTAGTTGTATTTTGACCTTACACTAGTTCTTGCTGAATAGATACCCTTTGCTGCTTTCACCCATAGAAAACTCAAGGTTTAAAATGCACAAGTAAATCTTGAAATTAGAGTCCTCAAAGTCCTGCTTCCATTTATCAAGAGAATGCTGTTTTACTGTTACACCATGCTACTTAAATGTGAGATATTGCCATGATGAGTGTAACCTATGACAAAAAAAGTGAAAACTTGAATACGCTAAATGCAGAATTAGGTGACTAGTTGAGTGATAATATATTGCCTAACCTAATGAAAAGACATTACCTTTGAATAATGGACCACATCATAGATTAAATTATCCCAAGGCAAGGTAGTAGGTGCTTCATGCAGACAAGGTCAATTACCTTATCCGGAAGAGCCTGTTTGAAGTGTATTATGAATAATTCACAGACATAGAAATTAGCTTTGAAAAAGTGTCCCAGCTATAATGTGGTGAAAGCATTCAATTTCTTTTTTAATGTATTTAAGATAATACCCAAAGGACAATTATGGCTGCTTAACTGTAAGACTACTTAAATGACAAGGAATGACAATTGTGTGGTCAAATTCACATTAATGCATTATGCAGAGGGAAGCATCTCCACCATGGTGCGATGCTGTCAGGACACAAGTAACAGATTTCAAACCTCATATTGTATTTTTAAATGCTGAATGAGATTTGATCAAAGACTGATTAATTTATTAACTTTTCTCAATGGAGAAGATGCAGTTGTTGCTGTCCTAGCTTTGTTTACTCTTGTTGTTCAGGCCTTTTAGTCTTTGACTTTCTGATATGAAAACAAGGCTCAGATTGATTAAATCACTTGTATGATTTTGGAGAGTCTGACAAATGCAAGGGTAGAACCAGAATATTTCATTTTCCATTGTTAATCAGAAGACCAGTCTTCTGCTATAAGCACTAAATTGTGCTGTTTCCAAGACAGTATTGTTCCAATCCAGAACTATTTAGCATTAGAGTTAAAATGATGGCAGTAGCCGTGGTAGCAGAATGCATACTCACTTGACATATGGTGACCTTAGGTGTGAATTAGAAATGCAATAAACCTCTAAGTCTGGGGAATAACATGCACTCTCAGCATATTTTGATTCCACAGGCAAAACAATAACCTTAGCTTTCTCTCTTTGACTTTGCAATAAGTGGTAACGGCCAGGGGAAATCCCTCAGGGGCTGCAGTTTTCTAAGATGCCTGGCAAGAAGATGGCTAATTCATCAGGTGCCTCTGTTTAAGTGTTGAAATGTAATAGTGACATTTCATGGCCTCTGAGTTTACCAGCTTTATTTGCTTGAAAGGGAGAGTTCAGCAGAATTTCCGAGGGTGCTGTGGAATCGTGTATCTAATGAGGCGTACAGCCGTCCCAGTCCTGTTTCCATTCACCTCAATGTCAAGAATCCCATTTAGCTCGGCAGGAGCAGGTCTGGGACCCTGGTACTTTCAAAGGATGGTTTGAATAAAGAGGGATAAAAATTTGACACAGAGTCCAATTTTAAAGCAAGCTGTTAAAATACGTGATGAAGTAGGAAACCACCACAAAGAGGCAGGGATGGAAACTTCCGTTAAAGCAAACACACTGGAAAAATGTTGGTTTTTTGCATGTAGTTATGGTTGTATTCTCCATCATCCATCTTTTCTCCAAGGATCAATTCTCCAAAAAAAGCTCAAGAATTTTCTTTCCTCCCACTTCACACAATCGTTGGCCTCCAGCCCTGTGTTTTCTGTGAAGACTTGATAAAGACTAATCTGAGTCTAAGAGACTTGCAAGCTGATGTTCTTATTTGCATGCAGGAATGTGAACAGATGTTTACATAGTAGTGTTAAGTAGGACAGCTGTTTGGGAGTCATTTATGTATTCCATTTAAAAGCAAAGCTTTATGGTTAAAACTTTTACTCACAATGTGGAAAAGAAGCCTAAATTCAGACAAATGCATTTCTTCCTGTGCTGGGGGTGGCTTCCTTTATACTCATCAGTTTTCTGTATCTCTGAATTTACAGCATCATAGAGATGCCTCTTCCTAAACTTCTGGGCAAATGCACCTTACCTTGGCCAGCTGCCTGTGGGTGGAAGAAAATATAAGGCACAACATCAACATTGCTAAATGCTGTTTGTCTGAGGGAAGAAAAAAGCACTGAGATTTTAGGGGAGGGGAGCTGTCCCTTTCTTTGGAGGAGATAGCTTATTGATGATTGTTCCTGCAGCCTGTTCTGTAAAGAAGCATGCATCAGGGTAATATTTGCCTTTGCATTTGTTCTGCTCTTCAGATGGGAGAAAAACCCTTAAGTGTGTAACAGCCATAAATGTGTAACTTATATTTATTAATTTCCTAACATAAACCTGCATAGAAAAACTTCCATTATCGAGGTGTACATATGCATGAAGCATATCTGTAGGGAGAAGAGGTTGGAGGGAGGGACTCACATATATTTTTAAAAGAAGTTTGCCCCTCAGGGATTTATATTTTAAACATGAGGCTTGAGTCTGATCTTGTTCATGACTCCATCTCCCCTGATACCTGTCTCCCTAGGGCTCCATATTTGAAAAGAAAGCAGACAAATGATGTAGACAGTGCAGTGGAAGTGATTGATCCCTGTTACTTTTTGTATAGCGTTTGGAGAACTCTAATATATATTAATGTATACCTGGTCAAAATCCTACACCAGTCTGAGAGAAAAAATTACCTGCCTCAGTTGTAATGCTTCCACCCAAACACCACTACCTGACAGAAATGCCTGCATCTCTTCAAGCCAAGTAGTTGACAGGATTTGTAGTAAGTTACACTTGATTAGATGAAAGTATACTCAATTAAGGAGCCTTATTGCTGGGAGGAAAGATGGTGATGAATATGATGATCCTATGGGCTTTTGATTCACAGCTCACAGAAGTGTTTGTCTCATCAGCTGAGATGAAAGGCGTATGGTAGAGAGTTATTTTGTATGGAAAGTTCTTGACTCTCACTTTGTGACACTTGTAGATTGGCAGAATGGCTCCAGTGCTGGTTCTTTCTCTCACTGTTAAATACAGAAGTCACATAGGCCTGGTCAGCTTTGGGAAAGAGAGGAAGGACTGGGGCTTCTCATGGTTGCATGGTTGTCATTCTTCTGCAGCCTCTGCCCATTCCAATTCACTGCAGTGCTAAAATACAGCTCAGTTCTTCCTTCAGCTCCAGGAGCAGAAAACTGTCTTCAGCTGCATCATAATCTCTGTTAGTGACAGTACAGCTACAGAACAGAGCTGAGCAGTTCCTATTCTATCCACTGCAGTCTGTGCAGGAGTGTAAACACACACGCATGTTTGTTACAGCTGTATAGAGAGATACACAGGGACCTGAGACGAGTTAAACAGCAAAAAATAGAAGATCTATTTGAACGATGTAAACCTGTTGCTAACAGGGTGAAGAAAAAAGAGCTGCAAATTGATGAAGCAATTCCACAGAGAAGACAGATTGTTGTCATCCTGACCTTTAAGGTGTGTCAGGATATATCAATAGAAGCATCTTAGGAGTACAGTGTTTTATGATTTTTTTTTTCATTTACATTCTCTTGTTTTTCTCCTTACATGCTGGCTTGGAGCCAGTTCATTTCATGGTCTTGCTTATACATATGTTCTGCTACAGCTGCGTTTTTCCAAAGTGCCCAATTTCACCGCACTCCAGCCTTCCTTAGGATGACAAATGGTGCCCCTGCTGCTCTGACCAACAGAACTGTAATTGCAGCCTGAGACAGGGACAGCTGAACCAACGCCATGCTGCAGTTTGGGTATATCCTTAAGTTGAAATCTGACTGCATGGCTTTATCGTAGCTGAGTTTCCGATTCCACCACTTAAGGCATTAACTGCTGACATTAATTGTAACATTGAGGAAAGCAGAATTGCTCTGCAGTTGAAACCAGTGTCAAATCAGCACTTATTTACTTACCATTGCTCTGTAAAGTGTTGTAACACACCAGACTATAAAGAAGTTTAATGAGTTGCAGTAATGGCTCTCAGAGATACTGGAATGCAGTTCAACAAGT
>VZTZ01013159.1:996708-1020053 GCA_013400955.1 Drymodes brunneopygia | reverse complement strand
GGGGGGGGGGCGGTGTTCATTTTTTTCGGTTGATTGGTTTTTTGTTGGTGATTTATTTATAAAGCTTAAAACCAGACTTTCTGCACTGCTGTGCTGGACTTTATGATCACAGGAAGTACAACTCAGTGCTGTCTTTTGCCAACTAACATGCTTTGAGAACAAAAAATGAGCAATCCAGTTCAACTGGCCCTGTGAGATTTCAATTCAATAGGGATGTGACAAAAGGGTAGGAGGAGAGGTTTAGAGTGTGGTTTATACTCTGTCCAAGCTGCCTTGCTGGCTCATAATTGGTGTAAGGCTCAGAAATGTGCTTATATTATTCTCCAACCTATCTTCTGGGCATTGGTGTAATTTTGTGGTTGTTTACAATGCCTGTCTTTTAGAAGGCAACGGATATATTGCATGCTCTTCCCAGGGACATTACTGGTTTTTTGCCATTAAAAAACAAACAAAAAAAACCCCAAAAACAAAAAATCAAACAAATATAAATCCCAAACCAAAGCAAAAGAAACAAAACCCCCAAACTTAGGGCTTAGGGCTACAACTGCATGGAGAGAGATACTGGACTTCCCTCTTACCCAAGATGCTCGTTTACCCAAGTAATATTACAGGAAACTTGAGATTAGGAACTTGAGGTGTGATCTTATTTTCCAAAGGTGTCTTTCCAAAACAGAAACACCATCCCAATAATATCTGAGAGTGTTACTATCAGTTTTAAGAAAATTCTCTAATTTGTTTAATTAGGGATTGAAGCTTTAAAGTGATTAGCAATATGTTATTATCTTTCCTAATTTATGTTCTATTAAGACTGGTTTTCTATATTAACTTCAGATATTCAGCATATTTACTGATGATATTTTCTGATTTCTTTAAGATCAATCTGAGCCATGGAATTCAGTAGTTATTATCAGCCACTTACAGGAACAAGCCAGTGGTTGCACTCCAAAAAGGCACACAAATGTGGAAATGACATTGTCCTAATGACTTTCTGGTCGGATTCACCCCACATAAATAGCTGTTATTCTCTAACTGTCAGCTGTGCTGTATTAACCTGTGAGCTGAAGGACAAGGTGTGTTCTTGTTGCCTCATGAATCAATAGTGCTAATAAAGATTCTCTATACCTGAATATAGATTTTATTATTCCTAGAAGCTGCCATTGCAAGTGCAATGAGAACAAAATTAATCTGTCTTTTGTGGAGGGCTGTCAAATCTGAAGACAGTCCATTGGAGCCACTAGTGACTGTATTGGTGCAATGTGAGCAGGGGTAAAAAAAGTAATAATAAGGATCCTTTCCTCATTATTAATGCTGGTAGTTAAAACTGCATATACAGGAAACAGTTCTGTTGAGTAAGGTAATTCCATTTTTACTCAGACACATTTCAAAATAAAGGAGGAGGGAAGAACTGTTTTTAGTGGATGTAGTGTCTCCCAAAGGACCAAGCAAAGATTGCTTTCCACAGCATGTTTTTCTGTAACTCATCCAGTCTCCTATTAAATGTCCACAATGTCCCCATTTTATCTATTTTCTTTTTCTAGTTTATCCAGTTGCATTTCATTGTGGGTGGAATCCAGCCAACTGTCCATGATTTCTAGCAAGAATTGGATTAATCCTTCTCCTCTCCAGCCTCAGCTGTTTTCTTCATATCAACAGCCTGATGCTCAGTGAGTGCAAATCAGCACAGCTACCCTGATTTCACTGGAGCTGGATGCTTCCGTACTGGTTGCTGGATCTGTCTATTATTATTCCTGGAAAATAATAGTAAATGAATGAGCTGCAGTGTTTCTTCCTGGAAGTCTTTCCTGGGACAGTTGCTTATAATGTAGCTTTACTGTTCTGTAGAAGTTTTCTCACTTCAGCATTTCCATGAATAATAGTTGAATACCAAGTTTTCTTGTGGTGAAATGATTGGTTTACAGTTTGATGCACCATTCATAGTCATTGATGCTTCAACTATTCCCCTCTGTCTTCTGCAATCTTATTTCTAGGCTCTGAAAGTGCTTTCATCTATGAAAACTTAAACAGCATTTAAGAACAAAAACTGCTGTGATAAACTACTACTCTCACCTTGCAGTATTTTATAAGGTGCATTAGTTCAGTTCTCTCTCCTTTCCCTGTGGCCCTTTCACATCCATTATAAAATGCTTTAAAAAGAAAGCTCTGAAGAGCATATGATGTGTCTAAACTTATAAACTCACTCATCTCTTCCATGCTTTCCTCCATTCCATGTGAGCACCTCAAGCAGTTATCTCATAAGATAACATGGATAGAACTTCAGTAGGACACACAGAGAGTGAGCTGTGTTACTGCAAATGTCACTCCTGCTGTCTTCCTCGGGCCCTAGACAAGCACTGAGGGGTGCTGGTCTGCTGCAGGTGCAGAGAACCCCAAAATCACATTTGATCATTCAGAGTCCCATAGCACTTCCACAAGAACTGGAATGACATCATCTGGTTTATCTTCCCTTTATTAGTCTATTCATTGAGCACTCGCTACTGTTTATTCTCACTAACCATTTTTATACTTCTGCAGGAGAATTGATTAAGAATGAGAGACCATTACCTGGGCACTGTATGGAGCCACCTCACGAGGGTGAGAGGGTACTGGTGATGAGGATGAGAATGAGCACATAAGAACAGGTTGAGCAGTGTGAAGGCAAGAAATGGATGGGTTCATCTTACGGCCATTATTCCTACTGGCTGTACCTGTGACTTAGAGAAAAATGTCCAGACATCTACTGAGCAGGGGCTGCTCCTCTGGCCCAGGCAGGGTTGTGTTGAAGCCCTCTGTGGCTTATCCATGGTCATTATTCACTTGCAATTGAATTCAGAGCATTGATGAGTTTCTGGTCCCAGTACAGAGTAAGGATGTGGCAGGACATGCATCAATGTCACAGGCTGATCGGTTAAGGCAGTGTCAGGCTTGTTTATCTGAATTTACCTGGAGGATTTAGGCTAAACAGAGAAAATGGGAAACGAAAAGGTGAATGAGAAAGAGGAAAAGGAGTCGAAGGCAAGGGGGACAGTTTTGAAGTGAAGGTAAGCTGGAATGCAGAAAATAAAGGAAATGAGATCATTTTTTTTGTTTCAGCAGGGTAGGATATCCAGTTCATCTTCAACAAAACTGCTGAGGATTCAAAGCTGCCTTTTCCTGTTTTGTCATTTACCCCTAAAAGCTATAATCTTCTTTGGGTTGTTTGTTTGTTGTTGCTTTTCCTTCCCAACCTGCATGCCTTCAGCTGTTCATATAGTTTCTGTTGTTGGCTGGAATCCCACTTGCATCTTTCAGGAAACTTGTCACTTGGCCAGAAATTTACTGAGGAAACAACCCAGCCTGGGCTGGCAGAGGAGAATGCAAGTACTCATAATATTTTCAGCCTTCTTAGGCCTTCAACTGGGACATTTGTGATGCATAAAATTTTAGTTTCGATGTAGATTTAATGTTCCTCAGCATCTAAAAGTGTTTAGGTTTGAAATCCTTATGCTCATTCTCAAATTTTTCTCTCAAAGGCATGATGATGATTTTGCTTTTGGTGAGGCACTGTAAGTGTGCAGTGGCATTAACTCTGTCATTGCAGCTCAGCAGTTTGGCTCATTAGTGTCCTGTTAGAAAAAGCAAAGGTCCAAGTTTATTTACCTTCTTTCTGCCCATTCTCATCTATGAGAATATCTTAACAAGTCTTGAAGAACAGAGCACATTGTGCTAACAGCTGCTCCAGCGGGAGAGCAGTATCTCTACTTAAGGGAAGCAGATAAATGCTACTACGTGCTCTTTTTCTTTTTCCTTTTTTTTTTTTTTTTTTTTTTTTTTTTTTTTTTTATAAAGCAATTACTTCAGCAGGACTGCTTCACTTTTGGATAGCTGATTTGAATAATGACAGAACCTGACCAGAAATTTTAATCAAATTCAGTGAGATTCTTAGTAATGTTGGCTGGCACAGTTGGTACTCAATACAAAAAGTGACTGTCATGCTGCAGTGTTTGACCACCTGTGATTTCCAATGCAACCATGTTTGTCATCTCTGAAAATTAGGGCAGTGATATGTGTGTTATAGTTTCAAGAAAGAAGAAGGACTGTAAAACTTGTACAATTGCCATGGGGAAGGTTTTAAGTAAAGGAAGGAAGTGTCAGATAGTCATTATGTCTGTAGTGAAAAAAGATGAGACAGGCATAAAGCAGGTGTGTGTCCCCATGGAAGCAGAAGAGTGTGGTACAAAACCAGTTGGGTGACTTGGTGGCTCACTGAGTAAATAATGCTCAAAGGAACCATGTCATTGGGGATTCTCATTTCTTCCTGGTCCATATTACATTATTTTTTTCCAAGGTAACCTTATCTTGACCTAAAAGCAGGGTTGTTTGTGAGGTGCAGGGAGCCTGCCAGCTCAGGGGGTGGGTGTTGCTTCCCCATGGCAGGGGCAGAGCCACGAGACCCTCGCCGAGGGTTGGAAGCCAGAGAGCAACATTCTCACTGTCAAATCTCAGCATCCCCTTCAAAGAATGGGCAACACATCATGGTGAATGCAGCACAGCCTGAGCTCATCCCACTTTGTGTTATCAGTTTATTTTCCCAGTGGTGGGAGTTGTTTAAACCAATACAGATTCTGAGTCATTAATACTACAGACTTCTTCACTGAACAAACAGCCTCTGAGAAGGTATTAATTATGTGTTTTCAACTCAGTATGAAACATTTCTCCAATTTGTCCTTTTTTTTTTTTTTTGGTCCAGAATTATTTAAAGTACTTTTTATTTGATTTATCAAAACTGTATTTTTTTTCCCTGTTGAAAGGCCAAAAGGGAAGAATTTGGTTTTATGTCAATTTAATGTTAAAAATTCCAATATAAAAGGCTATGAAAACATTATGATGGAAAAAATTAAGTGTGGGCAAACAAGGGTCAGTTTTCCCTTCTCACTGCTTTCTCCATTTATTCAAGAGCCTTTAAAATTTATTATCTGAGGTGATAATTTGTACTCTGGCTTGGCCTCTGAATTCAGTTACTCAGGTTGAAATTGCCTCATAGGTGTGTGTATATATAGAGACATATGTATGAAAAAATCTGCTGCTTGTTTCACATACTGTTCAGTGTATCAGGTGAGCCATTTGCAGGATTTGATACTGTTGAAGTGGTTGGTGCAAACTGATATTTTATGGTTCTGAGTGAAGATTCAAAGAATTGGCTTTGTCTGCTTGATGCATTTCTACAATCAGTATTCTCCTAATTTTCACTGCCTCTTGGTATGTGAGTCTTACCTTTTAAGAGAAAACAGCATAGATGTAAACTAATTTACATTTTCATCAGTAGAATTTATAGATGTAAGATTTTACAAATTCAGTTCTGCTTAATTTGGTTTGAATTTGGAGGAAAAAAATGAACATGAAGGTTGCCAAGAGAATGTTGTTTGAATACAATATGCTTTCAGTGTTTCAACAGACAAGTGCAAATAAATTGACCTGATGTGGTGGTGACAAAGATGTTTAACTGACCTGTTTCAATAACTAGGGTACCCCAAAAACCTTGACTGTCTTATGGGTGTGTAAGTGCTGTGTCAGACTTCAGATTTACAGCACAGGAGTTTAACACAGGATCCAATTTATCTTGCTATGTTTCCATAATTAGATTTTTGTTTGTTGCCATAGCAAGAACAAACTGACAAATCATGCAGACCAATCTTGAAAAATATTTTAAATATAATACTTCTAAAAATGCATGGCTTTGTTTTAACTCACACTATATAAACATAAAAGTCAGTACTAAGACTTCTTGCCTGCAAAAAGGCAAACTTGGGACTTGTTTTTCTTGCTTTGGGATATTTTGTCATTCATGTTCTCCTTCAAAACCATAGCATGGAGTTCAAAGACAACATTAAAATTTTTTTCTTATAGAGGATTTTTTTTCCATTATAAATAGAAAAAAATGCATGGAAAAGAATACTTTTAATTGTGCAGTAAGCTTTTGACAACCTTTTTTACTAAATAATGCGTTGCTAGGAACAGTGTAAGCTCATAATGAAGAATTAGTAGCACTTCTTTTTAATGGACTTTTTTGCTTAGAAATATTAAAGTAGAACTCTGCTGACTTATGTTACCATAAGGTGATGGGGTCATTTTAAATCCTTGCTTAATGATATTGATTGGGTCTGTGGCTTCACCACAGAAAGGAAATTAATTCATTTTGAGGTGGTGGAGAATTGATAATGCTTTGAAAAAATTGTAGTACCATGATTACAGAAGTGAAGATTCTGCAACAAATCTACAGACATAGAAGAAAGAACCTTAATCAACACAAGCTGGCCAAACTCAATCTCAGTGCAAAACATCCTCCAGCTCTGCCAAGGTATAATGGTGTAAACTTCCCAGAAAAACTCAGATTGATTGGAATTGTTTGTGAAGTATTGCTTAACTTCAACATTACAGGTATATGACAATATAAGTTTCAGAATTCCTAAACTCTCTAGGTGTTGATGAAGTACCGTGGATTTGGAAGAGCTTTGCTGAAAAGCTCTGATTTCTCATGTGTCATAAACTAATCATGTGGAAAAGAGTTTTGAAGAATCAGGGCATAGTTTTCCTTAATATTACAATTGATTTCTAGGGGACTAGTTAGTGAAAAAAGTCAACTTGTCTTGGGTAAAGGTGGCAGAGCTCTGCCTAATAAATAGAATTTTGGAAAAGACACTGGTTTTTTATAGCCTGTTCCCTTGACGATCTGAGATTGTTTCCTATAATGTTGACTGCTTTATTTTTTAGCACTGTATTTAATTTAGTTGTAAATGACTCAAACTGTGGTGCTTCTACAACTTCCCATATCCATACTATAAATCTGAATGTGCATGTGTTTGCTTGGTATTGCTCAATAAAACAAATAACAACTGATCTGCAAAAGACGCCAGAAAATTACTTTTTCTTAATACACACGAAGGATTGCTTATTTCACTGTTATATTTAAGTATATAATGACTTCTGCCAAAGGAAACTGACACAGATTGTATTTGATTAATGAACGCCATTATTTGCTGTTGGCCTAAAGAATTTATCTAAATATTTTTTTCCAGAATGGGCATTTTTAAAATTAGATTAAGCACTTCTGTATAATATATATTTCTACTCCTAGACAAATCACCCTTTTATTCAATTAACATTACTATTCCAAGCTTTACCAAGTAATTTCCCAATAATATAGTATAGAACTGTTTCACTGGCTGCAGCAATCAACTTCTGCAAGAAAATCAGCTGAAAAGAAAGTATAAATGTGTTGACAATAATATGAGGCCTAAAATGAATGTGTACATTTTTGTAAAATGAATCCTTAGATGTACTTGGACTGTTTTTTTCTAATGAGTACCTCTGGGTATTGGTCAAATTCGTCATGTCTTAATTGTTGGTATCATGAGAATGGAGTTGCTCTTCCTATTTTTATTTTCCTTTTTTCATGAATTTACAGTTCAGCAGTCTAAGCTCAGAAGAAAAATAAACATGAATTAATTTTGCCAAGTGATTCTAAAACTCATTTTAATTAGTCCCCTACATTCTACAGTTAACCTTGATTGCATTTCATAATTTAGATTTTCTTGCCTCGTATAATGAGAAATACTCCCTACTAATAATGTTAGTAAAGCAGAAGAATAAATTGATGCATCTTTCTTCATTAGCCATACAGTTTATTTTTCCAAGCTCCTTTGATCAAAAAGTCTTGATATGTCAATTTTGTTAAATTTTGCCATCTACCTGTATGTATAACTGATTACATTTCTTGATTTAAGGATTAAGGAGTCAATGAAAAAGTTATCTGAGCTGGAAGACAAAGTCAGTCTTAGAAAATGTTCATCTGTGAATGTCATTACATCAGATTCAGCTTACTCTATCTGACTATTAATACTTAATGCTTGATGCATAATGGATTCTGAAATGTGAACAGAAAAACTGTCTTGGTTTATATAAATACATAGATCTTAAAGCTTCTGTAGATAGAAAATAGCTTCACAGAGATAAATTGATTCCCAAGCAGGGAAATATTTTTTTCCCACTTATGTCCTACCTATTAAAATATCTTACTGAGCTTTGCATTTGCAAATTTCACCCATGGAGAACACATTAAAATTCTTAATCTTGCTCCATGAGAAACCAATAGCAATTTTAGTCTTAGTTTTGAGAGGAACTGTGTTAAGTTCATAGTAATAGATCAGTTAGCATGTTATTTCTGTAGATTTTTGTTCTTTCCATCTGACTCTTAAGGTAAGAAATCCTGATCAAGGGCTAGAGGCAAAACCAGTTGACACTACCAGAGGTCCTTGCCCAATGCTGTGTGGTACAGTACCATCTGTGCGGTGTGAGTCATGGCAGAAGAATTGTGTTCAGTGTCCTTCAGTGATCAAATCTGCCCCCAGTCACACAGAAACCACTGGTGTCATACAGAAACCACTGGACACAGCTGGTGCACACAGGGGCATTGGATTCACCATTCCAAACTCTTTGCAGCTGAAAGGTGCCAAGGTTCTGGTGAGCAGCTGGCACATGAGCCCTGAGGTGAAACAGCTGCTTCTCAAACCAAATGGGATTATAACAGAACCAGTGCTTTCTCAGTGTGTATTCCATAAAATGGAACTTGGGGCAAAGTTTGTGGTTTGTCACTTTGCAGTTTGCATCTTTTCTTTCAGTATTGTCTAACATGTCCACCTCCATTCTCTTTTGCATTCTTGGGAGAATCTAGTTTGCTTATCAAGTTCTCTTTCTCTCTCTTTTTCTCTTTTCCCCCCTCTTTTTCCCTCTCATCCAGATGGAATGCCATTTGCTTGGTGGGTTGGCCGTGCCAATGAAAAGCATCTTTACTGGGGAGGATCTCTTCCGGGCATTCAACAGTGTGCATGTGGATTGGAAGAAAGTTGCCTGGATATGAGATATTTTTGCAACTGTGACGCAGATAGAGAAGAATGGTAATAATTTTAACATGTGTATAGCAGTGTCTGTGTGAAGAGCTGTGGAGAGGAAGTAGGGCAAGAAGGCTTAAATCTTTCCTGCTTCACGGTTCAGGAAGCTTGAATGGCTTGAGTATAATCTGATACAAATGAAAATGAAACTAGAATTTGGACTTCTGATTTCACCTTAAATTTCTTTTTTGAACCAAAGACATGTGGATGAAGCAGGTTGCTGGGATGGGTGGTCTTCAAAAAAATCTTTCTTGTTGAAGGCCAAATCCAGTAAGTTTATTTGTTTAAAAGTTTTGATTGATTCAACTGGAGCATTGCGTGAATAAAGGCTCTAGGAGCTTGCTTCATAGGTGTACACTGGAGAAGAAAACTGAGGCCTAGACAGCAAAGTTCAGATACAGCTAAAAAAGAAATATGTGCTACTAAACACTCCTGTATTTTTCTTATGAAACAATATAATGTGCCTTTACTTTCTTTTATATTGTATCTCAAGCTTTCTAAGGTCAATAGAAGAGTTGTTTGGCTTCTGTAGGTTTTGGTTCAGTCTCCACAGGAAGTTTTAGAGTCACAGCATGAAAATCCAAAGCTTTCCTTGGGTTCTGACCTTCGTTGTTCTCTGATGCTGCATGAATTTGCAAAGGCCACCTCAATCTTCTGTCATTCTCTGCACTTTCAGAGACACTCCAGCCACCAAGAGCTAGCTGTTGAACTTCCAATTGTGTTTGAGAGGACTGAAATGCCAGATGAGTGTTGTTGGAAGTACAGTTTGAAACATGGAACTCACACGTGAAAGTTCTGCTCGCTCACTCTCCCTCTTAGACCACTCACTGATAGGATCTGCTGCCCTTTACCTGAAAAAAAAAAAGAGATATTTTAATGTTGAGTAGTTCAGAAATTAAAGATAATAGAAATGGACAAGAAATGTCTTGCTAGCGCAGGCTGCTTTGTTCCAAACACTGTCTGAATTAGCCCTGTGAAACCTTCACTTAAAATGAGTAGAATGGAGCAGTAAGGGGTCTTAAAACATAAAAAATAAGAATCAGAAATTACTTGTCACTGTAAGTGAAGGGCTTTTTTGGTTGCTTGAGTTCTAAACAGTGTGATTATTTGCTTGGACCCTTCATGTCCCTGGGGTCACTATTTGCTTTCAAAAATGATAGCTGTAAGGGGATTTCTTCAGGAAGATGTTTATGTAAATATTGGCTCATGAATGTGATTTGTATTGAATAGCCTGGCTGTGCATGTTAATCTGTCTTTAATGTTTGGTTATCAGCTGTGCTTTTGACAAGGTTTGCACGTGGGCATCAGGAGCATCTGTTTTTACTGGTGCTTGGTTCTTTTCATAATCCACATTCCATTTTTCACTGCTCGAGCAGAGCAGGGTGTTATGCTGGCAGATATTGGGGTTGCAGTCTCAGACTGCAGGGCACTGCACCACCAGGTTGTATATACCAATGCAAGGTGAAAGCTGAATGCAGTTTTATAATATTTCAGCTGAGTTCCTTAGGAAATGAGACCTAAAAAAAAGTTGTGCTATGAGTGTTCATCTCCATTTCTCCCCACACAGCCCCAATGGTTTTGAACAAGCAGACACGTTTCAAACATCTTGGACAGAGAAGGAGAAGTCTCAAAAGTATTACAAATTACACATTCTGTGAAAATTTATGCCAGGCTGAGGGGAAAAAGCCAATTAAAGCCCTCAAGAAGGAAGTTAAGGAAGCGTACACTTTTATTAGATTTTGGAAAACCCTCATGGGAGAAAGATGTTGGAAATCATGCATCATTAGCTTGGCAGCTCACAGAGCTACTTGTTTCTCCTAATTTCATGATAATAACAGAATATGCTTACAAGTTACCTCCACTAAACTGCCTACTGTTTGTTGATTTGGGGATTCAGTTGCTTAGGTTTTTAACCTATGAGAAATTTTTCCTTTGGTAGTATCTAAACTGGAGGTTGCCTTTATAAAAGGTAAAAAACCCTTGACCTTTATGAAGAGTTTCTAAACATAAGAAATTTCATGCCTCTTGAAGATTGCTTTTGTGTTTCCCTGCCTGAACACTGACCCCCTGATATATAACGAGTGTTAGAATCTGAAACCTGCTGAGATCTGAACTGTGACTTTAACCTGCTGTACATTATAGTGGAAGGAGCAAGACAGAAGTAGATGCATTTATTTGCCTCAGCATGAAATAAAATGGGTGCTGCAGAGTGGAAAACCAGAAAATCATTTTTGCTCCTTTTAGATAAATCATACTGCTCCAAGGCAGGGACTCTCCAGAATAGCTGAAGCATACTCCTGAAGAGGAGACAGAACTAGGATTTTTCTTTGATTTGCTTTCCCTAGACTAAATCTTGGGTGCAGAAGCAGCTACTGATTTCTCAGAGAATCAAAAGAAATGATAAACAATGGAAAGCAGACCTGACAAAGCCCTGTGCCAGGTGTTTGGCAGCACACAATATGCACTTCTAGGCATGCTGACTTTTAAATGGTATCTGAGCAGACACCTGAGCCAGCTGCTATTTTTGGGCTCTTACTTGACATCAAGTTAGTCCCCCTGGCCAGATGCATAGGAATGTATAATTAAGCATCCTAGATGGGGATGGCTTTTGTATTTTTCACCTTTGTTTTTATTAAAACTTTGTACTGATAAGTATCTTTTTCCATATGGCTCATCATGGTTCCAAACTCCACAGTATGATGACAGCAAAATCTGTCACTTCAGAATAGTGGAACATCTTCATGGTATTTTCTGCAGAATGGGAGATCTCTGGTGAGGAAGCAGCGGCACCTGCAACTACACCCTTTTTGTTGACCCAAGCAAGAGATCTGAAAAGGTGTAAGGCATGCCTTGGCTGCATGCTGCCAAAAAATGAGAAAGATTTCTGACTGCTGGAAGCACTTGCTAGTGGGTGGGAACATTCATAAAAATCCAGTGGCTTCAAGCTGAAGCTAAACCTAGTTCAGAAAATGTTTCTTTTTCTTTCGTTCTTTTCCTTCCCCCACACTGACAATAGTTAAATGTTGGGACAAATTATATATAGATGAGACATTTTAGTGATTGTCTTTCCAAATATGTACCCTGTTTCAAACAAAAATGCATTCTTGATTGGGGAAATGTGTTAAACTGACTTGAAAAAAGCATTACTGAAATACTGACAGGATAGTGTTATCATGAGATCTTTTGGATCTTCAAATACCTCTACCAGGTTGTCTTTCACCTCAAGCAAGATTCTCTTGCCTTGGCAATTAAGGTCTTGCTGCTCACCAAACCTTGCATTTAAATGGGAGGAAACTCTTTCATGCTGAGGTGGCACATGATTGTCCTGAAGTCCTTTTGCTACTTTGGTCTCTCTATCCGGAATCCATTTTCCACTTCAAATGCAAACCCTTGACTGAAGCCAGTCATCAAACTGAACCATGCTGACTATATTCACCTGGAAACCTTGTGAATTTGGAGAATTTTGCAGCTTTTTATTTTGTAGAGAAAGAGAGACATCTTTGGGAACTCATTTTGTACAAGAAGCTCTGGCATCTCAGCAAAGTGTGGTATATGGTGTTGCTTTAAACAAATAGCTTATTGGCTGTATTTTATTTCTATTCTGCAGCCTTGCTATTCGAACTGGAGGAGTATCCTCCTCTTTTGTCTTCCAGAACAGTATTCACTGAGGAACTAAACCATTGAGTCTTGCCATTCCCAAAGTAATATGCATTCACCTCTTTAGTGTGGCTTCGAATAAGGAAAACCACAGGACATGACAAGGATAACAAAATAGAGGGTGGATATTATTACTGTCAGACCCAGTTTGTCTCCTGACATATATCCTGAGTATATTGAGCCTTGTTTGAGGAGGAGCAAAGCCAAATGGGAGTGAATGAAGCCCTGCTTGGATGAGCTAATTTGTGCTAAGCTATGCCAGAGCCAGGATGCTAAAACTGGAAGTGGTGAGGAGAGCAGGGCAGAGAGACCCTGATGAGCCCAGATCTGACAGGTTTTGTTGTCTCAGCTACTATCCCACACTGAATCCATTCCCTGAGAAGCTGTGCAGGCAACTCCAGAGAGTCCACAAGCTCATAAATAACTCCAGCCAGAGGTGACCTGGCCTGTATAGAGTTGTTTTGGATATCTTCTGTCATGACTGCGTTTGTCAACACCCAGCAAGAGCTGCCTGCGGAGAGCTGACTGTAGCAGCTGCCTGAAGTGTCAAGAATCAGTTCATTACTCTAATTACCAAACTCTGTGTCTCTAATTCAGCCAAATATAGGCACTGTGTCTTGCCTTCAACTGTTAGGTATGTCCCCTTGTGCAGGTGTTTTTTAGTTTATCATGACAGTACATTATTTTACCCAGTAAAGTATCTTTGGATGTGGCTCATGGGCAAGATAGCAATTAAACTGTATTCCTTTGGATTATTAATGATATGTCCTGCACAGGCCTCAAAACTTTTCCTGATGGAGGCCTGTGTCACAAGCCCATTCCTTGACATCTGCTGATGATAGTATTCTTTCCCCCAAATGCACAGTATTCCTGAAAACCTGTACTGAATAGCTGAGCTACTGAGGCTCAGATCCCACCAGAGTTTCCATTAATGTGCAAGAGAAAAACATACCAACAGGGGATCATATGAGAATAAATTATATTTAATGGCACCACTGTTCTGCCATCTGTTACAAAAAATATGGAAATGGCTACCTAGAGATTAGCAATTTATGATGGCTCACACTGTTAGGACACCACCGAGCAAGGGTTTGTGGAGCACACTTTTAGTAGTAGCCAGGAAGAAGAAAAATAGTTTCATAATGTTATCATCCAAATAGTTATTTGTTGTTTATAGATGAGTCTGCCTTTACTACACCTTGAAGTATCCAGCTGCTGCACTATCACCTTTGGTAGCAAATTATTTTCCTCTTTTTTAAATTGGTTCATACATAGAATGTTTGTTTGATGTGTGACTTGCCTCATAGCTTATTGAGGAAGTCCTTTGGGTAGAGGTAGGCATTAATCTTCAGACATGGATAAACAAATGACATCCAACTTTATTTAATACCCATAAACAAAAATTTTGCAGTGATTTAATTTAAAAGGCATTATTGGATTTGTTTGGTTTGGGTTTTGCCTGTGGAAAGGACAAACTGACACTATCCTTTATGCAAAGAGCTCGAGAGAAACATCCGTTTGTTGAGGGTTGTTTCCACCCTCAAAACATTCCGATTTTCATCTGATTTTGTGCCAAATTGAGTGCCAAGTCAGGTAAGCAGGAGGTCTACTCCCAAGTTCATTAATTTGTTCATACCATTTTCTGTGAGCAGAGGACTCCTTTCAGGAAAGTGATAAAACCTGCCTTGATTTTTTTGAAATCAGGTCTTAATTTTCGAGGGGTGTCCTTGGTGGAACTAGGCACAGAGTGCAATGTGAAACCCACTAAGGAGAAGTAAAGTAGTGGGCTTGGCTAACCTGAGAAGCAGCTGTGGAAAAGCAAATATAATCTGGTTTCAAGTGTATGAAGTGCTAAATTAAAATACATATAAGTAGAAAGGAGCTCTGGGAACAAACACAAAAATTATTAATCTAACAAGGTTTTACTTTTGTCTAAAAGACAAAATCATATATTTGCACATCAGAGTGCAGATTTTTTTTTAATCAAAAAGTAGCAATTTTATTTGAAAAGTGTAGTACATGAAAAGTGATTCCCAAGCCCCCTTCAGGCAAAATTTCAAATGTTTTGTCCAAACCCTGGTATATTTGTATTTTGTAGTGCCACATCAGTGCCTCCAGGAAGTTTTGTACAGGTGCACGAAGGTCTTTTGCTCCTCTCTCAGGAATAATACATTGTACTTGAGAGGCTGCCATGATGTACCACATAGAGAAGAGGAATGTGGTGCTTTGTAAGAAATGGAGTCTGAAATAAGTTCAATTTAAGGAATACCAGAAATTTGAAACACAGTGTCTTCCACTCTCTTTTCTGCTTTTCTTAGATGAAATAGCATGGGTATTGATCTTCCACCAAAACCTTGATTTCCTGCCATGAAATAATAATTAACTGCAACAATAGATGTGTTGTTCCTCACATTGACACGTCCTCTGAAGGACAGAATGTTTTTCTGATAGGTTTTATTTCAATGTCTGCTTGTATGAAAATACATATCATTATATGAGGAGTTTTCTCCATGTGTGAGAGAACAAAATGCATAAAATGCAAAAAAAGTACAATTTGAGTTTGAAGAGAAGCTTGATTGAGTTTTCAAGGCATTAACAAAGAAGGGAAGATTTTTATTAATTCTAGAATATATTTCTCTCTCACACTTGAGCTACACTACTAAAGTTCACTGTGACACTGGCATCTAAGTAGTAAAAATTCAGTCATAAAATTTGATATAAAAGAACTTCATGCAATACAGCAGAATATCTAATAAGCAATGCAGTTTTCAGAGATATGGAATAGATATCTTTAAAATGTCACCATTTCATGGTTTTTTGTAGATACTTTGAGTGCTAGCTGTAGAAAGATATAGATTTTTATTTTAATGCTGATCATAGCTAGTAAAATGACTGCATTATTTTTTAAATTTAAATAAATTTGCAGGAAACCTCCCAAAATATTTTGCAATTTTTGAAAAATTTTATTTTAAAAAAGAAAGCACCAACCTAGTTACTCATGTGTATATTAAATATTTTATGTCCCATTACTGTGCATCTTTCTGCCTTTCATTCTTTCTGCCTACATTCTTTCTCCCAAACATTGGAATACCTTATTTAATTATCTTCCTAAGAAATACTCAAATAATTTAGCTTTTGTCACAGTAGTTTCATAGTTTGTTAAGAGTATTTACACTAACTTTCAAATATTGATACAACAAGCTGTGAGTGTGATACTGAGAGACTGCCCTGAAGAGATTTGGAGACCATGTACCTCTGATTCATACATGATAGTTTTCCTCCTGAGTCTGTACTGAAGGCCTCACTCTGCCTCATGCCTGGGAATTTCATCTTGCTGCACTTTGTCTGTAATTATTTGCATGTCAGACACCCACTGGAGCGAGAAGAAATTGTGAGCGTCAGAGAGGGTACCTCTCCTTTTCCCCTTGGCATTATGAGACAATTAACTGTGCTGGATGCAATTAGAAGCAATGAAAAATAAATGCAGTGTTTGCAGCCTTTATGAAAAAGATCAAAATACTCCTATTTTTGTCTAACATTAATCAGAATAGAGCACTTAGCCAAACAAACATTCGAGGTTGTGTGTCAGAGCACAGCTGCAGTGTTTGTCCTGATTATTAGTTCTTTGCTAAAAGTCTGTGTCCCTTCCCATATCTGGAACTACAACGAGAGGTACATTTATGGAAGTTGGCATTACAAGCAGGATATGGGCTGGTCTGGGATCCCACCTGGAATGTCAGATTCTGGAAGTGTTATCACTCAAATGGTGATACCTGTTTCCTGAGGTGTTGTGTCACACCTGCCTGGAAGAGCAGTGGATATAGATTTGGGATTATTTGCATTGGATATGTTGCCATCCCCATGTGCAGGATGTAGTCTTTCACCTGGGAGCAGACAGATGAGTTGAGTCCAGACCCTGCTGGGCTGTGCAGAGGTAGAGATTCTTTCTCCAAAACTGTTGAGATTTGGTTCCCTAAGGGATGCTCTGCCACGCTTTTGTGCCCAGATGTAGAGCAAACCTTAACCTTGAGAAAAGGAGAAGAAAAAACACATCACTGTGGAGATGAGATTCAGGAGCACTCACCTCTCTTTATCAATCAATAAGAAAGACCTAGAAAGGGCACTTCTGCTCTGGTGAGGTCAGGGTTGGTGCCTGGGGGGCTCAGCTGGGTTCATGAAGTGCAGTGGGCCACTCAGTCAGCTTAAGGAGCTGCCACAAAATATCACACTGCATTTTGAGGACAACATTTTGTCCAGCTAACTCAGAATGAAAACAAAGAAATTATCCTTTAAGAATCAATCTTTCTTTTCTCTTCCTTTCCAGCAGCCATGTCTTAAGTTAGTCAGAGCTGAAGAACAAGCCCAGCTAAACAAACATGAGAAGTTTGACAATGCAATAAATCCACCTTGAGTATTTCAGTTGCTGAACGAAAATCTCCACTGGCATGCAATGCAAAGGATTGATTCAGTCCAAACTCACTCTGCCAATTCAGCTGTTTTTGCAGTGTGCAGGGTCAGTCATGTCCCAGCCATCTTGAAGCTGGATCAGTGATTGTCTGGCTTCCTTGTGCTAAAAATGTGCTGGGTCAGGCATTGCCTCTCCTCTTCCTGCTGGGGTAAAGCACAAAGCCAGCACAAACACCCTTATCTGTCTGCAGCTAACTTTACAGAAATACAGACTTGGGCTTAGGCCTGATCCACAGCAAATCCATCCTGCTGAGCAAACCCAGTAGAGTCCGGTTTACATTTGTGCCCATTAGTCAGCACAGCAGTGCTCTCTGGTCAGTACTGCATATGAACATAGAGCATACGTGGGAAAATATTTATCTTACACAGTGTGCACTTGTCATAATCCTTCCATGTAGTTCTGCAGAAGATCTTTAAGTAAGCATCTTTTAAATATTGCCTTGCATGAGGAATGCTGGGGTGTTTTTCTGTGGTTAATCTGTCTCTTTCTGTTTGTGTATTAAAATCCAGGACAAATGATACCGGCCTCCTTGCTTTCAAAGACCATTTGCCTGTAACTCAGATTGTGATCACTGACACAAACAGATCAAATTCTGAGGCTGCTTGGAAAATCGGCCCTTTGCGTTGCTATGGAGACAGTGAGTACCAGCTCTTCTCAATTTCCATGGGTACAGAATGTTCCTTTTTTGTTGTTGTCTTGTTGTCTTTTTTTATAAAAAAAACCTATTTCTCTGATAAAAGGTGGCTTTCCACATGCAGCTCGCAGCTGCTGTCCTGTGCCAATTAACTACAGAGAAGGGGGTTGTGTTTGCAGGGCAGTTCTGGAATGCTGCTTCCTTCAACACAGAGGCCTCCTACCTGCACTTCCCCACGCTCCACGCCGAGGTCAGTGTGGACATCTCCTTCTTCTTCAAAACCACCGCCGTGTCCGGGGTGTTCTTGGAAAACCTTGGGATTAAAGACTTCATACGGATTGAAATAAGCTGTAAGTTTCACTGCTCAGAAATCTTGGTGGTTTTGCCCAATTTGACAGATGCAGAGAACTGGGAAGGATGTACTTTCTACCATCTTGAGATGGTTGGAGGTGCCTGGAGATGATAAGATGGAGACATAAAGACTCGTTTATCCAGATTTACCTACCTCCACTATCAAAATTTCCCTCTATAGACTTGGCCATTACACAGTCTTGTTATGGCTAGATTAATCTTTCTTCAACAAACAAGTTTATGAATTTATTTTTTCAACTGATACTTAGAGAAAAAACTGCTGGTTAGATGTACCTATAGGCTGTAATTTGAATTGAATGTTGAAAACTTTAATGCAACCATTCTGTTGGTTACTTTTATTTCCATATCAGTAACATAACATCCCAGTCTGATGCAGTCCTGTTGTTTCTGAGGAACTCAGTGTGTATGGTACAGCTAGGAGGTGAGAGTTTATGAAGGACAGGACACTAATGCAGGATAAGTTAGTCACAGTTGTAATGGATCTTGAATACTTCCAAATCTATTAAGTCAGTGCAGTGTAACTGCTACTCAGTGTATAAGGAAAATAGCAGGGAATTTAATTAGTGAGATTTTGCCTCACTCCTGTTGTGATGACTTCAAATATTTATTAGTGACAAAAGAGTACGGCGGCTTTGACATGAAATATGACATGTGTATTCCAAATTCTGTCAAGCTTAGGGAAAACAAACTGAGTGCTGTGCATTTGATAATATGCTTATAATAACCCCAAAACAAAATTTAATAAAACAGGGCCCCAAGGCCCTTTGATTCATTAAACCAGTGGTAAATGTCATGGTGCATTATCACAAGGTAATGAGGTGTGATTTACTGTTAATTGCACATCAAGGTCCAATTTAGTTGTACTTCAGTGTAGTGCATTTTATTCTCGGGGACACAGAAGTGAAAATGGCATCAAATATAACAAACACTGAAAACTAGGAGGATTGTTCAGTGAAAGCTTCTGGATATATGTTACATCTGTACTCCTAGAGAAATGAGTTATTTAAAAGTTTGGGAAAAATCTTTTAGACTCAGGCTTCTCATCAGTAGTTTGTTGTTGTGCTTCTTGCTGCCAGATGGAATTTGCAGCCTAAAGGCCTTGTATCAAGGAAGCTCCACCAAGCAGCTGCTTCAAAGGTAAACAACTTTTTAGCAGATGCAGAGGCTCAGAATAGATCATTGTCTATCCCTATGGAGCATTTCCTATCTTAACTATCTAAGAAGCAGCTTCCAAAACCAGACCTATCCAATTTTTTGGGCTTGAAATAACAAGGCTTTTAGGAATTTTCAGTCCACAACCTTCTGGCTGTGTGATGTGTGGACCTGGTTCTTGGTCTTCCTGGTGCATTTAGCATTTTAGGAAGAGGAAAATAATCAGTAGCAAGAATGTTAAAAAGTTCTAGCCCCTTTCAGGCTTCCAGCAGAGCAAGGTGGACTCCTTTATGTGGCTTGTGTTTTTCAATTATTGTCCTGTTTCTAGGAGCCTTATTATTTCTAGATGTGTGTCACATTTACAGCTTTAGTTTAGGATCACCAATTAAGTAGTTTTGCTCATCTATTTTTTGTGCATCTTGAGTCAGACTTAGACAAACAAATGCTTGTAGGATTCTCTCCTACCACATGCAGCCAGGTTCTGTAATGGTTTATTACCTGCATTTTGAAAGATCTGGTTGGAAAGATCTTCATCCTTTCTCCCATCTTAGCATTATTTGTCCAAAATCTTTTGGGACCATTGTATGACTTCTGCAGCATTTGGCACTTTTATTTCAAAAAGAGAAGTGCCATTTCTAGAGCACTCTGATTCTTATAGCAAAAAAAGATGGGTACTCACAACCAAGCCTAATCACAGAAGAGATCAAACAGTGAAGCTGCAGGCTTAAATTTATGTATAAGCTGCTGTGTAGGAGATGGGAGGTAAATGATCCTGTACTATTTGTGGACATAAAAATTAATGGACCCTATATTTATGTAAGATTTCTTGATGTCGAAACCACAATTTAATTCAGACTTTCACTTCCTCTTCACATCTGTTTATCTGTTCCAGCTCCCAAGGAGATCACCTTCTCCATAGATGTCGGGAATGGCCCCACAGAAGCCACTGTGCAGTCTGCCACAGCCCTGAATGACAACCAGTGGCACTATGTCCAGGCAGAGAGGAACCTCAAACAAACCTCTCTGCAGGTGGACAACCTCCCCAGGAAGGTCCTGGAGGCCCCAGCTGAGGGACACTTCCGCCTGCAGCTCAACAGCCAGTTATTTGTAGGTAGGGACAATCCAAGGGTTTCAATAGTGTTTCATTCATACTTTGGTAATGAATGCTCCTGCCTCACGATTCAGCTTGCATGTGGTGGCTTGATTTTGCTTTCCCTTCTTTTACTCCTGCATAGGCAACATGAAGTAAATCCAAACAACTCTCTTTACACTCAAAGCACAAACAATAGTTTAACCATGCTGTACTTGCTGGTATTTTTAGGGTCAAACTTTTATAATGTATTTATTGCCAAAGAGTTGGTAACCTTTATTCTTGTGCAGCACTGGCTGTATAAAATGCTGTAAAAACTGTGACCTCTCTCTTTAGGCACATTATAAAAGTCAAAAATTTGGCATACAAGTTTCTGGGGCAAAGCCTGAAGGCAGTATGGTCTGTAAAGTCTGTTCTTTCAAGCATGCCTACCAAAACCCTTATTTGGCTGGAGAGTCCATGAGTGAGAGAAGTATGAACACAGTCAATGCAAATACAGGTGCTTTATCTGAAAGTGATTTTTCAAAGGAGAAAAAAGAAAATTAAAAAAGGAAAGAAAAATCTCTGCATATATTTTGTTTACTTATCGCCCTCACACAAGAAACCTGGATTGGGACTAGTTTGTATTTGATGATATCATAATGGATTACAAAGGGAATTCTCTCTTTTCCACATTCAAATGCTGTCTTTCTGAGTAATCTGCTCAGTGATGGAGTGGGTTGTAACTGTTTTTATGCAGGGCCATTCAGGTAACTTCTGATTCCTTCCTTAAAATGTTTTTTTTTTTCTTTGCTGAAATGCTGCAGCAAACCTCAATCTGTCAATGCATTTTAATAAAGTTTCCTTATATATTCATACCCTTATACTTAAGTAGCTTTTAGGGCATTTATTTGAGCTTTTTATTGTGTATGTGTGTAGTAATTACTGGGCTCTGAATGTAAAGAATTAATCTGTTGATAAATAGATATGGCTGCATCAATGTCAGGAGTCCTTCCCCCACAGCTGTTGATTTATACCTAAAATGATCTCTGTTAGACTCGGCTGGAGAGGAGCTCAGTGAAGAACTCACAGAAGGGAGGCTTAAGATTGTCACAGTGCAAGGTTTCTGTTTTCTGGTATGAAGCATGCTGCTAATCACTTGTTTTTCAAATACTACATTGATCTTAAGAACATGTTCTGTGGGAGGCCAGGCCTGGAGGCAGCAGGCTTGGGCTGCCAGACACCTTAGAAACATCAGGGAAATTTAGCCAACACACTGTTTCCAGTCAGGAAAATTAGAGATTTAGTGACTGAATAGACTTCTGTGATTTTTTGGTAGTTTCTTTCTAAAGGACTAAATATGATGGGTTTATCATAGGTCATCTATTAGATATGTCATATATATCAACTTCTTGCCATCTCATATCTGAAAAGCAGTATCTACCTGTAAGCTTGCTGCTCAGCCTCAGCAAAATACAAGTTACCTGTGCAAATTTCATGGTGGTTTTAAAGTGACATAATTGATGAATTGTGTCATGAAAATCCGTGGTACTTAAGGACCTCACCAGAGCAATGTGCCAACAGGAGCCCTTGTCAGCAAAGACAAGCACAAAGCCCTGCATCTGCTGCAGAGCAGTATCAGCATCCCACAAGCTGGGGAGTGAGTGGATGGGGAGCAGTCCTGCCAAAAAGGTCCCATTGGTTTTGGTGGAGAAGTGAATTTGTACCTCATTTGAATGTGGCTATGCTTTAAGGAACAGGTTGGAACAGCTGATTCCAGCAGTGACTTCCAACTGATTGTACTCTGATTGTAGTGAGTGTTTACAGAAAACTCTAGGATATAGGTATTTATTTTAGCCAAGAGGTAAGAAGTTCTGGCTGTGCAATAAATATGTTGCATTCTGTTGTCCCTCCGCACTTTTACTGAATCATGAACAAAAGGGACAGAAAAACAAATGGGTTTGGGAGTGTTTTTTCAGGCCTTAACTCTGCCATATTGAAAAACAAAATTATCTGTGACTTGCTAAGTTTTCCTGAGAGCTGTCAGAAAAGCTGGAAACCTGGGCAGCTTCCTTGTTCTGGCACTATTTGTCCCCAGGTGCTCCAGGGAAAGGTGGCAGAAGTCCAGCAATACACAGATGTGATACAGTTTGTCTCTACTGAAAGTCTCATTTGAATCTCATAATAAAAGGCTACTGATTTAATACCTCAGCCATGCAGAGAGAGTTTTAACCTATCTGAAAAATAAATGTATAAATGCCATTGTAAAAAGGAAAGAAGCAGCAGCACATAATACTACTCCCCCTATAATCCACAACATATTTGTCTCTGCAGCATTCTGCATACTGACAGTGATTAAGGGTTTTCCAGCCTTAATGACTGTGTGTGGCAGGCTTCTGAGATAGCTCTGTGTGTGTGTGAAGTAGAAGAGAAAAATGATTTTGCATTGCCACTACACTCAAACAAGCTTGGATTTTAATGCAGCCTAAAGGAGATAGAAAACCATTTCTCACTTTCTTTTAGCAGGTTTTGGGTGTCTAACTGCTTCTGGCTGCATTGTAATCCTGTCAGAGCATGGATATCCTTGCACCTGGCCAGGTTTCTTCTGTTAATTTGGAAAAAGTGCAGTAGAAGGAGCGAATCCCCAAACAAATGTGCAGGCTAAGTAACATCAACTGCACCAAACTGTCCAGTAATGAGCCAATTCAGCAAATTCCTTGCTCAGAAGGGGCAGGCAAAAACCTTTCCTTTCAATGGACAGTCCTTTCAATGGACAGTTTTCAGCACTCAAAATGTGTGCATGGTTTTGTACAGTGCAGCTGTTCCTGTGGGCCTGGAGCAGTTGTGTCATCGTCCCCTCTTGAGGCATAGTCTGAGATGAAGCCCTGTCTTACCTGCTGGGGAAGGCATGAGCATAGCACTCCATCGTGGGGCTGGACAGACTGTCCTCCCAGACCACTTGAGAACAGGATTTGAACTCGGACTGGTAGCATCAGAGAAGCAAAATAAAAATCCTGAGAAATTAATCTGATGTACAAAGCTTTGGTCAGAGGTTTTTGTGCTTTTTTT
>VZTZ01013159.1:872231-996683 GCA_013400955.1 Drymodes brunneopygia | reverse complement strand
TTTTTTTTTTTTTTTTAGTACATTTAGAAAATTTGCAAAGCTTAGTGTTTGGGCTCCTGGTTTTGTCTTGGGGGCAAGTGAGCAAGGAATGAATCCTTGGGTGAATCTCCTCTATCTATTGTAGACAGTCCAAAAGCAACATAACCTACAGGAAGTCAACATCTGAGACATTTTCTCTGGAGACAGAGAGAAGGAATGATAGGAAAAGGAGTTTGTTTACTGCTGTTGGTTTTTAAAGCGTTTGTAAACACCTTGGAATATTTTGGAGGCTGGGAGGAGGAATGTGGTAGTATAACTTATATCAAAACTTCCCGGCATAAAAAAGGAGGCGGAGTTGGAAATGAGGTATCCCAAAGCAGTTACTACAGCTTCTGCCTCCAAAAAACTCATAAAAACCCGGTGAGCACCTGGAGAAGCTCTCTTTTCGGCTTTCGGTGGACCGACAAGACGTGCCTTTCCTCTCCCCCCTTGCACCAGGCTGGTGCAGAGGGGGGAGGGGGAGGGGAGAGGGGAAGAGTGTTCTAAAGAGGTCTTGTTCTGATTCCTAATTATCATTGTTATTACTTGTTTTAAGTCTGTTAATAAATTTCTTTTTATATTCTTTAAAGTATAAACCTGCCTTGCCTACTATTGGTCCTTACCTCACTACAAAATCAAGTGATTTTAGTAAATGTGCTGGCGTTTAGCCAGAGGGCTGCTGCAACTGATGTTTCTGCCTAGTTTTCAATTCCCCAAACCTCTAAACCCGCAACAAGGAATTAAAGCCTGACTCTGAGTATCCTGTGTACTTCGTACATCTTTTCAGCTTGGGACTAAAAAGTGTGACTTCAAGGTCTTCTGAGGAACACCATAGCAAGTTCTCCTACTCCTAATTATGATTCCTATACTTCTCTACCCTTTCCTTTTCAGTTACACAAATGCTCCTAATACTTATTTTCAGCCTCCATAATCCAGTTTCTACTAACAAAAAGTCCTTTGGTTTTTTTTAAAGCAAATCCTGAACTCATTACTAGAATGTTAATTATTTAGCCAATTGTGTCACCAGCTATGCTGTGAGTGCTCAGTTGTGATATTCTTGCCCCTCCTCAGACTCTGTCTTCCTTTCCCAAAGGCTCCTCACAAAAATTCAGCTTCATAAACACCTTGCTGAAAACATCATGGTTCATTTGACTGTCACCTCCACTCAGCAAAGTATACCCTTAACCTTGGTGTTAATGGTCCTAAGGCTTATCCTAAAATCTGTTTTCCTGAATAAAATATTTAGGTCTCATCCATTAAAGTGTCTAGTCCATCAGGCTCCTATTAGAGTTGGAAGAATCTGCAAAGCCTAATTTGGGGAGCCTAAGTTTTGTGTGCTTGTTTTCAGTTTTTCCTCTGCTTTGCAGGAATGTATATGAAGATTAGGTCTAGTCAATTGAAGAAAAGTGCCCAAAATAAGCAACAGATTTGCTTAATCAGTACTGTGTGGGTCTAGGATCATTTAATTGGTCTGTGTTAAGCTCTATACTCTCCAGAAAATAGAAGAGGAGAAGAGTGAGAAACTTTACATGGCTTTCCAAAGTGTGTTAGAGAGCAATAAGAATATGAGTAGTGCAATAAACATGACATCAGTAGAACAGTTAGCAATTGTTTTTACTTGTTTTTTATATGTTGCAGCTGGTATTTGTGTGTGTGCAGAAAAGAGGCAAGGAAACTGTCATTCATCTTTGTAATATTTGTGGTGGCCTCCAGTGCAAAAGAAAACAGAGTAACCAGTAGCCTTAAAGGGAGAAATCCCTTTTCTGCTTACATGGACTCTATTGAAAATTCTGTGTGGTGTGTTTTGTTTTGGAACAAAATCTGCAAACAAAAGGATTGTGTGTACAGTGCAGCAAATGCAGAAAGCCTGATTCTTGTCCTGAGAGGGCCTTTAAAACAAGTGAGCTAACATTTACTAACCTGAAAAAAATAGCTGGCTAAAGAGGAACTTGAAGATATTTATCTCTCTGAAAAAGGTGCTATAACATCAGCCTGAAATAAATGTGTCTCATGCATACTATCTATAGTTCAATTACTCTAATTCATATCCAGTATTTCTGCTATTAGTGTTCCAGAAAGGAAAGTATGACAGAGTGGTGTAGCAGAACACTAGGCCTGGAGTGAGGTTGAGGTTGCTTTTCAGACTGTTGCTTCATTCTCTTTAGTTTGTAGAAGTCTTGCTTGAATTAATTTATGGAAAAAAACAAATGCTCTTCTGCAAGGGCTCGTCAAGTGATGTAATCTCTTAAATTGTACGCTTTGAAACAGAGCTGACTTCTACAGAAGAATGATAGCTTCTTTCATACTACTTTTGTAGGAGAACCACCAATAAAGCTACCTTTTAACAGTCTGTAAATGCTGATAAGTCCTGAACCAGAATTAGATTTCCTAGCAGCAATCAAAATTGCAGTACTTTCAAACATGAAACATTGGAAACTGCCAAAAAAAAAAAAGGCTATGATAGGAAAAATGGTTATATTTTCATAGAGAATGTCAACAATCATCATTATTATCATTCTCAGAGATTACCTCTTATGGAAAAGTGCCTTCACTGTAACACTGTTAGCAGTTTCATTTGATAGATATGAAGCTGGTTAGTTTGTGGAGACTGAACTGCCCTCTTGCATACAGGTCTGGTCTTCAGGAAGAAATGCAATTATGTTTAACCATTGTGATAAATAACACATCTGTGAACTGAGCTCGTGTTTCTGGCCTACAACAAACTTGACATGCAACTCATCAGGCTGGGCAGTCATGCACAGATTCAGACTCAAGCCATTTCCCTTCAGCCAGGATTCATCTCTGCTATCTGGACTCATCAGCATGGGTAACTCTCCTGCTGGTGGGGTTAGGGTGTTGTTTGTGCTAAGGCAACAAATAGAAAAAAAAACAACAAAACCCCAACATTTTTGGTTTGGTTTTCTCATGTATTCAGTGATATGCAGACACAAGATAAAGAAGATAATCTTTCTTCTAAATTAATTTGCAGTTTTAATGCCAGATAGGTCAGTAGATAAGCCAAAAGGGAGAAGAATGACAAAAAGAAAGTGTCACATACAGCTTTCTAATCCTTTCATAAAAACAGAGAGACACCTTTGGTTTCCAGTGCTGTCCATCTGTCATCCTTTGCCACTGTATGCATTGATATATAATATTTTTTAAAATTTGTGGATTCATATTTGTACCTCAGGATTGAACTTCATGGCTTTGATTACTGTGCAGACTCACCAATGGGTGCATGTCTGTTTTTGTCTTTCTCAGGGGGAACAGCTTCCAGACAGAAGGGCTTTTTGGGATGTATTCGATCTCTGCATTTAAATGGACAGAAACTTGACCTTGAGGAGAGAGCTAAAATGACACCTGGTGTTAAACCTGGATGCCCAGGACATTGCAGCAGTTATGGGAACCTGTGCCATAATGGAGGAAAATGTGTGGAAAAGTATAATGGTTACTTCTGTGATTGTACCAACTCAGCCTATGAAGGACCTTTCTGCAAGCAAGGTAGGCAGCAAGCTTTAATCCCAGGACTTCAGTGGTTTGTGCAATAACTCTGAATTACAGCATCATTTCACCCATGCCAGCTTGCTGTCCCCCATATCTCAAAATGTTTTATTATCAGCTGTCCCTTCAGTGTTGCTAACTGTTTATCTTAAGCTGGCTCTAAGACCTCCTTTTGTTGACTTGTGTGTTGGCCTCAGAAATTAAAATGGTGTGAATTGTACTAATAAAGTTTACAACTATATTCCACTGTGATTCCTGTATTCCATTGCGTGTAACTATCCCCAGACATTAGGAAGTAGGGCTGAAATTTTTTATAGCCAATATTTGACCATGTGTGAATGTTTAGGTTGCTTCTTTTTTAAACCTTATCTTATTGTCTTCTTATTGTCTTCACCTTAACAAATCCTTAAGAGCTTTTCTTTACAAGGTTTTAGAGCATCGATTTGACAAAAAGAGGTAGTCTTTTAATGTTTTTTTTTTCTTTTTTCCATTCCTGTGACAACCCATCCAAACGTTAAGAAATTTTTAAAATAAGCATGAAGCATTCAGGAGAAAACTGATTTGCATGGTTCAGTCTTTGGTGAGAGTGTCCTCACTGAACCTTTCTGGTGGTTTATAGGAGATGCTGTCAACACCAGAAAAAAGCAGGGCAAATAAGGAACATCTAATTTAGAGAACATGCTTTTTGGAACTAGCAAAATCACTGCTCAGTAATAGCAAGGTGCAGTGTGAATTTTTAATTTCCATGGCTGTCCCCCACCTCAGAAATACAACAGGTTTGCTAAGTGGGCTGCAGCATCTGCTGGTGCAAATTGGCTTAGTTGTCTAATGGAAACAGAACCATGAGTTCTCAGGATCTGAGCATGCACAGGTAGATGTTTCTCTTCATTTGATGCTCCCAAAGACAGTTTCCCTTACTGGCTGTGTTTGGTCAATGTGTTACTTTAATAATTAATTTCTTTAGAAAGGAAACTGGAAAGAATAAATCTGTTGTGGGGGCAAGACAGAGAATATTGCCTTACATGTCACTGTCAGAAGATGGTGAACAAAGCATTTATTTGGCTGACAGACATTTGGGCTGTTCCATCTTGTGGAATTCTGATTCCAGCACTGAAATAGTTGAATTTATGTCCCTATGCACTGTTTTTCTCTGTGTCAGACAAACAATCTGTAAGGAAGGACACACTCTTATACAAGTGAAGGAAGGGTGATATCAGCTGGATCAGGGGAGTTTTGAAGGGTCTACTACTGAGGCAGTCAGTCCTTGTCCATTCCTGCCTGGGAGATTTGAAAATGCAGTAGCTGAAATAATTCCTTTGGTTTATACACTCTTTCAGAGGTTTCTGCATTGTTTGAAGCTGGCACTTCTGTTACCTATACTTTCCAAGAACCTTATCCTGTCACAAAGAATGCAAGCACCTCAAGCTCTGCCATTTATGTGGATGCTGTGGTGTCCAAGGAGAATATTGCATTCAGCTTTCTCACAGCACACACTCCAAGCCTTCTGTTGTACCTCAATACCTATTTTCATGAATATTTGGCTGTTATTCTCTCCAAGAATGGTAAGTAGTCTTGATTTGCTACCCAAGGGAGACCAGTGTAACTGTGAAATTTTGGGGGGCATTGTTTGTTTGGGGTTTTTTTGTGGGAGAATAGTATAGAATTCTGCACTGATATAAGTTCATTTCTGTGTCTGCAACTTTATCAACTTCATGGTGTGCAGTTCATGAAAATGGCCATCACTCTTGTTTATGTCCCTTTATTTGGCATTCAGTGCCTATTCAGTCTTTGAGTAATCATTTTGCTGTGGCTTAAAATGTGCTTTGGCTTCTATTTGGCAAGACTGTACAATAGTAATTCCTTGCTATTTATTTCATAGTGAGATCCATTAGGCCACCAAGATAAGGGAATGAGAAATACCATGTATGTAGAAGAGCGCTTGGTGCAGAAATATGCTATAATTTTATCTTTTGCATTCTGTTTTGGGACATGTATTGCTCCTCACTGGATTGTTTCAATGGAATAAGGCCATTATGTCTGAATATTAAAGCCAGAATATGTCAAAGTTTTCTAGGTTAACTCAAGGAAACATGAGATGTTAATCCATTTCCTGTTTAAAGATACTTGACATGGGTACTTTTTGAAAATGTATAAAGATTTTAGGAGCACAGACCTTTGTCTTATCAGTAAAACTCTGCTCCTGAGTCCTTGCAATGCTTTTAGAAAACTCACTCCAGGCAAACATAATCCTAGACAAATGAGGAAATTTGAATTTTTCAAGAGTTATCAGGCACTGGAGCACTGGTAGTGATGAGTAAGTGTATTGGTGAGTCAGTAGCCTGTGGCAGAATAGTAGAAAGTTAATGTCATGTGGTTGAAAATGTAGATTTGACCAAATGACCCAGACCACTCTGAAGCCTTGAAAATTCCAAAATAACTAAGCTTTCAAGTACCATCAAATGAAACCATAGAAGATAAAAAAAAAACCAAAAGGTTTTATTCTCGATCTGGAGTTCGCTGCAGTTTATCTCTTGGTTATGTCGTGTGGATAGCATTGGGGCTGGCATGGGATAGTACCCTGATCCTTGGGAGAGGCAGCTGGAATAGGAATTGCCTGAATGGATCTACTCCAAGTGAAGCTTGGGTCCTGAGGTGACCCTAACCCTCTCCTGTCAGTCCTGAGGGTGACCCTAACCCTCTCCTGTCAGTCCCAGATTTCCATCTCTAATTTGCTCCTGTAGACAAGTGTTGATGATTTGCAGATGTATGAATATTCTAGTGTGTAGCTCCAGGGTGATGGAGGTTAGCCCCTGCTGAGGTAAAGCCTTGGAATCTGCTTCTCAGTTACACTTGGGTCTCCTGGTGCCACTCAGGCAATTGGAAATAGCCCTAAAGTTAATCACAATGTAATATCCATTTAAATCACCTTTATTGCTGCCAGAGTAGTCTGAAATGACCTTAGAAACATGAGTCAATTGACTTTTATTGATGGAATACACTATAAGCAACCTATAATTGTGGAGCTCTAGAAGGGGGTCTCTAATAGTGCTTGGGGAAGGGGTTAGGATCAAGACATCAGGATGTCTTGTAGCAGCTCAGCAGGAGCAGAGCTCATGAAAATGAAAATAACCTTTCATTTTGTCAGCTGCAGCTTCTGCAGATCTCACCTCTGGCTTAGATGGAGGCAGGCACTCTCAGTACACATGGAAATTAGGTGGAGCAGGTCTCAGCACAGTCAGGCAGCGCAAACAATAGTGCTTTTCTCAGATCTGCACCTCTTTTTATTCACTTGTAATGTGGTGGTAAAAGTTGTTTAGAGGGTTGGTGAGATGTAAGGCTCCAAAATTCTGGACTATAAAGTGTAGCACTATATGCAAAGAAAGATTAAGATAACTAGCTGACCTTTGTTAACTCCTGAAAGTCTCCTTCAGGATTACTCAGTGTGTGCTTCTGTGACATTTTTTCAAGACAGTCATTTCAGTCATGTATATTCTCTGCCTTTTGCCCCAAATGGAATAATTCATTAAATTTCATGTCCTTTTACTTTTTAGTCTTGTTGGAATTGAAATTATTCCAATGAAAATAATGTTCAGATATGTTACTCTTTCTTCCTCCAAGAGGTTTATGCTTGCCATAAAGTTACTGGACTATGAATATCAATGTCCTTTGTAGCATTAAAAGTGAGTGTGATTCCTCCTCTCTTATTGGCTCACTTTCAAGGAATCTTGCTGAGTCTGACAGTGTGTAGTAGGACATAAGCAGGTCCCTGCTGGATAACTGATTGGTTAAATAAAGGTTAGGCTCCCAGAGAAACAGGAATGGGTATTCCCACTTATGAGGTGAGCAGTAATACTCCTTACCATAATCCCAAATCCCTTTCCACTTGTTAAAAAAATATGTAGGAACAATCTATGTATAATTTAATACCTCACCTTTTGTAACTATTTTTGAAGCTACTACTCATGTATGCTATATTTTCTCTTTTCTATTATCCATGAAATAACTAGACAAATTATTGGTTAATAAAAGTGACTATGAGAAGAATGTTTTTCCTACTTCTGACTTCTCATGTTAAATATTTGACATTAAAGAAGTCAAACTGTTTGCAGGGATTATTCGTAGTTAGAGTATACTAAAAGGGCTTATATGAAAGTCAACTTGTGTAGGCAGCTATGGTCTAATTCAGTCAGGTGTGAATTTCCTAAAATCAATTTATTTCAGTCAATTTAATAAATTGTCAAATTTAATCCAAACACACTTTGCACTATCAGTCTGTAAAAAAGCCCGTATCATTAGAAGAAACAGTGAGTATTGATTTAGACACCAGAGTTGTGGTAGTAAAATGAGCCCAGCAGGCTGATGTCAGGAGTCATGGGAACCTGCTCCTGGCTTCACCCACCTGGATCACTGCTGCCCACACAGAAACTCTTCCAGTGTTTGGAGCCTTAGAAGGCAGGGGGGAGGTGAAGTCATGGCAGATGTTGGGTACCCACTGTATATCAGTGCAGAAACTGCAATTCCACAGCTGCACAGGTCTCCTCCTATCAAAGGAGATGCTCAGCAGTGCCTGGCTGATAATATTGTTAGAAACAGTTCCCACCCACAGAACATATCTATACCACAGAGTTTGTTCTTACCTCTGATCAATGGGCTCATGTCCTGACAGTTTACAGGGAAATTTTCAAAAGCTGCTGTTTTTAAAGATGATTTAGGGATTCTTTCCTCCATTAGTTAATATTGATGCTTTGAAATCATACATGTGATTTGAAAATTGTGTGCATATAAGAACATCTTCCTCTCCAATCTTTCATGGATTTTTAAATTGCAGCTACATATATGTGTATGTATTGTATATAGATGGGTGTGTATATATACATATACATGCACAAATATATAGGTGGGTGTGCATGTAAAACTCTTGTAGTCCCATTGGTCCCACACACAAGAGATCAGCAATACTGTAATGATTGACATTTTTAATATCTCTTAGTGTAAAAATTTCAAATTATAGTGCCCGTTACTAAGCGACAGAAGATGGGTAAACATCTCTAATTAGTCTTCTCAGTGTGTCAATCCACAGAAATTATCCATATTGTGGGAAGATACTATCAAGAAAAGTGTATTTTTTTCCTTTCCCAAGCTAGCTTTTCACTATACGTTTTTGCAATTACATGATTTCACAAAGTTACCAGTACCTTTGAAATATTATCTTTGCCTTGCTCCCTAAAGATAATAAATGATGGGAGATAAAAATGTTAAAACAAAGAATGTTGAAATAAACTTTATTTCTCCTTTCTTCATTTTTTCCTACCCCCATGCAAATAATCAAATGTGATATGAATATGATGAAATATATTGTCTAGAAAATGTTTTCACAATCTTTGATTCTCAATTTTGTTGGCTTTCTCCATGGAAACAATATGATTCCTAATCTAGAAAAAAAGCAACATCAAAGCAGAGAGATAGAATCTCAAACTATGCTCAAGTGATGGAAAAATTATCTGTATTTATTATCTAATCTCATAAGAAATTTAACAATTTGAGTTCCTTTTTTCTTTTAACACCTTTTCAGCATCCATTGCTATCACACTGAACTGTGTTCTCCATTTCTTTTGGAAAGCAAGACTGATTTTGCATAGGGAAGATTAAAGAGAAGGAAAAAGGCACAGTTACAAACAGCAGTAGAAATGAAAACAGCTTGAGTAATACTTAGGTCTCTGATACTCAGCACACAGTAGCAGGATTTATATCAGATCCACTTCCCTGACCTATAAAGTCTTGAAATCAGCTGATATTTGAAGTGAATAGGAAAAGAAATCACATCTAACAGAGGTAAGCTGAGTTAACACTCTAAAAAAAATAAGCAAATACTGTCAGTGAGAAGCTGCTGATTCACTTTTCCTGATAAACTCATAATCTCCTGTAATCTCCTCCTGTCTCTAAGTCAGAAACAGCCTTTCTGTTGAAAGCATGTAAATTCTCCTTATTATTTATGCCTTCAACTTCAACCTTTTTATGCAGCTTCTGTTGAGCTGCATCTCCAACAAACAAAGCTTTTCTCACTCAGTGGTAAAGACAGACAAAAATCCAGTTCAGTCTTGGAGGCAAGGAATCTTTTTGATCCTGCTCACACTGTGAAGTTTAATGGGTCAAAACTAAAATAGGGGAAATAGGACTTGGGTGGATTTTGGGGGGTGATTCTTCTGTTTCTCTTTCCTTACTTTCTTTCCTTTTCTTCCTGTGAATTTTGGGGCATTAACTGCTGCAGAAAGACCCTCTTCACTGCACTATTGCTCGTGCAGTTGTCTTCTCTTTTGAGAACACCTTGTGCCTTACAGACTTGCAGCAGGCATTGAACAACTGAAGTGGGAGATGGTGACAAGGTTCAGGTATAGTTACTTCTAACAGATAGCTGATATAGTTCAGGTATAGTTAGTTTTAACAGATCAGGAGCAGGAAAGAAAGCCATGTTGAGAAGTGTGGGAGACAGCTTTGTGGAGGAGACAAGCAGCTGTGAGTGACTGAGGATTGTTCCCAGTCTAGCTCTGGTTCACAGCCATTATATGGCAGATAGAACATAGGTCTTCTAAATATAATTTCAAGCAATTTTTGCAGTTGTCCCCTGAAATTTCATGTTATTTACTGAGTGAGGGACCAGAGACAGTTTGATCAGTGATGCTGAATGTAAAAAGAATTTTCCCCAGTTGCCTTAAATGGGAAGCTGGCTTTGGTACCATGAGTAGGCAGGATTGGGTTGGGATGGCAGGAGATCTATCAGATTCTTTATCTAAAGAGAGAAACTTCTGTTGTTAGAAATCACACTGATCACTTAGATGTTTTCCTGCTCTAAGTACACTTCACAGAAAATAGGAATGCTGATTAGTTTTCACTTCAAATTCAGCACTAAAAAGTCTTTGAGGAAAGAGGTGGACTTGGCACCAAAACCCAAATTTATTTTATGTTTGTGTTAGCATATGGCACTTTAAATTCCTAACTGTTCAAAACTAATTTGAAAGAAGAAGCTGCTACAACATTCAGCCAAGGACTCTGGCAAATCTCTATCTCTGCTTTCCAAGAGGAGAGAACTGAAAGATCTGTCTCATTAGCTGAATTCATGGACATGTTTGTAGTCATGAAGATTATTTTGCCATACTGGAGGGTAAAGAGGTGTTCTGGAGACCCACAAGGGTGTTTATGTCTTAGTTTTTACAAGTGAGAGTGGCCTTCAGGAACTGCAGGAGGAAAAGTCTGGAGCAAGGTAGATGTACACTTGGGGAAAGAGGATCAGAGCAGGTAATGGGCATTAAGCAAACTGGGCACACATAAATCCTGGTCCACAAGTGCTGAGAAAACTGGATGATTTCGTTGCACGGCCACTCAAAAGGCAATGGGCACAAAACAAAACACATGAGGATTCATCTGAATATGAGACCTTTATTGTGAGGGTGACTGATCGCTAGCATATCATGCCTAGAGGACTGTAGAGTCTCTGTCCTTGAAGGTATTCAAAAGCTTTCTGGACATGGCCCTGGGCAGCTGATTTGAAGGATCCTTTTAGTGGGACAGAGATGGATAACATGTCCTCCAAAGATCCCTTAAAACGTCAGCCATTCCATGGTTTTTTGCAAAATCACAAACATATGCCTTTGAAGGTAAATCACTGAAAGTATATATGTATAAGTATATATTTTACTGGAAAAAAGTCATTACAATGTGCCATTATATGGTTCTTGCAAAAGGATTTTTACTAGGTAAATTATTAATTCTTCCTCTAGTTTTCCCCATTATATGACTTAAGAACGAGTCAGTTCTTTGTATCCCAGTGGTTGCAGCTGGTTCTAAACTCAAATATCTCCCTTGAAAGGTTGCTATAAGTAGGAGGTCACTGACTAAAGGATCCAACTTCTCCATTTGCAGAGAGTGGCATAACCCATGAAATAGGCAATCCTTAGATGGACGTGCTGGTCAGAGGAGCACAACATTTCCCAGAGATTCCTGACCAGCCAGGCAGTTCCCTTAGAGCTCAACACAAACAAGCATCGTTAACCTCAGAAAGCCATTAATTCACAAAGTTCTGTGCTGCCTTTATTATGAGTCAAGAATGAAAAGGAGGTTTTAGAAGAAGCATATGATTACTTTTCACTGTTTTTTTCTAAAAGATTATTGCTCGCTCTCCTGCTCAAGCATCATGTAGTGCTCAAATTGCTTTTTTTTTTTCCTGTTCATGCCATCTTTTTCTCATTGCTGTACATAATGGCTATTTGTTAGGTCAGCATGAAACAAGTCCTTGCTTGAACAGGCATCTGTACTGCCTAAACAGAAAGAAGAATGGTTAAAACATATTAGAAAAAATGGAAACTATGAGCCAGAATCTCTGTGAGGGCAGGCTGGTATGACTTTCTCAGGGTATCACAACAACAGATCTGTCTTTTTTTCCCAACAGCTGTTTACACAGCATTAATGATGTTACATAATTTGCAAAACAAGGTTGAACTTTTGGAATAAAATTCACAGGATGATACATTATATTTCATTTACTGAAACACTCTTCCTGCCATCTTGGCTGCTTTGCTATTCTTAAGTAAAATGTACAGAGGGAGAAGAAGCCTGGCAAGCTTCTTCTTCATACAAAGATGAATAAAAAATTTCAAAGAATCTGTAGAAAAGTTATGGTTTAAAATTCACTCTTACCATCAGAAAGCAGGTGCTTTCAGGGAGCTTTAACTGCCACTGAAACCCTCAGTTCTCTCCTTCATCTTTATATTCAATCACCTTCAGGGAAAAAAGATAGTTAATGTTGCATCACTTTGTAAAAGAAACAGTAAATACTTCCTTCACCAAAAAGAAATACCTAGGAATGTATAGATAATGATAATGACTAATAGTGGGTTTTTTAAATTGCTCCTTCCTTGGAGGTTTCGTGTCATTTTCCAGTGGATGAACATTCATGTATTTTACCAATGGATAAACTGTGGCATAAAGAAGGAAGAGATTTGTCAGCAGCCATCAAGCTGGTAGATCCCAAATTGCAGCAGTTCTCTGTCCATTGCCTCCAGGTTATATAAAAGTACCACTGTGTATGCTTACCCATGAGCTGAACTGGAGAGACAGTGTTTAGTATTTTCCCACATCCATGGGTTAGCCCTATTCCCATTTTAGACCCAGCCACCTCACCATGTACATGAGCTGTTTGTTCAGATGAGTGATCCCCCTAAAACCACTGGAATAAGCTCTGTGCTTGGGCCACTCAGTATGTGCATCATGAGCTCTGTGACTGTGATCCTCTGGGTCGATTTTTAGATTTTGCTGTATTTTCTACCTTCGAAGCAAGGAACATCTGCCCATTCCTTGTTAATTGCTGGTCAGTCCATGTTCAGCCAACTGGCGGCTGCTGGGAATGAGGTGTCTGTGAAGGTTAAACACATTTCTCAGTCACGTAGGGGAACCAGCTACATTTATTGATGTTTAAGTGACAATCTCAATCTGGGTCCAGCTGTCTAGCAGGATTTTAAAGTGAACTGAGGTCATGGGCCTCCACATAGGCTCCTTTTGGTGTGAGTGGGTTTTTTTTCTAAGTTGAAGGAATGCAATGTGAAGAGAATGTGTTGTTTTGCCTTTTTTTTTAATATAGCATGGCCTGAATAGGATCCCTGAGTCTTAAATGTCTCAAGCATTGAGTGAAAGGCATTCAAATAACTTCCTTTTTTCTTTTTCTCTTTCTTTTTTTTTTTTTTTTTAATTACAGGAAGAGATTGCAAAAAGTTGGGTGGTGGATTTTTCTTCTAAACCCTATGAAACAGTAATGTCTAAGCAAGTGCAATAGCTGAGTAGTGATATCAGCAAACATGTTTAACAGTTTTTCTTTGTTTTTTCCACGCAAAACAAACCCCCTAAAAAAATGCAAGTACTTTCTTAGTTAAACACCACTGGACACTGAAGAGATGGACTCTGTTCTTAAAATCACCAGCAGCACTTCCAGTGGAAAGTAAATTTACTGAGTAAATATCCCTGGGGAGAAGCTGCTAATTAAGGAACATGTTTCTAAGCCAGCTGCTCCTAACCAAGAAAACGGTGGTTCATTTTTAAATATCTAGGCTATGAAAAGGGACGCTGCCACACAGAAATTGTGCAAGTTCCCAGAGATATATTTTGTGATAGAGGTGACTGAAAATTGTCATCTGCTGTTCTGCAATCAAGAGTGAGCAAACATTTACACCTTATGAGCTGCAATGAGCTAAATACTTTAAACTTTTTTTAATTAATTTTTTTTCATAATAGCAACGTCAGTAGCCTCACTAATATATTCCACCCTTTGTTTAATTTGTGCTTTCCTTAATTATTTTCTCTTTCAACTATAGCTTGGGTGAGTCTGGAGGGCACATGTGGTGGTGTAGTTAAAATCTAGCAGTCCAGCAAGGGTGACGGCGGATTTGAGGCTGCTGTAAGAAGTTCTATTACTCCTAAGCACTTTTTTCTGGGTCACTCTGAGGCAACAAGACATGCAGGGGTAGTCTTAATGCCCTTTTATCTGATGCAGTGTTTCACTATTTCATACATACACATTTTCCCCAAATCAGAGTTGTCAGCTGCCCTGGTTTAAATGTGTAAATGATGTTACACGATGGTGATAAATTTGTACGTTTTACATGTGCCACCCACATGTGCTCCTGAATTAACCTCAGCTTCTCTGAGCAGAGCAAGATGTCTCGCCAGCTGCTCCAGCCAGTTTAAGTCATTAAAAAGTGCTGTTGAAGTTGGCGAGAGTTGTTTGGTTCAATTTGGGCTCATTTAAAACCAGTTTCCATAAATAAAGGTCCTGCAGAGAAGTCTCAGACTCCAATGGATGCCATTCTCTTCCTCACTGTTTGGTCCTTTGAGATGCAATGATCCAAGACCTGTGGCCCTGGTGACACGTGTGAATTTTACTTAAGAATGATGGATTTACAGACCAAATTCCTGGTATCCATTTCTTTTCTGCAAAGCTGCTTTAATCTTTTTGCCAAATACCTGGCACTGGCTGAGGTCTTTCAAATAAAGGAGTCTTTTCCTGAGCTAGAACACTCCATGTAAGATTGTCCCTTTTCTAGATGATGATTGAAAAATTACTATTTGATTTTCAACACAAGCTTTGACAGTCCAGAATGAATGTAGAGTTGGTGGGCATAGGCCACAAAGCCAACGGATTATTTCTGACATTTCACTCAGGCATTGCTGTAGACATAGACAAAAGAAAAGCAGCTCTCCTGTTGGCTTGTTCAATCAGCACAGGTTTGGGACATAGAATATGTAACAACATGACCAAGCTATTTCTTCACGCTGTGCAGTCTGGGAATAATTTTTTTGTTCTTCAGACTGAATGCTTTGAAATCTCTAACCAGTTTTATATCCTTATTACCATTAGACATAAGAGCTGCTACAGCAGCTTATCCTCAGAAAAGAGAAGCACTTTGAAGGCACCATGCTGTTGCTGTGGCTGCCTGGAGGTTGGTTATGCTGACATTAATCATTAGTGTTCTTCTAGCAAGTACAACTGCTGGCCATCATCATTGACAGAGTGTCCTGGGAGTGTTTTGTTTCAGAAAAGTCACCTCAGACTTAGTCACTAGCATGGGATGGCATAAATACTGCCCTTTAGTCTCTGTTTCCCAGGACAGCACAACGGAATCCCCAGGAATCCTGTTAAAATGGCTCTTAGCCGTTTGATATCACCAGGGAGGTGCCACTCATCCCTACAATGGTGGATTTCGGTATTGCAGGACTGAAGGGCACAGCGATGTGCAGCGAGCCAGCTTTGGCACTGGCAGTGGTCTCACCCCAGCAGCATGGCAGCTCTCATGGAATCTTTTCCTCAGGAAGTGCTGAAAAGAGGCCATGCTGGGCTCGGTAACTCTGTGGTTAAGCTAAGCCTGCCCCCCTCTCAGGCTGCTCTAGAGGCAGAATTCAAAACTGAAGGGGATGGATAACTACAATAATCATGTGTGAATCTACTCTTACCTAATACTGCTGGGGTAATGTGCCCACTAAAATTTTCCAGCCCAAGGCCAAATGAAAGATATCTTTCTTTTCCTTTCTCTCCCTCCCTTATGGACTTAATAGTAATTGCTCCAGCAATTCAGTGTACATTAGAGAAGGAACACAACTGGCTGTGCATTGCTTGAGCATTATGACACTCCAGGTGTGCATGCTCAGACATGGAGAGCTGAAAAGAGGATGACAGGCAGGACTACAACAAGACTGACAGAAATTACACTGCTCATGATTAGTGTGAGCTCTTATTGTGAGGCAAAAAGGATGCAAAATAGAGAATAGGGAGAATAGAGCTGGTTTATGCACTGATTTCCACGTAGTGTTACTGAAACTGTGCTGATGTGATGGAGAAAGTCAGTGGACCAAATAATCAAAATTCAGAGGACAAAATAAAATTCTTAATAATAGTCCTAATTAAAAATCCACTTATTTTGCTTGTCAAGTTATAAAATGGCAATTTAATCTGCCAGGAAAATTTTTCTGTAATCCAAACACAGAAGTTTTAGTATTGAATGCAAGGCAAAATCAGCACTCATCTACAATGGTGAAAATTCAAAAACACCTCAAAAGATGACTCCATGTACCTCTGGTTTATAGTATTGCAAAGTTGGCCCCAGGCAAAATGCCAGCCTGAAATCAATAGTTTCAATAGTTTTGAAGAGCAGCTGCCCATAAAAAAAGTTGCTGCTGGAACTCAAAGCAATTTGATAAAATAAAATGCCATTCACTGATCTCTTTACATGATTTAAGGTGAAAATGCACCACTATAGAAAGTAAGATCTATTCTTAATGGATGCCAAGAGCCTCCTCCATTGTCTCTCAAAAAAGGGAGCAGATGGTTTCTGGTTTAAAATCAGTGCTTCCCTGACAAATCAATGGGTAAATCCCTGTTTGCTGGAGTTGAGAGCCTGGATAGACTGCGTGTCATGCTGGCTGCCTTTGAGCACAGATGTGCTGGGTCCTGTTGTTGATCACCTGCATACAGTAGTACCAATTATATTTTATACACATGTGTGTTCATTGCCTTCAAAAAGAGCAGAGAAGTTTTTTTTTTTTCACATTTACAAACCAAAGTCTCAGACCACACCTAGGCCCTGATTAATTTTCTGCTTTACATCCCTTTCAGAGGCTCCAGGTAAGAGGGAGCCTGTAAAATGCTTCTGCTGAGACATGATTTTTAGTTTGGACCAGTCTGTTAGACTGTCATATTTTAGTTCCAGCTTACTCTGTGTGATTGTCTTGGCTCTGGTGTGCAGGGTCACTCAACCTTTCCACTTATCAGCTCTCCTACTGCCCAGAGCAAATCTGAAGAACTTCTTGCACTTGGGCTTCTTTTCTCATGGATTTCTAAAGTGTTTCTAAGATGTTTACGCTGTTAATCCCTGTTGATGCATCTTTCATTCAATACCAGATAATGTGATTGTGATTTAGGTTTGGACCTTTGAGTGTGACAGTCATGGTGACAGCATCTCCTTGCCCTCACTATGTAATGAGGGCTGGGAGCTTTGCAGTGTGATGTGGGGCAGCTGAATTGGGACCTATAATATCACACTGAATAATTTAGCAGTTTTTACTGACCTTGATGTCTTCACAATTTCCCCTCTAATGTCCATGGCTATGTGTGAGAATATAAATGCCTTTTATCCCTTTTTTTTTATTTTCACTTTAAATTTTCTTCTGATCCAGCAGACCTCTCAATCAGCTAAAAAGCCTTCATCCTAGTAGTTCATTCCCATTTTCCTTCTTGATTTTGGAAGCTTTTTTTTCTACACTAAAAATCCCAGAGAGTGTCAGTGCTCATCTGGGATATACAGAATTCTGTAAAACTTTCTTTAAAAGTACAGGTCTTAGGAGGAAAACATCCTGGCAAGGGAAAAGGAGGGGGAAATGATCTGAACTGGACTAGAGGTTCTGTCTTGAAGGACTATGAACTTCACTGTGAGGTCTGTGGAGGTGGAAAAATTCCTGACAATTTTCAGCACAAGGAATAAAAGCGGGACCCTTTTTCAGGGCTGGGGTGCTGTCAGCGTTCATTTTCTCATTGGAGACAGTAAAAAATAGCACCAGAAAATCTTTTTAACTCTCATGGTACTACAGTTCCATGTATTTTGGTTGCTGATGCATAAAAAGAGTTCAAAAATTTCAGATTGTTTTTTTCTCTCTCCTACTTAATTCCCAGAAAAGTATGCTTGAAAGGATTTTACCAGAATAGATTCTTTTTCTTTTAATTGTGCCATATGTAGCTCCATGTGTGTATATATCTATATCTATATCATCTATATCTATCTGTATCTATCTATATCATCTATACAGATTCCCTGTAGTCATTTGTTGAAGGATTAAAATTCATACTGGATTCCTTGTCTTCTTGTGCATTTTGATTTGTTATGGTACTATTATTTATCAGAAGTCACGATGCTTTCTTTTTGTAGCAAGACTGAATGAGATGTTTGGCATTCATTTTTATATTAATTACATTAATTCTTTCAAATATGTAAGAAGTAAAAGTACTTCTTTATTACATATAAATGATAATGTAAGTACAGGCCTTTAACCGTTTGCAATTAAGTTATAATTCTCACAGTTGTCACTGTCTTCTGTGTTGCATGTTACGTCTGGATAAAAAGGAATGATAAAAGCCAGCATTATTCATTTAATAGAGCAGTGCAAGCCCTGCATGCCCTCTGCTGGAAGTGATCCCTCACAGGATGATGTCCATCAGCTTCTGGCAGTGCTCAGTGTCTGACCTGCAGACAGACACACTTGCCTTTGATGTACTTAGTTACTCATTAAGTTCTGTGTCTCCATAGCAGTTTGTTAACCCAGTAGGAAGGAAAGCTCCTCCACTGCATTATTTTCTTCACACTTTTCATTACAGTTGGAACTCCTTCAACCTCCTTCTTGACTTATTAACCTTGTTACTCCGTAGCAATAAAAAGAAAATGAGTTATTTGTTGGGTAAAGTCATTGAATGATATCACTTTACTGACACAGGTTTTATATGTACAATTTTGCTCTGCTTTTAAGGAAGTTTACAGGTCCGATACAAGCTGAGTAAGGATGGGCTCCTCATTTTCACCATTGACTCTGGAAATTTTGCCAACCGAGAGCTGCACCATGTGAAGATTAACAGGGAAGGCAGAGAGCTCGTCATTCAGGTATGCCATGGCTTATGCTGAGTGTTATATAATACTTCATGCCACAAACACTGGCACAGGTTGCTCAGAGAAGCTGTGTGTTCCCATGTCTGGAAGGGTTCAAGGTCAGGTTGGATGGAGCTCTGAACAACCAGGTCTATCAGTGGGAGGTGTCCCTGTGCACAGGAGGAGGATTGGAACGAGATGATCTTTTAAGGTCCCTTCCAACCCAAACCATTGTATGATCCTATGAATTCTGGGAATCAGAATTCATTATCTCAATGCCTGGTTACTGGCAGGAGGTAAAGGTTTCACACTGATTCAGCAGCAGAACAGCCCAGTAGCTTCGAGCAAAGTTCCATCTGGATCCTATTCAAAGAGTGCCCAGCCATTGTGTTTTCTATTGAGGGTTCCTTCCCTTGCTTCTAACAATCTGTGAATTAGGAAACTCCTTTGGCCAGAAATTCATCTGGACCATTTGAGGGGTTCTGGGGCTTAGGGATGTCTGTGTGATCTGTAGTCTCCACTGAAACACACAGAATGGATCATGGAAAAGCTGCTAAAGGCAGAAAAAAGCTGAGGAATTTAATTTCAGTTAGGGTATGTTTCCCAAGGGAGAATGTGACCCCAGCTGCCTTTTCCTCTCACAGAAATGGAAAAGCTGAGGGAATGCAGGGTGCAGTCACCATGTACATGGCAGTGCCCCATCCTAGAAACCAGAAGCAAGCCATGCTGAGTGTGACAACTTCATGAGAGACAAAATCCCTCCCCTGCCTTGTTTCCCTGCATCACCTGTTTTTCCAAGGCAGGGAGAAGAGGACCATCTTACTGCTCCTTCTGCTTTTCTTCGAAGGCTAACTATAGCTGTTCATATTGCAAAAATGGTTTGCTGGATCTGGGCAAAAATAATTTAACAGGGAAGGGTGGCAGAGTCTATAGAGAGGTTGTATCTTAAGGAACAGAATGAAAAGACAGAAACACGCAGCACTGCATTTTTTTTTCTCTAAAGTTTCCATCTCTGGGTGGTAAAATCACACATCACACAACTATGGTGGGTAGGCCTCATTATCTAAGAACAAGGGTTATGCTAAAAGCCAGGGTTTTCCGCAAGTACCAGTCTTCTATTGTCTGCTGCTCTGTGGTTTTCTCCTGTGCAGAACTAATTCTTTACAATAATTTCTAGAGTGGCCTCCTTTGAGTGCATTCTGAAGTTACTAGACATGGATTTTGGGAAGCATGGGGATTTCAGGGTCAAACATTTTAAGCTTTTCTGCAGGGGAAGTTTCTTCAAAGCCCTTTACATGACTATTCTGGTACACCTTTCAGCTTCTCATGCTAAAATCAAAGCCCATTCTCTTTGCTATCTTTAGAAACTGAATCATGCTTGGGGGCAGAATTAACTGATTTACAGCTGAGAACATTCCCAGAAGTTTGCAGTACAATGAGATCTAGGGGTGTCCACGTGCTGTTGTACTGAAGTAATTTTATTGACATCTTCCAGGTTGATCAAGTTCTCAAACTCAAACACAACTTTTCTGAGATTGATTTTAAGGCCATTAAGTCACTCACCTTGGGGAAGGTCACAGGTAGGTTCTTCTAAAAATATTCCTGATTCATGAGTTGTTACAGTGCTGGACTTAGCTATGCTGTGTGTCTGGGTTTTGATAGAATTGGGGGTTTGTCTGGATGGTTTTGCTGTAAGAGTTGGCCTGAGCATTCCAGTACTCCTATTTATAGATCTCATCAATGCAAGACTTTGGCAGCTTTACTTGTTTGCACCGATAGCAATATTAAGTACTCCAATTGCTCCCTCCAGTGAAGTGATTCATGCAGCCTGTGTGGCTGCACAGGGCAGCATCTCAGCCTAATGATATCATTTTTCTGACTGCAGCTTGCTCCTCTCCAGCCATTTCTGTTTCCTAATGATAAGACCAACACAATGAGCCTTCATCCTCTCTACCTTTTTTTACACTGCCAGTCTTTTTCCATTTGAATTCTGCAAGGAATATTGCATATAGCACTTAGGCCACAATTCTGCATGTTCTGTACATGGACCTTCTTGATCTTTACTCCTCCACACTACAAAGCCATTTCAAGACCAGGAAAACCCTACTTGAAATTTGGAAAATAGAACTGTTCTTTTTTATTGTCAAGTATGTCATACTCCTTTATATAAGAGTCTTGTTCTTTCCCAGTAAGATTCTAAATGCTTCCTTCTTTACAGACATTTCAGCCCTTTGTTCAAATTGGGCCTCCATATCAAGCCTGACATCTGCCTCACTGTTGCAATTTTATATGTTTCATTATTAGCACATGAGGCCTGTGGGACTGGCAGCTAGAGAGAAACTACAGATATCCTCTAGTGCCTGCTTGTGCAGTGTAACTCTGCAGAATGACAATAGTGCATTCTGCATCACATTTTATTAAATAGTTTAAAAGCAGGACCCAATTATCCCCTCAGTTAAAAATAATGTTCGTTTCTTTTTGTTTTTTGTTTTTTTTTCTGGAATGCAGCTGTCTTCCAAGCCTTTGTGGACAGGTTTGGGCACCTGAGTTTTCAACCAAATTCAGAGCTAAGCTAAAATTCCCCATTTGTGAACGGTCAGCTGTAATGCTGAAAATCTAAAAGAACATTACTCATCCTGACCTCTACCTAGAACTCCAGCTATAGACACCAAATCAATAAAGCAAAGATTCTCTAACAAGAACGATGGAAGGTAGCATAAAGACCTTCAAAAATGTAGCCAGCAAGCTGACATGGTGCATCTCAGCATTATGGAGAGAAACTAGATTTAATCACAAAAATATGATTAACTTCACAAGTGCAAGTTGTTGCAAAGCCAAAAAGCCCAGGTGTACCTACAAAGGTGAGGCATTCAGTTCCACTGAACACCACTGACTTTTCTCCTTCTTTTCTTTCTCTCTTGCCACAAAGTTTATTGGGATTTTGTTTTAGTAATAGCAATAGTTCATATTCTGTAATGACACTAAAGCCATAAATTTGGCCGTCCAGGTGGTGAAAGATATTATTGCTGTACTGGAAATCACAAAATACATCCCAGCAAGTCACTTTAATTCCAGCCTAATCCTAATTCCAGTTTCTTCTTCATATGCTGAGTGTATTTTGACAAACTTTTTCTTCTGTGTCAGGGTTTAATTTTCCAGGTTTTATCCCACAACTGTAGCTATGCTGAGTAGAGCCCTTGTGCCTTCACAAAATCACAGATCTTCCTCACTCTTCTCCCTCCAGGATAACCAGTCCCAGCTCTATCAATCCTCTCTTCATAGGAGAGTTGCTCCAGTTACTAAATCATCCTTGCAGCCCTTCACTGAGCTCACTCTGGTCGGTCCATGTTCTTCTTCCCCTGGAGCTGTCTTTCTCTGCAAAGCTGCTTTCCAGCTGGTCAGCACCAGCCAGTGCTGCTGGATGGGGCTCTTTCTAACCCAACTGCAGATCTTCACATTTCCTTTGTTGAAATTCAGTGTTCTTGTTTTCTCAATCCTCCAGCTTGTCAATATCCCTCTGAATGGTGACACAACCATCTGATCTACCAACCACTCTTCACAATTTTGTATCTTCTCCAAACTTTCTCAGGTTATGCACTATTCCATGCTGGAAAAAACAAAACCAAATCAAACCAGAAATTCCTACTGCTGCAGTGTTAAGTGTATGGCTTTGTTTTACAAAGAGGAGAGCTGGACATTGTCATCTTGGGAATGTAGAATTTACATAAATATGCAAAATCATTATTTATCCTATTGTATGGGTAAAGTGTTGACTATAGCTTCTTTTAATGATGGCTCACCAGATGAGTATGGGTGACTTAAACCAGTATTTGCCAAGTTTTTCCTTCTGATTGCTCATGCCCTCCAGAGGCATGTGATGCTTTGGAGTAGACCTAGACTTCCTGTAGTGTTTATTTTGGATTCCACTGGAATTACATATCTAAAGGCATTAAGTAGGAAATTTAAGTGTCCACTGAAAGAGAACCATGTGAAAAACCCTCTGTTCTATATGTCCTACATATCCATGCTGTAATCTTCTGAAAATCAGTTTCTCTCCTTTCCTATCAAACCACTGCTCATTTTTCTGCTCTAACAGCCTGATCCTGGCTGCCTAACTAGATGATTGTACCACCTTCTTTCTTGACTCCACCATTAATTTTCCACTGGCTGAGAGATCTCAAAGAGATCTTCCAGCAGGACATCATAAAAGCTTGAAACTTCTTCCTCACCAGACTTTCTTATGATAGCCATTTTTGCACAGCTGGAACTTTTCAAAAGTGCACTTTTATACAATGAACAGTTTTTAAAGTATTAGTGTTTCCCCTGCTTCTACTCCCCCCACCCCAGCCCCATTACACTTTCTTTAGATACCCTCTAATATTTTTTTTCTTCTTTTCAAACTGGCTATTTTTTTTTGCAATGGCTGCCTTATACTTAGCTGTGAATTCTGGGAAAAAAACCCCTCTGTTTAAGGCAGAGGAGTCTCACCTGAAATTCAAAACATAGGGACACTCACTCTGCCACAGACTACTTGAATGACCTTGGGTAAGCCATTTATGTGCAGATATAAAGGTAAGGAGGCATTTTATTCCCACTGGAACCAGTCTGAGCTTTACTATCTCCCTTCTCTATCAGTAAAGCATAGATAATGGAACAGCCCTGCATCAGAGGGGTGCTGGGAGGATAAAAGCATTAAAGGCTGTGAGCTCTTCAGATACACAGTAGTGGGACCATATAGCTGCCTTAGAAAGATCAATCTAAATATAAGTGTGGCTTTGAAGACAAGGGAGTAAAAGGAAGCATCATTCAAGTAGCCAGCAGACGTCTGTTGAATTCATCCTCACAGTACCCAACAGCAATAGAAAAATATTATTATCCTGTAGTTTGTTGTCATTTTTACTTCACAAATATAGAGTCAGAACACAAAAGGACCTATCCAAAGCTCATCAGTATCAATGGGAGTTTTTCCATGGACTTTAGTGAGCACTGGATTCAGCCCCCAAGTGGGTCGTACAGTTTATGGCAAAGCCTCAGTGAAATCTTAACCAGAGTCCCAGTTCATTTACTTTAAGTGCTCCTTGCAGAGATCAGACTGCTGTATTTAACCACACGAACATTCTGACCTAACTGTGAGGCTGGCTCTGCTTTGAACAAGGGATTGAACTGCATGACCTTCAGAGGTGTCTTTCAACTTAAATTATTTTGTAATTTTCTGATCTCAGAGCCATATTTGCATGTGTTTAGGTGTTGTCTACAAAAAGCTGCTATCCCAGTGGAAAATAATTGGTTTGTGGGTTTACTTTAATGAGTCCTTGAAAACTTCATACTGTGCCCCAACATGTCTAAATTTTTCTGCATTATTGTCCCTGGGAAAAATAATCTCTGAGGCAGAGAAGTGAATTTCATTGTCTGTGTATTTGCGTCTAAGCAATTTAATATAGTGGCTGTGTAGGGATACCAGAGTAAAAGGGTAGCACTGAAAGAATTCAAGAGGATTTTGAAGAAAAAGGTTGCAAGTGTTTCTTTAGAACCTATTAGTGTTGAGGTAATTTATTTGTGTCTTCAAAGTGATCAATTAGCAGACCTTCCCACACTGGTAGCATAAATGATTGTGTATTCTAGCACAGGAAAATGATATCTTTTATGTCTAAAAGCCTGAGCTAAAACACACTCAAGTTTCCACTGAGTCATTCAGCTTTGATATAAAGTGTACGTAAAAGAAAGTTTATCTGGAAAATAATTTTATTAAAATCATTATGTAGGTGCAGTACAATTCTTATGATTTCTACAATAGCCTTTTCTTATTAAAAGTTCATGAGGAGAAAATGGAATCTGTACACTGAAAAGATCACAGAGCAATTCATCTAAGAATATTATATAGGGGTAGATGATAATGGGATAATTAAATCACAAGAGATAAGTTGTCATTAACTCTGAAATACAAAAGCTGCCTTAAAGAAGTACCTCCTTTTAGGGAGTTTCTGTGAAAAACACCTAAGTCCTTTTTTTGTTTGTTTGTTTGTTTTTTGGGGTTTTTGTGTTATGGGGAGACATTCCTGGTTTTAAGCTCACCAGAACAATACAGTTCTGGTTTAAATAGTTTAAACAATACAACAATGGCTGCAAGAGGTATTGGCTGGACTCTTCTGGTCATGCAAAGCTCATTTCTTTACTTCAGACTCTTCTTGCCTTAAATACCTATTTCTTAGACCATATTGAGAATAAAGATCTCATAGACGATTTTTAAGGTGCCTTTAAAAGGCATTGGTTTTCCTCCTGGTAGCCTACTAAAGCATTAAGGAAAATGGAAATTACTACGTAAGATCAAAGAGGAGAGGCTTTTGGGACCAAGATGACAAGCACCTAAAATAAGCAGAATTTGGCTACCCCAGGCACTCCAAGCAATCCAAGGTCTAAGCTAATAATGCCATCAAGTCTCTATTGAAAAGAGGCCAGATCTATTCCAACTTTTCCCCCAGCAATAGGATTTACCACATGATCATAACACCATGCTTAAATACCTGTTTTCTTGATGAGAATGCTGCCTAAATAAGAGTCCAAGGTCATCTGCTTCTACCCAGAAATTTTATTTTTAGACTGAATTCTTGCTACTGAAGTTGGTTTAAGTGGTCTCCTTCTGGGACTAGCATATATTCTTTTGCACATCATGCCTCCATCCTCTTGCATATTTTCTTCCTTTTATAGATTATGTTTTCTGCCCATGCAGAATCACATAGGACTGGTTGTGTTGTGACAGATTAGGATTCAAATGTCAAATATGACATGTAACAAATTTCGCATTGCAGCTCCAAGCAGTACCTCATTTTCAATGTTAAACTGTCTTTGAGAAAACATAATAAATTCATGTCTTAAATTATCTCTGCAAAGCCTAATGAAATAAAAATTCTTAAATGTTACTCTTGGCACAAAATGTTCAATTGCAACAAAACAAATCCAGGCTCATTGTGCTGGTTTGGGCATTCTGTTCATTCCTGGGGAGAGTCATGAGAAGAAGTGCCTTTCCTTTTCCTCTTGCTGTTCTTTGCTTTTTCAGAAGTGCTTGGGAGGGGCATTGAATGTCTGGAGCCAGTCCCCTGTTCCGATTCGTCCTTTCATTAAGCTAGAGTCAAACTGGTTGAGCTCAGTTGTAACCAGGAAAAACTTCTGTGGTTTTCACTCCACTGTCGTTGTGGCAGACTCATGCCAGGAAATGAGATTATTCCAAAGTTGTATGTTGCCCTGGTTTTACAGGGCCCCATAAGTTGTAACACTGTAACTGTAGTTTCCCATGCTTGTTCTGTAAACATGGTCCTTGTTTTTCTTAACGGCCGGGATTGTTTTACACTTGTGGAATTGTTTTTCATTCCTTTCCCTGGGGTAGAGAAAGATGATTGACCATGTCTTTGTCCTGTAAACCTTCAGGGGTGTTGACCCCTTTCACCAATCCTTGATTGTCCTTAGAAACATATAAAAATAGGTAAATAAAGAAGGGCAGGACTTTTGGTCAGTCCTGCCTGGAGAATCAACTGCTACTCTGAGACCCGCGTGTTTCTTCTGTTGCCAGCTGTGCAACAGTTGTATTTTTGGGTTCCAGGCCTAACCCAAGATTCACTTTCTGCCCTTTCTAAATGAGTGATTAATGTCAGCAGTGTTCACTGAGATTGTTGATGGACACAGCAGCACATTTTTCAAGGTACCTGCACAGGGCCTTGTAGTCAGCTCTTCTGAGACAGGTGCAGTGTGTGAAGACTATAAAGTGTCTTTTACCTCAAGGCTGGGGGTTCAAACCTGGTGACAATGTCCAAGCAGTAATAGTGTTCAGCACCTTGGCAAAATGAGGTGATGGATACACTTTAACTCCCACAGAATCGTATTCTATTTCTCAGACTTAAAAAAAATAACAACCAGAGCTTCAGCATACAGAGTAAATTCCCTTTTGTGCTTCGACCTGTGATTCTCTTAGACTAATTAATTAGTTAGGACATAGACTTTTAAAACAGGCTAGGTCTGCTTTCACTTACATTAAAAATATCTCAGTTAAGGAAATCCATTATGGTCCTCCCTGGATGTAAGTGAGCACACAAGTGAACTTTGGGCTCAGGTTTAATTTTCTGAGTGACATGAAATTAATGTTTCTAAAGAAAGAACAAAAATATATTGAATAATGTTTATGCTCCTGTTTTACACAATGTTATCTTTAGAAAGGAGGCATTTTACCCACTCTCCCTGCACAAAAATAACACTTTTGATTTCTCTCTGATTCCAGTTATCTCTCCTACATGTTATCATTTACTATGTTAATTTGCTGTATCATTACTGAACAGATAAATGCTTGGTACTACAGAATTCTCATGGAATTCTATTCATGATGAAAATCAGTTTCCCATTACTGAGATATGAAAACTTACAATTGCTTTATCTAAGATCTTAAAACAAGTGTGTTGTATGTTGCAGAGGTGTCTAATGAAACAGCAGTGGAACAGGATGCTTCATTTTGTGAATAGGAATAAATCAGCACATAAGTTACTTTGATACAATCCATAAAGTTTAAAAAATGCAACCACATGCTAGACTTAATCCTCATTATCATGGAAAGCCATTGCAAATACATGGAAAACCAACATAAAGCTTGCTGAGCTGTGACATTGCAGACAGCTTCCAGGGATCAACTACAGGACCCAACTAGAAGCCAGGCCAGCTTATGCACAACTCAGCAGATAAAGCTTCAAAATTATTTCCTAAATGTGTAGGGGTAAGCTTAATTTGTGGAGAATGAGCAGTTTAATTACTAAAAGCTGAAAAAGATTGCCTTCTTATTCTCCATGTAGAAATCATCCAAAATAACTCATTCTCCAGTACTGGGAACAGAAACGAAATGCTAAAATGTCAGAAGATCAAACCAAGCCATCAGCAGCAATTCAGTGTGATTTTCCAGACCAGTGAAATGCGTGGAAAGATTCACAGCATTGCCAGGTCAGAGCAAGGCCACTGAAGTTTCTTATGACCTTGGCTGCAGCACAGACCAGAGAACTTCACCGAGCTGCTTCTCTCGCTGAGTGCTGTGTCGTGTAGTGAAAACACCTTTTGGAAAAACATTTTATTGTGATGCAGAAACTCCAAAGGACAGAGTGTCCTTTAATAAGCCTTTCATAGAGCTAACCATGTCATAATCACAGATTTACAATATCCTCTCCAGAATTCAGAGGGCAGCACAAGTCGTTCACATCCAAGTTGTGCGGCTTTCTTGTTGAGAACAGTGAAACCCCCCTTTCTGACAGACATTGGCCACACACCTAGAGCTGAATGATGAAGCAAACTCTATCTGTGCACGTAGAATTTTTACCTGAAGACACTGGGGTTGTTTTTAGTTTGTTCTTTTGATTTTTCTTTTTTTTTTTTTTTCCAAATTTCAAAGTCTTTCAACAACAAATCAAGTTCTCATTCATGCAAAGCTTGCTTTGACAAAAGACTCATGGAATTGGCCCTTAATGTAACTTTTAAAAATGCCTGCAAAAGTACTGAATCTTAGGCTTGTCAAACTACTGTACCATGAAAAAGGAATGCATTATTTCTTAGGCTTTACTTTTTCCACACTGGGGTAGAACAGAGCAACTTAGAATGGCAGGTCTATACAAGATACCAACAAATTCACCTTTTGTGTCAGAGCTAAGAAAACAATAAAGGCTGAGTGTAGGAATGTTTACAAAGGGTTGTATAAATTCAACAAAGACCTCAAATACTGTAAATCAGTCTTTCAGTATATATAAACCTTCTTGCAGGAACTTGGAAGCAATTCTTTGTCTGTTTTATAACATCTCAGCCAAAATCTCATTAAAAACCTGAATGCAGTCAATTCCTACACACTTCCAGAAGAGCAAATGTGAACTTCTGCACGATTGCAGGTTTTCCAGTGGCAAAGCCTCACTGTTTCCTTTCCCATCTTGCAGCCCAGAGTCTGTGCCCCTTACAGCTCTGCAAACTGAGCATTTCTCCTGTCAGACCCCTGGGAGAGCAAGCTCATACTGTACCTTCCTTTGCTGAGAAACAGCCACACTTTTCTGTGTTATACTTTCACAAAGACACTCAAACATAATTAGAAATCTTTCTCAGCTAATTCCCTCTGGGTGCATGGCATAACAGTCATAGATATAGATCTTGAGCACAAAAATAATGTGTGGTTTGGCTTTGAGATTTCTCTATATTTTCTTATACAAAAAAGAAGTTTATGTAATTAAAATAGCAATGTCAGCTTTGAGAGAAGGCTTTCTTTTTCCCTAAATCCTGACCACTTGTATTTGAATAATAATGGAAAATTGGATCTTATTCTAAAACTTAGCATCTTATTCTTTCAAGATTTGAAAGCAAACTTGAAAAGCTAGGAACCCTTCTTTCCCAATGTCATTGGACATATTCCCAAAACTTCCAATGCTAGAAAGTTGGGGGTTTTTCCATTAGCAGGTACATTTTAAGATTTGAATAAGTTTTGATACTGTATCTTTATGCATTTGTAGGCTTTTTTCTTGTTTCATTGACCTAGATATAAAACGCATCATGTTTGAGACCTCCGAGCAGCATGAATTTCAGTTTCTGGAAAGTAAATAAATGTGAGTTTGGAGAAAACAGAAGATGGCTTCACTGTCTTTCCCTGACTTTCCCAAACAATCTTTGATATTAAAACTTTTGGAACTAAATTTTTTACTGTGAAGATGGTGAGGTGTTGGAACAGGCTGCCCAAAGAAGTTATGGATTCTCATCCCTGGAAGTGCTCAAGGCCAGCTTGGATGGGGCCCTGAGCAAGCAGGTCTAGTAAGAGGTGTCCCTGCCCATGGAAGAGGGTTGGAATGAGATGGTCTTTAAGGTCTCTTCCAAACCAAGCCATTCTATGATTAAATTAAAAAACCTTGCCTTTGATTTGCTTTCTCTTTGTGAAATTTAACTGAACACATACCAAGGGATAAGTTATTTTTGCTATCTCATCTACAGGCTGGAAAATAACACAGAGATATTTGTTTTAATTTTGGTTTAGGTAAGAAGAGGTATAGTTTTACTCTTTATTTTATTAGTGAAATGGGGCTAGTAGAGTGAAAGCCTGACTCATAACTAGGGAGATTCCTAGGAATTCTGATAGTAAAAAAGTAGTAACATGAATAGGTGCTTCAGAAAAGTTGAATAATAAAGTTTTGAAGAAGGATGGGAAGCTGAGGTAGCGAGCCATTCAGTGATAGGCCACATAAAGCATTTTATCACAGAAAATAGAGAGCAGGGTCTTTCATCCAGTGGAGGAGGCAGAATGCCTGGAAGGTATGGTCCATATCCGTGCAACTGATGCTGTTAGCAGATGCAAAACAAAAATTAAAAACTATCAGCCCCAGAATTCTATGGTATTTAGTGTTGCTATTTTACTTATTACTATTCGTATTATTATTGTTGTTGCTGTTGTTTTTGTTGTTATTGTCATGGTTACTAGATATTATGTGCTAGATACTGTCCATTAGTAGAGAAAATGGATGAAGAAAAAAGTGCAATGCAGGCTTTTGTGTGCAAGACAATTCAAGGTAAGTAGCATTATAGGGAAAGGACTTTGGGAATATCATAGGTAGGGCAGGGAGGACTTGTAGGCTGCTGAAAGAGAACCTGAACAGTTGAAATTGGATAATAGATGTAAAAGGGGTGGGTGAGGCAAAAGAGGGTTCATTTTGTTAATGCGTTCCTAGAACAGTCAATTGCCAGAGTGTTTTTCTGTTGCACTGCAGACAGTTTGTCACTGGACCCTGAAGTCTCCAAGGCAAATGCCTATGGTTTCACTGGCTGCCTGTCCTCTGTTCAGTACAACCACATTGCTCCCCTGAAAGCTGCTCTGCGCCATCCCAGCGTGGCTCCCGTGGCTGTCAGAGGGTCCTTGACTGAATCCAGCTGTGCATCCATGATGGAAGCTGACGTAAACACAGCAACAACAATATATTCCTCATCAGGTATGTCCTGCCAGGAGGGGACTGGGGGGTTTAAAGGATGCTGTAGAGTGAGGTTTCCTTCCTTTTTTCTGTGATGAGACTGTGACAGTATGAATAGTGGAACTGGGAAGTTGCCTTTTCTCTCAGAACTATGAGTGTTGAGGATGGGCATCAGGACTAGTCAAGGCCCCTTTAAAAGTCATTGTTCTGAAACAATGTTTTCAGAGTAAGTTCCTGGATTGCCTAAAACATACCTTCCTAGAACAAACAAAAAGGTCCCAAAGCTGTAGTGGAAAAGCATTGGAAGTTTGGTTATGCACCTGATTTGTCATTCCTGTCCCCTCCAGATAATTCCAGTGCTGCAGATCTCAAAGGAGAACATAAATGTTACACAGATTCTGTATCTCAGTGGTGATGGAGCAATAGAAGTCATACAAAGAACAATTCAAATTTGTTCCCACCCTAACAGAAATGAGCAAAAACTCTTGTACAAGCCCCTTGGCATGTGTGACTTCCACTGAATGCTTGTACTTCATTCTCTTAGACTAAAGAGAGGGAGCACTACTTGAGCAGTACCAGCAAGATGATCTCAATCGTTTGTGTATCTTTTGCAATCCTGAAGCTGTCCTCTGGGAATACTTCCTGTGAAGTATTTTGCATATGTGAATTTGTATGCAGAGAAGGAAACTGAGAGCAGCTGGAAGTGTTGTCACCATGAACAGGGACAATCAAGTTGCTGCTTTAGTCACCAGTGGATGTGGCAGAATTCTTAATGAGCAAAAAGGGGTGCAAATTAAAGGCTGTTTTTTGCCCCTTGACCCGTAAAGCTACTTTCTTCTTTTTGATAACTAATAAAACTCTGGTTTAGTGCATAATACAATTCTTTTCACATTTGTACTTCCATCAAATCCCCATTTCCTGCAGCTTCTGCCTAAGATATTCAGCAGAAAACAAATGATGCTATTAGCATTCTGCATAGGGAAAAAGGCTGCTGATTGCTCTGGAGAGCGGCTGCCACTGTGCCTGTGCTCCTCCCCAGCCCCCACTTCCTCTCACTGCCTCCAGTTGTCTGAGGTGTCTGCTCTGATGCACAGACAAATGTGTCTTGTGAGTCCTGAACGGGCAATGATACTGAAAATATGAACTCTTTGCCCTGTGATCTGTCACCTCGATGATCTAATTTTCCTAAGGTGTTTAGAAAGCAGTAAAACCTGAGGCTCAGAACTTCAGGACAGAGCATAGAGCAAAGTGTAGCATTTGAACTGAAATATTTAAAGCACACAATCAGTTGCACTCTATTGTCAAGGTTAAGCACTGTTGCATCAGAAATGCAAAATTATTATAAAAACTCATGCCTGTCTTGCCATTCTGTGCTGTAAAATATGATTTCCTCTCAATGTGATGAATTATCTGACATTCCAGTCTTACTATTCACATTGGATTTGATTAAAGCCTGAATAAGATCTTTAGAACAAGTGAGTTCTGAAGACTTCATGTCTTTATATGCTAAAGTAAAAGCACTGGGTGGTTGATCCTTGTTAAAAAAAAATCCAATTTGTAGCAAATTATAATTTCTATAGATGTACTTGAGCATTACATTTAAACATGGAAAGGACACATTTTAAGAAATAAAAAGAAAACACAGTCAAGGATTAACTTTCAAATTTAGTGCTCATATCTCAAATCATCACTTCCCAATTTCTCATTATTGAGTGTCTGAGAAGAAAAATAGAACTTCAAAGGAGGCTGTACATGTCTGCGTCGATATTCTAATGTACAGATACAACAAAAAAGCCCACTAGGAAAACTCTTTAAGTGTGTGAAAAAAGCTTTCTATATTTGTAACTGGAAAACAATTGAAGCTGTTTCCTTCAGAAAGGAATATTTGTGTTCAAAAAAGTTTCCTCACAGACAGATACGGAATAAAATCCATTCACACAGTTATCTGAACACACTTTTTCTGATTAGGAGACACTAAATGAGCGGTGACTTACTGTGGTTTTGATATTTAACAAAGATCTGCAGATCACCTTCTTCCTTGTTGAGGCACATGCAAAGATTTTGTTATTTTGGGTTCTATATTGATTGTATAGAGATAACAGACTTTTCCCATGGTATTTTTTCTTAATACTAAAATGCTGTAAAAATTACAGAGGAGTTTCAGCTGGATGAATGGGAAAGTCTTGAGCTGCCCGTCCTCTTCAGCTGAGAGCAGGTCTTCAAGCATTTAAAGTAAAAAATGTCAAATACTTTCATAAGTCCAGAACCACACAGAAAAGATTCACTTCTGAAAGGCACCTTAGACAGTTAAGTCCCATCTCACTGTGTTAATTTTGCTGGACCTGGTGTTTCCAAACAAGCTCTGACTGGGTAGGCATCTGTCAGGACAGCCTTGGCTGTAGCAACTATGAGATGGTGAAGCTGAGGATCCTCAGAGGAAGGAAGGCAGAAATGTGCAACTGCAGCCTTTGACCTTCTCATGGACCTGCTTGGATAACAGACCTGGTGGAAAGAGTGGCATGAGGGGCAGAGAGGTTGTAAAGTCTTCGTCCTTAGATATATTCAAACCCAGATGGATACAGCTCTAAAAAACTTGCTCTAATAGACTTGGATTTGAGTAGGGGTTTGAACTGGATAATTTCTAGGGGGCCTTGTGACCTCAGCAGGGCTTCCAATCTCAGTGAATCAAACTGCAATGCCATCAGTTTTATCTAAAAGGAGGAGGATGTCCTGTTAAGGTCTCATATGAGACCCAGTATTGCTTTTCCTTGGCTTCAGAGTTTCTTGTGTTCCCACTGGAGATGGCTCTGCTATTACAGGCCATCTGCTGCACTGTAACAAACCTTCCTCTCCTTGTATCCTGATTTTATTTCTCAGGCAAAATACAAATCTTGGGGCTTGTGCCTGTTGGCCTCCATTCTGAAACTGATCTTCAACATTTGTTCCGGTTTCTTCTCAGTGCTTAAGTTCTGGTAACCAAAAAATAGTGGAGTGCAGATTGCATTAGGTGTCAAATCTTAAATAATCCTTCAGGCACAAATAACATCTTATGTAATTTTTAAAATAGAAATTTAATTTCATACTTTTTCATACATAGTTAATAATTTTTCATGACTTTTTTTGACTGGTGCCATGCACTGGCATCAGTTGCAATTTTTTCTCCAGTACTGGAGAACTGTTGTAGAACAGATGTAAATTTTTAATTGTCACTGAATTCACTGGCTTCAGCTGAGGGATGGGGTAAAAAATATCTCACCAAACTTCTACTATCCAGAAAGTTAACTCATCTTGAGTCTGAAAAAATGATTGCTCTCCTCTTCTAGTTTGTGGAAAGAAATGAGTCACACTGTCAATATTTGACAGCCATCTTAGGGTCTAAAATAATTGTAGGTTCTTCTCCTCTTTGACTAAATATATAAAAAAACCCCTAAATTACTAGTTTTGATTTATATAACTAACTGTTATATACTGAAAAATAAACTGAGATTAATTTACTGATGATGTAAAAAAATTATTACCAACTGTGACCTAATCTTGAATTTGGCCCTGTTTTGAGCTTATGCTCAGAGGCCTGATATAACATAACCCCCAGATTTCCTTTCCAGCCTAACCTTTTCTATGGTGCATTCCATATTGGTGTGTAAAAATACATTTTTATTCCCATTCCGCTCCCACAGATGGAGTTGATGAGATGAAGCATTGCCATGACGATTTGTTCCTTGGGAATGTCACTCTGTGCACACAATAACCAGGCAAGGGGGCTCTCAGAAATAGATTTCAAGCTGAGGGTTCAAATCTGTGATTGGTGATTACCATTCATGTGCTAAGGGGTGTATTGGAGGTGTTCTCTTGGGCCCCAGAAATCCCTTTTGTGCCTATAGCTCAGTCAAGAGACTGCATCTTTTCACTATGGGTGTGATTGAACAGAAATCCTGCCACCCCTAAAACTTGCAAGTAGAGCTGCATTTGTTAAAACATCAAAGCCTCTTTGAGGCTCATGTCTTTGCACCTCTTTGGGGCTGGTATCAGTGATGTAGATAACAAGGAAAAAGTGTCCCCTGTAAGAACCTGAGTAGTCCAAACCCCACCATCATTACAATGCAGTGTGTCTTGATGCACAAACATGAAATTGCTGCTTTTTTCAATTAAAAAAATCTTCTTCAGCAATGTCTGAAGTCTGAGTCTGTTAATAAGGCGAGGATGTTCAATCACAATAAACCTTGCAACTCCAAATTTCTCAGTCAGGCTTCCACCTCTTGCATCAGAAAGATCAGTTTGGCAGAACATTACATAATACATAGCAGAGACTGATCCCTGACTCTCCCTGTGTACATTCTCGGTATGATAGCTTGGAGGCTTGTAAAGGAGACACACACAAATAGGAATCCCTTCAAAGGAGAGCGTAAGCTGAAGAGAAAAGAAAAATGTGAAGGTGCAAAAAAAGGTGAATTCAACTAGCAGTAGAAAACACGGCATTTTGTGAAACATGCTGAACTACAAAAAAGTGAGTCCACTGCTGTAACTCCACTGACATCAGGAAGGCCTTGACCTCTCAGATTTGGATCTGAATTTGAAACAGTATGTCAGCTATTTGTCTCAGTGCTTCTACAACAGTCATTTAGAGACGGAGTACAAGAGAGCTCAGACATCAAGGAGCCTTTAATATAAGAGTTAATTCCTGATCCCTCTCTATTTTGGATCCAGTTTGACCACTGCATTTCTGTATGGAGATAAAAACATCCCTTCCAAGAAACTGTCCCAAGCAGAGACTGCTTCTCTTTATGGGATTGAATTCAAGTTGTGTATCTCATCTACAAACATAGGTCAGGTCTAAATCTGCCTAGCATCCCTTTCCTTTGGCTTCTTTCTGATACAGTTTCTTAGGTAACAACAAAAAAGGTAATAATACATCTCTGGCTGAGAAAAGCTCCCAATAGGCTGTTTAGTTGAAATGTCTCTGATTCTTCTGATGAACTGAAACAACACTTTCAGCTGTTAGTGTGAAACTTTCTGTTCCCTTTTAAATATACCCTTAATTGAATTTGCTCCTGAAGGTGTAGAAGAAAATTGTTCTGCAAACTCACTTTATTTTTCAGATCCTTCTGGTTCAGTTCTCCAATCCCCCGAATCACATCTTTTGAAAATAGATTAGAATTCATGAGAGTAAGAGGACACTTCAGTCTAAGCCATAGAGAAAATGAACAGTTGATACAGAAAATAAGTTCTCTTTTGTTTAACCAACTGCAGATCCTTTTGGGAAGACAGATGAAAGAGAACCTCTCACCAATGCAGTCAGAAGTGATTCAGCAGTGATTGGAGGTAACTTCATTTTTAAAGACTACAGTCAAAAAATAATTCTATCAAGGCAAACATCTAGAAGGCTTTAAATCTGGGCTCCATGAAATCTAGTCCAAGGGGTTTTTTTGTAATCTGATGCAGGTCTAGTATCTGCTCTATTTATTAGCACAGATCTGTGTCAAGATACCTAGGCAGGCAAATGCATTATGGATTATTGTGGTCACACATGGTTCATCAGGAACCTGAGTCTTCTAAAATATAACTAAACTCTGTCTGCTTGAGCAGGGGGTCTGGACAAGATGATCTCCAGAGGTTCCAGGTGTTCTCTGTTTCCATGTGAGTCTGTGTTCTAAGACCCAGCTAAGCAGTAATTTTTTTACACACCACCCTGTTGAATACTTTGCAGAGTATTCACATATCCCATATTTCCTGAGCCCTCTCTTTGTAATCTGGTGGTGTAGTGAAACTCACCAGGTCTGGTGGAAGTATTTATATACTGAGGAACACTGTCCTCATAATTTCAGGTATGGTTTTAATTTTCCTTTTACAGCCTAGAAGACAAATTGTCTCTGTTTATTTTATGGGATGCCCTGTAGTGAGCTGCCTTTGATAATATCTAGAAGCTATAAACCAAAGTGTACAAGGCTTTTGCAAGGTTCCCAGAGATAACATAGAAGAAAATATGACAGAGCAGGAATCTGTATGAGCACACAGATCTACTGTTTCAAAAGCGAACACGCTGAACTAACTTTATTTTCAGTGAAGGCATAATTTTACAGAAATTAGGTCAATTATAACAGTACATGCCATTTTAAGTGTTCTTAAGGTGACAAAATAGAAATAAAAACTACCAGGGAGCATTTGATAGAGTCATATGGGTGTGTATGGACTGAGATGAGCTGATCTATCATACCATGCATTGGTCATGGATTTTTGAGGTAACTGAGCCTTTTGTTCTGGTTTTCACCCTTTCTATTCTTCCTTTTTTACCCCTTTGCAGGTGTAATAGCAGTTGTGATATTCATCATCTTTTGCATCATTGCCATCATGAGCAGATTCCTCTATCAACACAAACAAGCACATCGAAACAGACAGAAGAAGGAGAAGGAATACCCGGAAAACCTTGAGAGCTCCTTTAAAGTTGACATTGACTTGCAAAACACAGTGAGCGAGTGCAAACGGGAATATTTTATCTGATGGACAATGCAATTTCTTCTTACTCTTACTCCCCTAAACCTCCTTTCTTTATTCCTTTCTCCCTTCCTTTTTTCTTTTTGATTTTTTTTTTTAACACTCATTTTTTGCTAGCTTCTTTTTCATTTGGAAAAGACCGCCCTGCACAGGAAACACTGAGAACAATCACAGTGCCTCACTCTCTGCACAAGAACCTGGCAATCACAGTTTACTTCTGCAGCTCAAGAGACCTGTTATCCCATCCTACACAAAATAAGATCCACATGCACACCTGGTTTCTGCTGTCAGTTCTTGGATGTTTCAAAGTCCCTACATTTGGTTGGTTTTTTTTTTCCCTCTGGAGCCATTTAAGTCATTGCTTTTACACTAGAGCTAGACTATGTAAAGTACAGGTAAAGTAGTTGAACACATAGCTCTGCAGATACTGGGACAGGATGGAGGGAAAGAATGAAATCAAAACACCTGATTTTTTTCACAGGCTCATTTACAAAAATCATAAAGAACCAACCAAATTCTCAAATGTTATTAATTGTTATGTTGTCTATTGATTTGAATGGTGTTAAATTAATTTGTACCAGTTGTAAAGCTGGTATGACATAAAGGAAAATAAAACTGTCCTCATTAAGCTCCTTCCCCCAACCTCCTGTCCTTTTACTGTAACTTTTAGGCTTCTCAGTACTTTTCCAACAATATATGTATCAACAATAAATATCATTCCCATTCACCTCTTTCACCTCCATCTCATAAGGCTGGCTATGTAGACCCAACATACTCTAGTATAACCCTAGCTGAAGCATGGAAAATAGTAGCTTGAATCTCCAAGGGGTTTAGGAAGCTGCTAGGTCTTAGGTGCTCTCTATTTGTCTGAAATTTTAGAAGTGCAGCATATGCCTGTTCATACCACATGGAGGATTATCACACACTGAGGTTAAACGCTGTTGCCGCTGTGGAAAAGAAAAAGAACACAGATGAGGAAAAAACCAAAATAGTTCAATCTTAAACATGACTCACACCTTCTGCCAGCTCTTCTAAAAAAAGAAAAAATAACTCAAAAAAACCTCCCAAAAGTGCATGAAAGATTGATTGGTATTTCCTGTTTGTAGAAATTGGAATAACTTCTTCAAAGCTAAATAGAGAGAGGTCTGATGTCATGTCTAAAAAGATGAATATTTGATAAACCCTCTTTACAAGGAAGAACATTAGGGAAAACAAGAGATCCCAAATACTCTACCTCAAATTAATCTTATCCCCCTTTTTTTTTAAAGTCTTCTGTCCTTTCCTGATTGGGAACACTACTGAAGAATCAAATTCTTCCCATTTTATTGTGCTGCATGGTTACAGTGTGAGGATGAAAAACTTCCTTTTCAATCACAGACATCCTAAGGATAAGAAATGAAGGAGTCCCAGCCAGTGAGGTTTTAAACACACTGTTGTGTCCATGTGACATCTGCCTTTGCAGGGCTTCTAAAGAGTATGTAGAATTTGCTGGTGGTGTAATTAAGCCTAGAGTTAAGGGGAAAAAAATTATTCATTGCAATACTCTTGATAAAAATTAATTTGAGACGATTGTGCAGCTAAATCTCCTTCTTTGCCCAGTACCCTGTGCAGTCATCCTGGGATTTCCACACTGTGATCCTTTTTGCATAGATTAATAATTAGAGAATCCCAGTATGAGGTAATGGCCAACAGCAAACTGGAGATGGGCTTACACACGCAACAGGTGCTGTTTTTCTAGGCAGTCCATTGCAAAGGTATGTAGATGTTTATTTGTTTGAGATTTTTGTTTGAGTTTTTTTTTATGAGAGGAGAGAGCAGACAAGGAAGAATAAATAAATGAATGACTGTTGGGATATGGTGATTCTTTACCCCTTTTGGAGCATTCAGGGAAGATAAAGCAGTCTTGGAGTGACATCATTTTTCTGTGAAGAGGAATATGAGGCCAGCCCGATAACCAGAACCAGAACTGAGCTATTTTATAAAGGTATCAATACTGGAACTGGTTTGGTGCCATTCTTCCTCAGCCATGGTCAGCTGCAGCCCTTTTTCCACTCACTGGCTTTTTGAGTGACACAATTACTTGACAGTGTTTCTATGTGGTGAGTGTTGGAATGATGGACTCAGTAGCTGGATTCTCTTGACATTGCTTTGTCTTTGGTGGTAAAATCTTGGCAAAGCAATTCTCTTTTTTCTTCCTGCAGATCAAGCTGCTTTGTTTGGCATTGCAGAAGGGAGGAATAGGAGACTTCATGGGCACCTCTGCCTGTGTTTGAGTCATCTTTTCTGAAATGGCCTCTGTATGAGACATCTCTGCTCTGCTAATGTGCTTAATTGGCTACATGAAGAATGAAATAGGAAATATGAAAATTTAGCTAGGTTGGGGTGCATCTGTAAAAAGAAAGAACTGCACATGAATGCATGCATGAATATACAGAGACCTGCATCTATACCTGTGGATGGACTGAGATGGGAAGCTTTTTATGCTACAGGGCTGAACAAATGAACACATTTGTTTGGACTTCTAAATCACATGTCAAAATTATTCTTATTAAAAGATAGCTAAAATATACTAAATGAAGTACTCTGAACATGAACTCCTTTTTGTTTTTTAAGTTGTTTTGCTCTAATGCTTTCTTTAGTGAGGGCATGATCGAATTTCCTTCAGTACCAGTTAAAGGCAATTAATAATATTTTGTTTTTATAAAAGAGAAGAAATACAGTTTTGGGAAAAAATCTGCTAGTGCTAAAATTCATTTTCTGTAGTTCAAATTAGAACTTTTTTCCCATCTATTTAAAATCATTTCTGCTATTTTTGTTTTCTCTTTAAATGGGGTGTTTTCCCTTTTTTCTTTTAGATGTCATTCTAGATAATATTTTTCAGTAAAGCCAGGGGATAATACTTTTTATACATAAAATTTCAGGTTTCATTTCAGTGGAAAACCTGAGACTGTCAAAGTGTTATTGGGAGGTGTTGTTTGGGTTTTCTTCCTTCCCCAGGATGAGTTTAATAATAAAAGTAAGGGACTGGCAGAAAGACACTAAGTCTCTCTTTTTATTGCTAGGTGGGAATTTTTAGACTATGAAATTAAAACGTATCTTAGATATGGATTTAGGCACTGCAAGTTCCTGTTTTCCAGAAAAGGCTTGGCCAATGACAGCCGTGCTTATAAAGATATTTAGTCTTGGAGTCTGAGCTGGATGCCCAGGACTCTTTGTGAATCCCAGTGCCTGGCTATGGAAAAAGGAAGGCTGGATGTCAGAAAGCTAACTCCAACTAGCTTGGCTGCCACCTGGGTGAAGGATAGGCTTTACAAGGAATTTAGTCTCTTAAGGATGTGGATCAATGCTTAAGTGACTAAACAAAATGAGCATTTAACTCGAATTAATTTCAGTTGAATTTCTGTGTCTGCCTTGCTGTGAAATGTTCTAATACACTACAAGACATTTAAATACCTTTGAAAATTGAGTCCCATTTCTCTTTTGGAAATAAAACTTTGGTCCTAAGTAAATTACCTATGTAATTGGCAGTTAGTATTTCATCTGTCCTTACTCACTTACTAGAGACAAGGCAGTGTGAGTGTTTTGGGTCAATTTTTAACATGTACACTGTTTTTATTTTTTCTTGTTCCTGCCATGGCTCAGCACTTAGGTTATGTCTGTAGTGACAAAGCCAAATAAAAGACATACTTTTAACTCTTATGGGCTAAACCAGAATTCCCACTTGGGTAAATATGACTGTAGAACTGAGACATACAGACTTGTGTTGTTATCTGAGTGTGTTCAGTCATGAGATGCCCCTGATATTTAAGTTAAAACTATAAGCAGATTACAAAAGTAAGATCCTTTCCCTCGGCTTTATTTTAACCTGATCTAGCTAGACATAACTCATCCTATTTATCAATTGCTCAATTTTTACAGTGTAAGCCAAACCCTCATTTTAATGAGATCTTTGACTATATTAGCATTTAGCTGATCACATATTTTAGATATTGGGTGAGGAGCAATCAATATATCATATTGCTTCTGTATGGTGAGGGGTTATGAATCTTTTCCTAATTAAGTCAGTTATTGATTTTGCTGAAGATAAGATTGAGACCTATGAAGCACTTGGATATTGCTTTTGTCTGAGTCTTTTGGGTTTGTTTCATTTTGCATTTGGTTTTACCGACTGCCTGTTTTAGAATTGTCATCCAGTCCTGTCCAGCCCTGTGGCTGGTGAGGACAGGGCAAATGTCTTAAACATCCTGTAAGATCAAATGAATCACTAGAGATGCCTCTTTCTCTCCATTGGTTATAGAGACAGGATAGTCTCCTGGCAATAAATATTTTACTTCTAGCAGAATTTTGCCTCTGAATCAGAATTTTACTATAGTTTTGCAGATCCAGTAGACACATCTGTACAGGTATTACAAGTAACTTTTTTTTATTGAAATGACAGTAAAAAAAGGTGTCAAGGAAGGACACCTTGCATCTAAAATTACCCTTAACATCTCTGCCTAGTAAGTGCATACATCTCCTTGTAGCCAAATACATGAAAATCGAGTTTCAAAGTACCATTTTGAGCCAGTGACAATTTGATCAGTAATGTGTGGGGAAGTGGATAATTCTCCTTTCAGTCTATTCTAGATCCATTATCCATTTTCTTGCCTCACATGGGAGCTTTGGCAGATAGTACACATGAAGCCAGATCCACACATTTCCAAATCTAAATCTATCTCAGCCCCCTACACATCTGCTGCCATTTGAGATGATACTGGGGTATCTTTGCAGCTCCAGTAGGGATGGAAGTCTCCTGTCTGTCATTTTGGCATCTTTTAACCCCAAGTAGCTATGTCTGATACTTGTTGGCTTCTCAAATTATTATAATAAGTGCCCATCCAGAACACCTAAGTTCTCAATGAGATGAATCCTTGAAAAAATAAATCCCATCTTCAGAACAAAATCAACCTTCCTTCTGTAGGGAAGCCAGTCAGTTGACATGCATCCTCCACCTCAAATTAACAAGGATGTAGAGGAGGCAGAACTTGACCTCTTTGTGGTCCACCATCTCATGCCATTGTTGTCTGCTGCTCTCACCTACACAAAGTTTGCCCTAACCAAGACCAGTTTCGAGGATTCTTCTGCACGGTTGGTTTTTCACAGACACAAAGGAGTTTTTTTTTCTATTTTATTTTTCAGAAAACAACACTTCGTAAAAGACTTGAGCAAAGTCTGAGACCTTGTGAGTGCTATTTCAAAGTTTTCATGCAGTTTTTTAATGCCTACTTATCAAACAAGCCACGTGATATAGGTACACCCCTGCCTAACCAAGGGCCTTATCCAGAGTCTTTAGAGGTTGGTGGGAGGCCTCTTGCTTGACTACAGTTAGAGTTGCACTGTGCCCTTGAAGGTTTTGAGGGTTTTCTTCACAGGTTACTATCACAGCTTCAGAGCATGATTTGTTCCCTTGGGTTCTGCACTTTGTTGCACTTTCTTTCCCAGTGGAAAGTTCTTCATGTCCTCTTTCAGTGTGGGCGGCCCCCTCCTCCCTGCTGCTTTTGTACATGAAACCTCTAAAAACATTCTTCTTATGGGTCTGATGCAGTTTTTTTCTTTGATTGTTTATTTCAAGACATGCATATAGAGAGTTTGAATATTTCAGTGTATTGGTACTTATTTTTGTGATCTTTTGCACTAAGTTACTCTGACAAAAACAAAAATCAGAAAAAAAGCACACTTTCTGGTGAACCCTTGTAATTTGTAAGCTCGTTGTTTGTTGTTTGTAATGTGTTGAGTCTACAAGCCGAGCTAAGGAAGGATTAAGGCAACAGTTTGTGTTGACAGTGTCACTCCATATCTCGTTCACCTCTGTTTTCTTCATCCCTCCTTTTTCTTTAACATGTGGAGCTATAAAATTGCTGCTAGGAGTCAGAGGTGCTTGTTTCACAATTCAAATTAAGATTATGATTTTTCTCCTGGCAGTCACAGAAACCAAAATGTCAGCTGGTGTTCAACCAGAAGGAAGACTGCACTCCATGGTGGAAATGTAGTCACCTAGAGGTGGTCACCTCCAAGGGGAAAAGAGGACATTAACACTTCAAACTGCCATTGTGATGGGGCAGTGAAGGAGGCAAAACCTCTTGGAAAACGTGCGCTGTTTGTAGCCATGCATGGTAACCATCAGGTGGATATGAGGCTTTCAGGTATTTTTCAGTGGTTGGTTTTTGCCATGGAATGAATTGCTACTCAGTCTGCCAAAACTTAGTTTTCTTGGGGATGGTTTCCCTCAAACGATCATAACATTTAATCAAATGTTGGGTACAACAGGTGATCCAAAGAATGGTGTTTGCTTTCCACTCCCCATCCCTCTCTCATTTAGGATGCTTGTGGCAGCTTTTTTCTAAACTACTGACTGCTGTTCACATTGCAGCACCACTTAGTTTTGATATGCTAGTCATAACTCTCTTCACAAATTTCAATCCCACAGCCCTAAATAGAGTCCATTTGGAACGAATTCTGCATGGGAAATTATTTACTCATTTTTGCATGCCCTTTAGAGCTCCTTCCTGCATCCTTTAGGCACACCCTTTTCTGATGTGTTTTGTCATTGCTGCCAATGCAGCACCCGTGTTGTCAAGAAAGAAGGATTGTTTCTTAGGTAAAGCTTAGATACAGCCAGTCACAGCCTCACTCCCCATTCACAACACAGTGGAATTGAAGTTTCAGGAGCTTAGGAGAGCAAACAGGTACATTTTTTAAATTCAGACATCCAATCATAAAAATCTCTACTCAGTAATTTTTGCAAATGAAATCTGTTACACAGACCATTATATCTAAACGATAGTGAGAACCCTTTTTTGTCATACCTGACCTTCTTTGAAACCTCCTTTGTGAAAGAAACAGAGCCAGCTTCAGCCCTGTTGTAATCCTGTTTAGGTCAATGTAGATACATCACAGATGAATTTAGCCTCATATTGCTCTTGCATTGATTATCTCCTGCAAACTGGAGATCCAAGTCAGGACTTAATGTTTGTCATCCCTTACTGCTGTCAATGAGAGTTGCATTCACTGAAATTGTGTTGTTTTCTAGCAGAACTATGGTTAAAATTTGGGATAAGGGAATGAACTTCAGCTCCACAAAGCCCATGATATGGCTTAAGTCTCCTTCTAAAAATGTGTGTTTGGGGAAGGTTGGTCTGTGGGTGGTGTCTTGTCAATCAACTTGGGAGCCTGCCCACAAACACTGGAAGGATTTTATGGGATTTTAATGGATAAAGGCACCTTAAAAAGAAAAAAAAAAGGCGAAATGGCAGCTGGGATTAAGTATCTGTAATAATAAAAATTTGGTTCTTTCTACAGATGAGCCCTTCATCATTCATTTTACTTTGTTCTACTCAAATTGTATTAAATAAATCTCTCAGAACTCTGTTCATTTTATTAGCAAAGCAAAAAAAAAGAGAACTTTTTTTAATGGTTCATCCAAGGGTAATGCAAGAGTCTCTCAGTTACAGTAAAAAGCAAAATGGAGATTTAGATTATTCCCCTTTCACTCTCTGGTTTTCTAAAGAGAATTCCACAGGACGTTGCCTCAGTCTAAGTCAGTTTTGTAGACAATGTAACATGTCTTAAAACCCTGTTAAGGGATTGAAAAAATTTAGCCTTAGCTTCTTTTGTTTTCTATGGTTACTGTTGTACAGAAGAAAGACTTAAACTGTAAGTAATGTATATTTAATAAAAAAAGACTTTTTGTATGATTTTGTGTCGAACACAAATGCCTCCTCCTGTGTTTTTATTTTATTTTCTAGCTGAATGAACATTAAAAAGTGCTGATTACAGGAAAATGAATTTTCAGGTGTTTACATGTTAACTCTAAGCCAACACACCTCACTGGACAGTACTGATTTCAGCTGTGGCTAAAAGTTCTTGTCAGAGGAAATCTGGTCATCATCCACATCCCTGACATAACTCCTTAATGCTGGTATGCTGGCTGAAAGGTGTGCCTGCAGATTTGCCTTGGTTCTGGTTGGAAAAGCTGCCTGGTCACAGCTCTGTAGCTCTGTGCCCACGCTCACAGATGTGTGCACACGTGCTCTGCCTCCCCAGCCTGCCAGGCAGAGACATCCAGTGTGTCCTGCTCCTTCCTCTCACACAGCAGCTGCACTTCTGGCTGTCACAGGGATCACACTCACACCCTGCTGCCTTCACTCGTGTCCCTAGCATGATAAAGGGGACATGGCTCAGTCTCATGGCAAGTCTTGGCTTGAAGTGTTTGGTCTGATTATTTTTCCCCTTCCCTGGAAGCTGAACACATAAATCTCTCAGTCTTCTTTGGAAATCACAGTGTTTGATACTATCAACCAAGAACCAGGAAACACTGGCTTGGAAAGTAGCCCATCCTAGGAAGTAAAAGTAGGAGAACTCTTCAAGAGTTTCACGTGCTTGGATCTGGTACAATTTCCACCCTAAACTTCTGGTACTTACATATTCTGTGTTTCAATCAGCCAAAGATTTTCATATTATCAAGGGAGACATGGGTCCCATTATCTGACGAATTTCTCTGTGAGTTTTGTTTTTCTTTTCATTTCTGGAAAGCCTGTCCCCCCGAAGGCAGGGTTAACACAGGTTTGTAGTCCTGCGTGGAGATGTGCCAATGGCAGAACAGCTCTGCAGTGCCTAATTTGGGGTTCTGCAGGCAGTGGTGCACAGTGTCCTTCTCGTGGGGCTGATCCAGCCTAGCCCAGGCATCCCAGTCCTCACCCAGCCATGCAGCACTCAGTCACCAAAAGAACCCTCCTGGTGTCCCCTTGTCTCTGGTGGCTGCAGGAGGTGGGGTTAGGTGTCACTTGACTTCGACAAAACTTCAAATAACAATTAATTCCACACCAAGTTGCTTCACTCAGAAAAAAAAAAAAAAAAAGCAAGACAGAGCTATATAAATCATTCAGACTCTCTTCATAGCTAATCTGGTGGGAGCAGTGACCTTACAAAGGTTTGTAAGGACAGTACAATCTCCAACAATTTTATTTTTAATCCAGACCTTGGAAATTAAGTTTGCATGGCTTACAGTCTGGAAATGTCAATGTTAATTGACTTCCATTTTTCTGAGTGGAGAAAGAAAAATTATTTTCTTTTTCTTTAATACCTTAAGTGGGTGCTTTAGTCTGCCCTATGATTTTGGGGCAGTTTGGGCTTTTTGGGGTTTTTTTTCAATGCATTAGGCTTCTTTCTTCCTGAGTAGGAACATGGTAAGTTAAAAACATTATTCACAGGTTACATTAAATATTTGCACTTGTGTGATGGAAATGCATATATCTATTTGGCAGACTGACAAAACTTCATTTATTGCAGTTTATGGCTAGTTAGCAATGTCTGGAAGAAGGGATAAGATATCACCGTGAATTGTGGTCAAATCCCCTTCTTCCTCAGCACCTGCTCTCCTTTTCTATCAGGCAGAATTAAGGAGAAAAGTCTCTTTTGCAAAATACACATGAGTAGCAGGTGCTTTATGTTAAAGCTTTATTCCTTCAACCAAAGGCCCATGGCCAAATGTGTACAGGCAAATAGCACTGAGTGAACATGCTGTGAAAGAAAGGCAGGAGCCCAGCTGGAATCAGCTGTGGCACTTCTTTGCTTTTTGCCCACAGTGTAAGCACTAGGCAGCTGCAGTCAGTGCTTGTTGTTCTGTACCTGTTGGCCTCCAAGGAATTATAAAAAGCAGCCATACAAGGTCATATTTTTCTTACAAATCCTCATGCCAGTGATGTCTGTATTTACCTCTTCTTAGCTTGAGATCACTTCTCTTCCTTTCTCAAAGCCTAAATTAAATAGCCTTTGCCTCAGTTTAAGCCCATTACAGCTTGTCCTATTGCCAGATCAATGGAAAGAGCAGCTCAATCCCTTCCTGCCATGCTGCAGCCCTTTTCCTCTGTTTGACTATCTTAACTTTCTGTTTAGTTATCTTACCCCCACAGCTTCCCACACTCTTCAGTTCCTCTGATTTCAGACAAACCAACCCCACTTCCCTTACACCTTTCTTTGCATTATTTAACCTATATAATTACAGAAGGCAGCCTGTAAGAACTTAATGTTTAATTTAACAGTTGCAGTGTCAGAATTCACTATAGAACAACTAATCTACAGAAGGTATTTTTTTCTCTACCCCAAATTATTTTCCTCACTCCAACTCCCTGCACTCTTCTCTAAAAAAATGTTTTCAGACCTCTGCAGTGATGGAGGTCAAACCACCTTGCAAACCAAAACACTGATGGGGCATCAATAGTATGATTTAAGAGTCTGCTACAGATATTCATGCATCAGAAAGGAGCTGCCTGGCACAGACATCAGCTGTTTCCTATTACTGCTGGTGGCCAGGATGGAGAAGCACCTCAGCCCCATATGGTTTAGCAAAAATCTCCCTTTATTCGTTCACCCCATCCTCCTAAAAGGCTGCAAGCTGATGTGATGAAAGAAATCTGCTTCCAGGTGGGAGGAGACTATTTAAAAAGTGACAGGGAAGAGATGATGTTGGGGTTCTGTTTCCCCCACCAACACTGCCAAGGGTTCAGTAAATATTGTAATAAGAAAGTTACTGCAGAAGGAAAGGATTTTTTTTTGCAGAGCAGACTGTTGTGCAGGATCCTCACAATGTGATCCAGAGGCTTCTCAACACCATCAAGTTAAAGAAACTGCAGACTAGGAGAGTTCAAAGGGACTTCAGGTATCTGTTAGGGCAGGTGCTGGTCCTGTGATTTGAAACCAAACATACCACTTTGAGACACTGCTGTGGAAAGAAAGAGACTCAGTCATTCCTCAAGATGAATATTGATTTATATGTGTATATAAAAATATATATACTCACCCACCCACCAAATATATATACACACACCATAAAATACATATACCTACATGTACTTATATATGGTGTATATCTATAAATATATGTGTAAGTCCCCTCTGGTCTACATTTCCACTTCTCAGCTATTAAAAAAAACCCCTTGGTCACAATTTCCATGGAATAAATTCCGTCCTTTACAGTAGGAGGACCTGAGTTTGCTAAGGCAAAAGAAGTTTTGCGCTGCTTCTTGCCTCTTATCCCATGTGGTATTTGACATCCTAAATCCCACTTGTTGACTGGCACAAAATACCCACAGGGCTCGTGCATCTGGGACCACAGCTCCAGTGCTGAGCTGCTGGCTGCACGTACAAGGAGGTGAAGGGAGATACTGGCTCTGCTTTGAATCTCAGAGCACACGGGGTTGGTGTGGTGTGTGCCCGAAGAAACTGAAATTCCTTCTTTTGGTGGGGATACTGAGGACACTTAGTGAATGTATTATGATCCACTAAAAGTTACAGGAGATAATAAACCACAAATTGGCCAATATATAATAATCACGGTGGTTTTAAAAAAGTCTCCTTCATATTTGCTTCAGCCTCTATCTTTCCTGTGCGTCTCATGGCCCTAGCATGGCTGCTGCCTACTGGTGAGCTTACATGTTGATGCTGATTGAAATAAATAATAAAAGACAATAATTAGTATTTCTTTCTCTTATGAGAGATTGCTATTAAAAACAAAAAAAAAACAGATGATCTTAGAGGATAGGACCAAACGTCTCAAGGCAAAGAAGAAACAAATCATAAATTCATTACAAAGCTGTCTCTGAAAAAGTTTTTTATTAGTGTTTTGTGAAGATTTTTCATTGAGTGGAAGCTCCATGAAAAAGATTATGGAAATGCTCTCCAAAGAAGAGCAGCAGCAGCTCTCTGAAACATAACAAGATCTGCAGAAGAGGTTCCTGCTGCCCTTAGGGCTGGCAGATCCAGCAGTAAGACAGCTTTTTGTAGACAGGGGAACTGTGTTTGAGAGAGAACTTAACTGGAGGAGAGCTGCAAAGGCTCAGGGGGCTCCTGAGCTCAGCATTTTTCTGATTTTGAGGGCCAGTGGGTCTCCAGCTCTGTGGGTGGTGCTGTTCCACCCCAGCAATGGCAGGCCTGGGATGGGGAGTGCCTACAGAAACCATTTCCCAGGATGGGAAGCTGGAAACACTCACAGCAACACTACATGTATGTATCAGGGAGTGGTTTCTGGATCTGAAGCCATCTCCTAAGTGTATTCTCTGGCTACGGATTATGTTTCAGGCCCAGTCTAGCAATGTATTCATATAAACAAAACAGCAGAGAGGTTTGCTACCCTTGTAGGGAATTAATTAGATTTAAATTTGCATTTGATTTGACAGTGCTCTCATAATATGCTAAAATCTTTGTAAAAGAGTTGTGAATATTTTTAAGGCTTTTATGCTTTTGGAGTTCAGATCTCCATGATGTGTTCTTATCTACTGATATTCGCCATCTTATGCCAAAAAACTGACAATACCTGCTTGTTTCAGACTACAGCTTCAATTATTGAATGTCTCTTTGTTTCTTTCTTAGTCTAGTACAAGAAATAGTCTCCAGAAAAATACTATGAAGAGCTAACTTGTCATCACCAAAATACAAAAGTACAAGTTTGTCCTTGCCCTCAAACATAAACTACCTTGCATACACTATGGAAAGAGATCCAGAACCAAAACTAAAAATATTATTCATCAGCCACAAGAATTTGGAACAGAGGAACTTCCAGCTATGCTCAGAAGAGCTTAAATTTAAAGTTCCAGTATTGCACTAATTCAATCCATTTGGGCAGGATCAGTGGGCAGGAGCCACACAAACATATCATTCATTTCCATGGGCTTTTGGCTGCTTAGCACCACAGAAAGAGCCTGAGGCAGAATATGGAAAAACAGTAGTGTCATTATCAGTGTTACTTTGCAGGTTTAACACTGTGCATAATTGAAAAAAAAGCTTTCACATCTAGAAAATCATATCGGATCTATTTTGAGCCTTGTTCTCATACTCATTCTCTTTGTCTGCTACTTTCTCACTCAGAATACCTGACTGAGAGTCCAAACACAAACACAGCGTTTGCAGACTCATAAGGATGGGCAACCTGGCCGGGGCTTAGAAAGGGCTTGTGTCTTTTGAGCAGGCAACAGGCAGAGTGCTAATGCTTACTGAGCACAGATTAAAAATACAGGAACAGAATCCTTCTAGTGATTAAATAGAAATTGATGCCTTTCTAAGGTGAGACACTGTCCTCTACTTGAAAAGTTATGTGAATGTGAGGCTGAAAGCTATCACGATTGATTGGCAAGGGTGGGATTCAGCTTTATGGTGAGTAACCTCATTTAGGGGTTCAATTTGCTTCCTTAAAATACAGTTCTAATGGCATTTTCAGTATGCAACAAAAACGTGTGGTTGGCAGACATGATGGAGGACTTCATGGGAAATACCAGAACAATAGATAAAGAAGCAGCTGTGTAACCAAAAATGTCTACAATAACACCAAATGCCAGTTTTTAGGTAACCAGGTTTCACCCTTAACTTCCCTGTCAATACAGAGGTGCTGATATTCTGCTTTTCAAGCTGAGCCCCCCACACACGATGTGAAGCTACAACAGCTGTGTCCACGTGTGATGGGCACACAGACACACACACACAGCGTGCACGTGCCAACTGAAATACAACACACCTTAGCACCCTCTCAAAACATGATCAGCATGCAGAGCTTTGCAGCACAAGTTCCCATTTTAATCAAATCTGTATTTTTTCACACATGGGCACAAAATCCAGTGAAGTCACGAGTCTGCCTGATAACCCTCTGATTTCATGGACCTCATGAAATCTGGATGAAGTTTCCTTTTGTATTTTGAGGGGAAGAGGTTGCAAAGGAAGGAAAAATAGGCTTGCTGCTAAGCATCTGCACCTTATAGGCAAAAAAACAAATTTCAAAGGAGTTCTGCCAGAAGGCAGATTTCTCAGAGGAATGGTGATAAGGGAGCTGTTCAGGTTTAAAGGGGTACTGAACTAAAAATAATCAGCATAGTTAAAAAAATATTGAACAGCTGTTTTTCACAGCTAATGTACACCATATACAAGCTGCAGTTTTGGACATTAAGGTGAAATGGTGAAGCTGACTGCTTTTCACAAATCTTACAGCTGGGATGTCAGGACACTGATATTTCAACTCAGAACTGTCCCCTGCCTTCCCACTCCACCCCATCGCTGCTCAGGAGCCTTTAAACAGTTCATCAGTACCTGAATCAAAGTCCCTCGTTCCCTGGAAGATCAGCAGGAATTTCTTCAGTTAAGTCAATAGGTCAAAACTATCTTCTGAGTGAGTCAGAAGGGACCACACATTTCCCATTTCTATTGTTCCAGCAGCTTTCCTATCATTACCCAGAATTGCCATACAGTCCATGTCCTCTCTTTCAGTGTCCTTACATTTTTACAGCTTACCTCCATTAAAAGTGCTTAAAAACAGCTTTTCGAGAGACCCTATATTTGAAATTTTATTTTTACATGGCTTATGTTCATGTTTGTGTGTGTATGTTGCTGGGTTTCATTTCTCATCTTTAAATAACCTCTATTGCTAAGTAAGTGTCTTAACTTTCCCCACCCAACCAAAAGTTCTTTTTGCTATTTTGCACTACAGACTGTGCTATTCAGAACAAACAAGTAACAGCATAATAAATTCCTTCAGAGTTCATTGGAATTATGCTAGCAAAGAATTACCGACTTACCCTTTCCCTCATTAGCATCCTTATGGTACAGTTAACTAATGCAATGTCTGGGCCAAATTCTCTAGTAACTATTAAGGACTAGATCACCTTGAGAGCTCTGCATTTATAAGATTATAAACCCAGTGAAATTTAACGCTGCTCAGAAATGAATCGAGCTCAAAATTTACACTGATTAAAGCTGAGTTACGCTTTGTACCCTCTGACAAAGTTCTGGCTGAAATAACATAAAATAATAAATCATTTTCTAGCTCCTGCATTTCCTTTTCCCTGGGGAAGAGGGAGAACTCTGGTTTGGGTTTTTTCATTGTTGTTTTTTCTTCCTCTTAAGTCCCCAAAGCATTAATTAGCTGCTTATATTTTTCTCTACCAAGTAATAGATAGTGATGCAGTTTGTTAACCCAACTAGGACATTTCTCCCAGAACTAAACTCCCTTGTTATTAATACACACCTTCCATGGGATTACAGTTACTGAATTACCTTCTAAACCATTACCACAGTATCTCAGCAGGAATTTCCCCAGACAATTTTTTATCCTACCCACAGATTTGTTTTTTAAAGATTATCACTTTTGCAGTTTTGTATAGTCCTCTGGTTTTGCTGAATGGTAGCCAGCTTTGCTCTGAATGCTGAGAATTGCCAAGCATCCTAACATGCATGCATTCCCACCCTCATCCTCCAGAGAGATGTAAAATTCTGTTTTCTTATTTTTGCAGTTATTCATTTTTCTGCTTCATCCATTTAATCTGTGCTCAAGGGTCAACTAGACCTAAATGAGATATTCCCTCCCTTTCTCACCCACACTCTCCTCTCTCTATTTACCTTTTTCACCTCTCTGCAAGTAGAAGGCTCTAAATATCACAAAATATTTTAGGGCTAATTGTGGGAGGTTAATGAATGATTTGATCTCTCTTCAGGATTTAAATTATACAAATGTAGGAAAAATTCACAGTGTGGTAAAACCCTTTGAAATCTGTTCCACTAAAACTGACTCACAGTGCAACTTGGCCAAAATGTTTAGTACCAGCTCCAATACAAACTGAAAGCAGTAGGAAAAATGCCTCTTTCAAGGAACAGAAAACAAAAGTGTACATTTGTACACTAAGTGTCTCTGTGTGATTTTGATTCATGGAAAAATTCTCATTGATATAATTGTACTTGAGCCACTACTCTAAGCCATTATAAAATGGGAATTCAGATTTGGGTCAGCAAGACTGGCTGCAAGGTTTTACAGATTAGTGTTTCTGAAGCCACTTGGAAGGGGGAGGTTTATAGAAAACAAATGTAAATCTGGGTGATAAGAATTGTGGATGCAGTTTTAATGGAAAAGCAGTGATTTTTTTTTTTGCATATATAAAATCTGCAGAAATGTGAAGATTTTGTCAACATTTCCATGGGTAAGTTATTCAAAATCTTCTACTCTAGAAGAAATATGCCATATTAATAAGGCTAGAAAGGGGTGCTCTGTTGTATATTATGCGTCAATGGAGAAAAGGTGAAATTGTCTGCAACTATGTGAAAGGAAAACAAACCTCTTCTCAAAAACACTGTGCATTTTCTTCCCAATAAGTTGTCAAAAATATTATTCAGCTGCTCATTTGGGATAAAAAGGCCCTTTGCAATGCCAGCCTGTTCAGGGGACAAAGCTGCATAATTTTGCCCATTACTCTGGCAAAGTGCTAGCGGAATTTCTCTCTCACATTAAAGCAAAGCTGTTTGCCTCCATCTACAGCTCTGAGGTCCCTTGTGGTAAAGTTGCTAGGAAAATGGTAAGTCATATCTATGAAAAATCGCATAAATTCCACACACCCCCCTACACCTGACATTTTTCTCCTTTTCTGCTATTTGTTCAGCCACAATAAATGCCTAGCCTTTGTTGTGTAATGGAGTAGCTGGCAACGGGACATTTAACTTACCAGACCTCTGCAGTGCAGAAACAGAATGAAAAAAATCCAAGCTAACTTAAAAGCCTTTCAGCACTACAGCATTGGTGGCAGAGCTCTGGACTAAGTGTCGGGACTGGGTCATCAAAGGCAGAAGATTTTTACTACCCTCCCCTTAAAGGAGGCAACACAGAGAAGTAGAAAACACTTCCTGCAGCAGGCATTTCCCTGGCAGTCACCACAGTGTCATCCCACATTGCAGGACAGCTGTGATCCCTTCAAAGCACAGGGAGGAGATGCAGCTGCTTCAGCATTGATTCCCACCACCATCAGTAGTCGTAATTTAATGCTCCTTTGCTGCTGCCACTCTCTAAAGACCATCTTCTGCTCATGCTGCCTCTCCTGCAGAAGCTGGAAGGGATGCCTTGACCAGAAGGGGAGAAAACACCACTGTGAGGATGGGGAACTTCAGGGGAAGTCCCATTATCCAGGTGAATCTTCCTCTAAGGTTTCTGAACCCCAAAGCCTAACATTGCCAGTCTTCCAAGAGCCATAAGGGGATCTCTCTATTTGGAGGGAAATACGAGTCAAAAATTTCCAGGGTGTAGTGAAACGAAAACAAAAAATATACCTTTCTCCCTGTTGTAAGAAATTACAGGTCATCGTGTCACTATGGTTTTACTTTCAGACAGTCAACTCTCACCTGTTATCCTTTAACAACTGGAGGCAGAAAAAATCCCCTTTTCCCGGAGTGTGCAGATTGCACATTCCCAAGCGCCATCTACTGGTGCTCCACCTGGAGCCGCTCCCAAGCACACGAGCATCCTTCGCTCTGGCTTTTGGCAGGGCGCGGATTCAACAAACTTGTGTTCCTGCGAGTTTCAAGAAAGCACAGAGACGGGTAAGACAGGAAAAGAGAGCTCCTGCTCTGGGCCTGCAGAAAGAGAGCCGCTAGAACCAGCTCCGGGAAAAGCTTCAGCCTGGATTTCATCAGATGAGAGCGGAGAATTCAACCAGAACAACCAAAGCCGTGCAAAACTGGACCTCATTTGTTCTTCTTGAGAAACTTCCTGCTTCAATTTCTTCACCCAAGTAAGGAAAAGTCTTGAAAGAGTATATTCAGTAAACCCAGATCTCCTAGATCATATGACTAAATCTCCAGAGCTTTCAAGATGATTTTCTGCACAAGTTCCCTAAACATTGTATTTTTGTCAAGACAGAGAGCAGAGAAAAACACCTTTGTTGGTTGGTAAATCTCTATCATTTTCATTAGCAAAACTAATTAAAAATATATTTTATTCAGTTTTACTAGGTCCTGTTTGTTTTGCATTTTTCTTTCCTAACTATCTTCCCTCCCTTTTTATAGTTAGTTTTAGAAAATAATCTTTTATTCTTTTCTGTAAAAACTTTGTTGAATTTCAAGCAAATTTGCTAAAATATTTGATACCTAAGCTAAGGATAACTACATACTAGGAAAAGTATGGACTTAAAAATATCTTCAAGGCAACTTTGAATATTCTCAGTTCTGAAGAAGTTCTTTGAAGATATCATCCCAGCTCTCTCACCTGGAGACTTTCATACCCTGAAGTAGCTCAAAGCATCTACTGAAGTATCCAGAGGCTCAGTGGCAGGTGCCTTAGAAGTCATTATGGTAATGCATTCCTGATTCCTGGGGACTAACTGTTCTTACCTGATGGGACTGACCCACAGGGGACGTGTTTGTGGTGCTCACCACCACTGCCAGTCCATAATGGCCCTTTGCTGGTGGGCAACATTCAGGATGTTTCATACACCCATTGCTTCCACATATGAATCAGGACTCTGGGTTCTTCAGAGGACCAAAAATATCACACATTTCCATCTCCCCTCAATTATTGTAGACTTGGAATTATTTTAAAATATAAAAGCATAACCCCCTGCCCAGTAGCCAAAATATCTCCAGGCATTGCCGGCAAAATTTGGTTTGAATATTCCTCTGTATATTCTCACCCAACAAGCCAGACCCTTACTGGAAAAATGGGGTGGTTTTCAAATTATGTTAAAGAAATTAGGACTTGAAATAAATATGTCACTACATTCTTTGTTACAAACTCCCCAGTTTTGGTGAGCTTTCTATGCAGAAACCTTCCCCTACTCAAGAAGTCAAATATCTGCAAAACTGTCTGTACAAATCTCAAAAGAGGATTTTTGCACTTGTAATGGTCCTGATCTGTAACAAATTGATGTAATTTCCCATGAAGGAAAAGAATAAATCACAAATCAGGAAAAAGTGCCTCAAATAACAGACTCAGGAACCAATCTGCCTATCAAAGAAACAGAACCTCAGTGCAAGTCCCCACCAAAGATTAAGCAGCAGACCTCCACAGCACCCTGCCCAAATCCAAGGTCCCATTGGCTTTGTTACTTGTGACAAATTCCAGCTACTACTAAAAAAAAAAAGGGCCAACATAATCCAGCAATGTGGCCTTTAGCTCCTTGAAATGAATGCTAATCCTCCCTTACACCATGAGCCACAGGAGGGTTGGCCTGTGGCTGACAAACTGTCCAGTTTAGGATTCAACACAGACTGGGTTGTGGCCCAGGCTTATCACAGGTGTGGCATCTTTCTGCAGACAGATTCAATTTTCTAGCATTTGGTTTGGCCTTTGTAAAGCATTTGCTGGCTGCCCCATCTTGATCCAACTATTGGGGGCAGAAGATTGGTTTTATATTGTGCAAAGATGGTGCCACTTGTAGAGGTCCTAATCTTGTATTGCAATTCAATATAATAAGTCACCATTTCAAAGGAACTTCCTGTAACATTTTTGTGTTACTCAAACTGGCTGCCTTCTGTTCCCTAGGCCCCAAACAAAAATAATTACTACAGCTTCCCTCAGTACCCCAGTTATGCTCCCATATATTAATTATAATGAAAATGACCTTTTAATATTGATAACCTGCATCTTTGTTCAGATACATTTCCTTACATACTGGAGGTTAATAAGATGCACACAAAAGAGCTAGATGAAGGTCAATTTACTTCTGTTTTCTCATTGATACTAAAATCCAGGACATAAGAAAAAGGAAAGAACAATTTCAAATGCAACCATTCTGCTGAAAACTCAGTGGATACTTTCCTTTATAATTATTATTAATGCTTTCCTCCCATAGAAATTTAGTGCAGACAAGTTATCACCAATGAAGAATTACAGAAACACATCTGTGCAGCAAAGGTCAGATGAGATTAGAAGAGCTAGTCCTATTTAGGTGTTTTGTAATACAGAATTCTGAGTCCCAGGGAAGCCAGGATGAAACTTTTCAGCCTCAGAGACTTCATACTTCAGCTTACCTAAAAATACCAGGAAGAAGCCAAGACCTTTGCAAGTCATCAGGGATTTGTTTTCTTTCTCAACTGACTACTAGAGGAAGCTTCCTCTCGAATAATCAATGCACTCTATCCCAAGCAGAATTTGTAGCAGGCACTGGTCAAATATGCTCAAGGCATGATCAGCACCTGAGGTAAATGCCACTGGTTCCCCTGAGATCTGAGAGTTCAAGTCTTTAATACATGTAGTTTAGTACTTTCATGCAAAGCAAGCCCATTCCTTTCTCTAAAATCAGCCAAGCCCCCTCTCACAGAGAACTGTAAAACCACCAGACACTTCTCACAGAGGATGCCAATAGCAAACACCTTCTGTAAAGGCCTAATTCAAGACTGAATTCTCTGGATGTACATGAAGAATGCAGTCTTTTCTGATTAAGTCCTCTACTTTAAAAAAAAAATCTTTGCTGCTGTTAGGTCTGATTTGGCTCAATTTTGCTTTTGCCTAATTGCCATTTCCACCTATGTTTCTACCTAGATTTGGTTTTCCTATTCCCAGTCACCCTCATATTACCCCTTATCATCCACATTTGGAAGAACTGAAATGACATTTATTACCTTCCTCCTGCCAATGCAAGCATCCTCTGCTGCCTTACAAAAATAGTAGCCACCTTACTGCAGAACACAAATTCTATTGGATACTTCAGTCACAGCATCTGTGCGGCTGAACCCAATTTACAAAACATTTATGAACTTATGGGCATTAACTAGTTGGGTCTGTTTGAAACAATAGGGAAATGGGTTTGTTTAATTTGGTTTGATTTAGGGTTTTTGTTTGCTTATTTTTAATAACCCAGCCTGGAGATTATAGTTGTTGGCAGTTTGGACATTAAGAGAGCTGTTTGGGAATGCTGTAGTGTACCAGAGTGGGGTATGGAGCACAGGCTCAGCAGTTACATAAAACACCACATGCTTTTTACCTATATATATATATATATATACATATATATATATACACATAATATCTATTCTGCAGTAACAGAGTTCAGTATATTGCAGCAGTTTCTCTCTGTATACAGAAGCAGAGAATCCTTTAGGTTGGAAAAGACCTCTGAGATCATCAGGTCCAACCTGTGACCAAACCCCGCCTTGTTAACCACAGCATGGTACTGCGTGCCACGTCCAGGCTTTCCTTAAACATCTCCAGAGATGGTGAGTTCACCACTTCCCTGGGCAGCCCATTCCAATGTCCAATCACCCTTTCTGTGGAGAAATTCTTCCTGATGTCCAGCCTAAACCTCCCCTGCAGCTTGAGGCTTTGTCCTCTCATCCTGGCCCTGGCTGCCTGGGAGAAGAGGCTACAGCCTCCTGTCAGGGAGTTGTAGAGAGCGAGAAGGTTCTCCTTGAGCCTCCTTTTCTCCAGGCTAAACATCCCCAGATCTCTTAGCTGCCCCTTACAAGACTTGTGTTCCAGACCCTTCATCAGCCTTGTTTCCCTTCTCTGGACACACTCCAGCATCTCAACATTCTTCCTAAACTGAGTGGCTGAGAACAGGACACAGGACTCAAGATGCAGCCTAACCAGTGCTGAGTACAGGGGAACAATCACTTCCCTAGTCCTGCTGGCCACACCCTTCCCCGAAAGCCTTGGCTTCCTGTCTTTCCTGACACACACAAATGGTTAGGATTAGCTGCACTACTGGCCCTGTTGTGTTGGCCTCCATGCAGAAGTTTTTTTCTCCAATAAATCTCAGAGCTCTCAGCCATTGCTGGACAAAGTTAATGCCATTTCACCCTTCTTTCATCAGAGGGAAACCAAGCCTATGTTTTCACAACATACTGGCCACTCCATAAAAGCAACTCTGGAGTAGCTGATGTCTGTAACTCCTTGCCCTCACTTGTGATATTTTGCTCATGTCCCCACACACCTTTTCAGATCCAGCTGCTGTTAGCTCATATGCCAGTGAAGTCTCTTTAAAATTCTGAACAATGCTCAACTAATGTTCCTGCTCGTTAACCCCTGTAAGCCTTAATGAGCTTAACTTCTACTTGTCCTTATTCATTTAATACATAGACTATCACCAGTTTTCAGAACAGTCTGGATATTTGTTAGTTTTTTTTAATTAACAGCAGCTAATTGAAAGGACAGTTTCTGGGTAAAAAAAGTGATTATTAAAGAAAATATGTGGCAATGCCGTGTTGTACCAACCCAGCAGAAATGGAAAAACTTACAATGACCTGGTGAGAATGCATTGCTTTTACAATCTATATAAAGCTATATAATACAGCTGTGTGTATATATGTGTACTTACACCAGCTGACATAATTCAGCAACCTGTGTCAGCCGGGCAGGAGGGAAATATTCTCTTCCCTGTAGACCATATCCATCACCTTCATCCCAGTGCCCATGAGCACTTTATGAACATGAATATTGCCCAAGGATAACTTCAGACACCACAGAGATGAATGCAGCCACCTTTAGGCTAGAAGAAAGCTGTCACTTGGTAGCATATAGTAAATATTTCAAGGGTCAAGAAAGCAAAACAAATCCAAAACAGAATGCAGCACTTAAATGAAGATATGGGAAGCAGGGACAAGTAGGTGGCCTGTACTGGGATCAGAACAAGTGACCTAATCCAGCTGTCAACATGGACAAGACACAGTGCTCGGGTCTGTGGCTGGGCAGCATTTGGTCACATTCACTGAATCCCTCAGGAGCCAGCAGACAGCAACTGAAAGACTTCTTCATTTTTTAACAGGTAACCTCAATCCAGGCGTCGGCCATGGCCCAATCCTGTTGCTTCTCAGATACAATTTCAATAAACAGCTGAGTGTTCCCAGATTTGGGGGACTGTTTTTGCTGTATTGACAGATACGTTTCAGTCAATAATGTAAACTACTTTATACTAATAATCTGAGTATTAGTTTTCTTAATTGCTATAAATGTCATTGTGGTTAAGAGACTATATCCAGATTCTCAAAATTATTTAAAAGTCTAATGCCAATTTAAGTCCCTAATCCACACTGATTTCCCTGGGAATTAGAAAGTAAAATACCTTTAAGAAGTTGAGCTGTAGTTCTTGTAAGAAAATTAACATGTACCCTCCAGAAAGATTATAAATTATTTGGTATGATATATTCAAAAGTCAATGGCTTTAGAGTGTATTATGTTTTATAAGTGGCTCATTTGTTTCAATATCTTGAAAACTTTTAAAGCGAGATACTCTTTCTAAAGACATTATCTAATTATTTCATAGCCAGCTTCAGAGATCAGGAAAACACACACAGAGGAAGATACATACATACAGATGTGTAAACAGCTGTTCATATTATTTTGTATTTCAAGAGAAGTTTTAAAAAGTATGAACCTGGTTCAAAACACCAGGACTAAACTCAGCTGTAAACTTCTCTAGCTGTGGGTATTAACTCAGGTAAACAGCATGTTTAGTATTAATTCCAGATCCTATACAACCTTCTTGCAGTTCAAAATAACTCTGATCCCCTTGAATACATTCAACATAAAATCTGTTCATTTTAACCAATAGACCAAAACATGTAATTTCAATGGAAAAAAAATCCTCTAGAACTATCAAACTAGGCACAAAAGGTGGGTTTTTTTCCTCTTCTTGAAGAAAAAAATCAGTTTTCCTTAAAGTTTTCAATAGAAAAAGAAAGAAAATAACAAACCCAAAAGTTTGGCATATGTTGTGAGAGCAGCAACTGATTGAGGCTTTTTGTGCACAGAATAACTTAGTGTTTCAATTACAGAACTCCTCACGTTTTAAAAGCAGCTAAGTATCTACTTCTAACAGCTGGGAAATAGCCTTCTGAGTGAAACGTGAGTGGGAAGATTGACTGTACTGTGTTAGCTCAAGCGAAGGGAACAGACTCCCAAAGGGGTCACACTCCCTTGTTGTGGAAATTAAAGGTGGATAGATTAGAAAAATTTAGAGTATGGAGTTATTTCTTTCTGAGGTCATATTAGCTGGTTTTCTGCTGATTGCTTCTCTGGTATGAAGCCCAGAAGTCTGAGGGAAGAGAAAGACTAAAGTTAACCCATGGAAAGTTAAAATTCTTGCACTGACTTCCAGACTCCGGGTCAGTCTCTGCCCTTTGCTGCCTTTCATCGGGAACAGGTAATAAAAACAATTACAAAAAATTCTTAAATTGATAATCTTTGATAACTGACTCCAACCAGGATACTAAACTTTCCTGAAACAGCTACCTGGCAGAAAGCAGAGCAGTCACCAGTTGTGCCATGGGAATTGACAACTTTTCCCAAGTATTTTGTTCCCTGCTCTCTTTCCTGGGTGACAGACATTCCCTCCCTGACAGACATTCCCTCCCTTAGGCTTCCTGAGAACAAGTTTGCAGTGCTTCAGCAGAGAAGATGGTTTGCTTTGCTCTTTGGCTTCATCTTCATTCCTGAAGTTGTCCAAAGAGCAACAAAGCTGGTGAAGGTCTGGAGCACAGATCCTGTGAGGAGCAGCTGAAGGAGCTGGGAGTGTTTAGCCTGGAGAAAAGGAAGCTCAGGAGTGACCTTGTCACTCTCTACAATCACATGAAAGGAGATTGTAGCCAGGTGAGGGTTGGTCACTTCTCTCCAGTAACAAGCAATAGGACAAGAGGAAACAGCCTCAAGCTGCACCAGGGGAGATTTCAATTGGATATTGGGAGAAATTTCTTCGCTGAGACAGTCTTCAAACATCAGAACAGCTGCCCAGGGAAGCAGTTGAGTCACCAATCCTGGATACTTCCTAGAAGGGAAAGAGGTGGGTAAGTGGCTTTTCATTTCACAAAAACACTTACTCTCTACATTCAGGGAAAAATCTCTGCTATTCAGAATCCAAAACTCCAGAGTGAGGTGTGGTTAATTAGACCATGTCTTCAGCTCAATCACAAAACTTTCACATTGATATCCATTTTGTCTGGGCTGAGTACTAAATGACAACCCTCTTTAGCAAAGCTAGCAATTTGATCATCTTGATTTTCATTAAAAAACAAGGAATCCTTTGTTTTCCTGAGTAGCTGTCATTCAGCATTCATTACATAGATCTGTCAGAAATGTTTCTCCACTCTTTTTCCTTACTAATGGACTTTAGGACATTAAGTTTGATGAAAATTGTGTAGGAGATAAAAATTATTAGATGTATGTTCAGAACATTCAAGGACCATTATGTCAGTTAGAATACAAAACCTTGTTTTGAGAAACAAAATTACATATTTCAAAACTTTGTTAGAACAGTATGAAACAGGCTTAATTTCCATTTAGAAAAAACCCTTCTACATTTTTTTAAAATCTGAACTATTGCAACCTTCCATTTATTGAAATATAATTTTAATTAAAGCTTCAGTATTTCAAAACTCAAAATTAATTTGCTGATGTCAGTATATATATGACATATCTTTGTCTTGAAAGCATGCTATTCAACCAGAAGATTATTTTCTTTTCTTTTCATTGAATTATGCATGTTTCATTAAATTGCAGCAAAGAGCAGTGCCCATAAGTTTTTTGTTTCCGTCTAAGATTATAGAAGGTCGGTGTCTGATTTCATCTTAGACTGATTTACCAAATGGATTACTGAGCTACTGCTTTAAGCATGGCCATTTTCTCAGTATTCTTGCCAAATCTTATGTATTTTAAGTCTCTTTCTTCACAAAGCCACAAAAAATACAGGGCTCTTGTGCCCACAGCATTCTTAATTTGAAATAAAAGCAGCCAGGTTGGAAGCATATAGCCCAAAGCTGGAGTTTGAATTCATTGTGAAACCTGCCATAAGCTCTAAGTGTCTGAGGTTACTTATTTGGGCTTGTCCCTCCATCAGAAGTGTGGCCCACATGGAACCAGTTAATGGGGTCAAAATTGTTGGAACCAGTGCTCTTGGTCCTTGCAAATTTTTTGAAGGAGGTTGACCAACTGAGACTCCTCACATAAGAGAGCAGAGGTCACCTTGAAAACTCCAGCCACCAAAGACCCCATCCTGTCAGACATCCACGTTAAATTCCATCTTGAATTGGACACATCTGCAGCTACCATCCATCCCCAGCTGGAATATCCCCAGCTATTAAATATGTTGCTCTCACCCCTCTTGTCTCACTGAGCAGCAAGAATTAGGTAAGGACGAAGCAGGAGTAAAAAAACTAGGGCATGATACTGGATAATCTAGCTACTAGCTCATTTGTTTCATCTGCTTGAGGTTGGCAAGTTCTGGGTAATGGCAGTCCAAATTCATTGTGAATGATAAAAATAGTTCCAAGGAGGCAGTTAATGAGGAATGGACATGCAGGGCCAGGAACTGGACTCAGTGATCCTTTTGGATCCCTTTCAACTCAGCATATTCTGTGATTCTGATACTTCTGTTGCTTCCCTGTGTCATATGGGCACCCAAATGTTTGAAGCTACTTTGGTATCCTCCAGTAAAAGACAGCAGCTAAGCATAATAGAGAACATAATTCTCATTTAACTACAAAGATAAATACTGACCTATCAGAGTTTGTAGATCATGTTTATGCCATTAAATTGCATGACTTTTCTGAAGAGAACATATTTTCCCATTCAGAGTCACAGTTCACACAAACTCTATTGCCTACCAACTAATTTATGGATATGAAGCTTTCAAGTGTTTAATTGGAAATCTCTTCTGCTGTCATTATATTACATTGATAGAGGAGCTTCATACCAAATGCTTTCCATGAAAACAATTTCTAAATCAAATTATTTTTAATGTTGTGAGTTTTTTGCACATGAATAAGTACCTCAATTGAGATGTATAAAACCAATTAGACCCCTATTTATCTCTGCTTAGCAACTTGGCTCCACTAATTTCTTTGGTCACTGTGTTTCACTTCAGAGCTTACTCTCTTCATACATTCTGATGATTGAATTACTCAACATTTATTTTAGAATGCATTTATTTAGTGGTGCCCTTTCCAGACCGCTTCTTTTTTTATCTGATACTGAAAGTCCTGCAACAAAAGTCTTGGAGAATGTAATAAAAAAGATGCATTAGTTACCCTCTATGTGCTTGCATAACAAAAATTCTGAGCAATAAATAACATGTAATTGACAGGAAGAAGAAAATTTCTTAGTTTTTTCCCATTGTCATATTAAAACCTATGTTGAGTGGAACATTTAATTACTAGCACAGATACCCCTGGCTATTTGGCTTTTTCCTGCCCTCCCACTTGTCCCAGAAATGGTGACCATTTTCAACTTTGACTTCACTTTCATAATGCACTGTCACTTATGCTTAGGTGCTCTTTTATACCATATGGATAAATCCTACAGTGACTCACTCTCTGCTGGGCAGTAGAGCATGTTCTCCATTAGATAGCCCCTTTATATATATAATACATAAATCCAAAGAAGCAGTATGTCCTTTCAATGCTGCACTACTTCAGTTAAACACATTACTGATGTGCAGAGTTTAAAAGTTTGGAAGGATATAGTATCGTAAGGCTGACAGGATGGTGAAAGGCAATCTTAAGGATAATATGTATCTACATCATGACCAGCAGATGTTCATGCTCATTTTTGACAGCATAAACTATTTTGTTCCATATGATCCATGAGTGTAATTGTGAGGGTTCTTCCCAAGGTCTCACCTATCAAGTTGCATTTTGAGCCAATTACTTCTTGAGCTACTTCTCAAGGAAGATGGACAATGGATTATTTTGATTTTCACATATATTTTATATCTATATCTACTTCAGTAGCTATCTATGTGCACATATATGTATGTTTGTATATATACATATATATACATGTATAAGCAAATATTCTGCCTTGCATAGATTATATGAATATATGTTATATAAATAAATGTATTGAATAGGCTTCTACAAATCAATTATCTATCAAATATGTATTACTTATATTTGTATATTACATATATATTGTTTCTATACACTATATTATTATATACTCTGCCATTTACATATACATTATTTATTAATTATTTTCATTTTATTTACTCAAAGCTCTTTATTTCTTTCCCTCCATCTTCTGTGTGGACCAATGTTATTCATTGTCACTTGAACCATGAACAATCAGAAACAAAACACTGTCTATAGTTTTTATAAATTACTGCTGAGGAGAAGTCAATACAACTATGCATCATGGATTCACACCTCACTTATTTAGAAAAAAGATGTCCTGTTGGATGTCTAATTTGTCACCTTAATCTTGCAGGTCAGTTGCTCTTATTTTCTTACCTCAGCCTGAATATCACATTCTGCTGGTGAGCATATTTCAAAGATATCTAATCTTGTTGATCTCATGGTACAGTGGGCATGATGATGAGGCGTGAAGAGGATAAAAATATCAGAAGGAACATTAATCTCCTCTTAATTTTCCAGTCAGTATTTTCCAGATGTTGTAAAGAACATTAATGTTTGATACCACATGGTGAATCATCATTATTGAACTACAGAATAGGTCTGTGGAAAAAAAAACAACAAAAAAAAAACCTCCAAGACATTTTCTCCTCCCTGGTGAAGTAAAGTATATACAGTGTCAGTGACAGTGAGCTTTAGGGAGGGTTCATGTGGCATAAGTCTCGCTTCCTTTAACTCCAGAAACTTGCAATATTACCAGCTCTCAGTAATTCATCATGAATCTTGCAGTATTTGTAACATCTCAGTTCATAGAAATGCTCAGCTTTGGTTTCTGAAATAAAAGTGCCTGCACATTTGAGGCTGTTTTGTTTTGTTTAGCATCTTGTTCTTCCAGAGGAAGGATATCTTTAAGTTGTCTAATTGGTTGATATCAATAAAAACAAATATTACTGCCTTTGACCAAGATCTGTGAAAATCCCCACAGGAGGATATTCTGCTTGTTTCCCATCTCCATTTTGAGCTATTAAGCTCTATTCAGAAACTGAGCCATTTCTTTGGAAATCTGGGCACACATCACCTTGCAGACTTGATGCCAGAAACCTTTGCAAGTGCCACGAGGGAGAAAACCACTGCTACATGAGCAAACAGGAACATGCCAAATCATCTCAAAACAAACATCCAGGAATTATTGCACACTTCACTTTATGCTTTTTTGCCTGGTGAATTCTCCCTTGTCTTTAATAAAACGGGGAACAGGAACGCTGCTTTTGGAAACTATAAGGAAAAAAGAGAAAAACAGTAATAAGGGCAGCTTAATTGACTGTATATTTGCACCTGAAGGACATTTTCTAGCAAAGAGTTAATTATTTATATCACAGCACTGATAAGAAAGATCAAGCCAGACTCAGCTATCCTTGAGGTTGAACTTTCAGGAGAGTTTATCACAACTCTACCTTTTCTTCCACAAAGTCTGCGCTTGTTTTATCCTGTCTTACATTTAATTAATGTGGTATTTGGTGTCAGAAGAGCATTGTTTCTGCATATAGCACACAGCACAGCAAGTCCAGGTAAATCCTTTGGATTCCTTTTTTTCTGTGGCAGTAATGCTTTCAATTTTTCAATTCACTTCTGGCCTAATAAATCCTAATCTTTGGAACCACCGTGCTACTTAGTTCATTAATAACAATAATAATAATTATGAAAACAGTAGAAATCATACACTGTTTGAGACTGAAAGGTCTTTGGGCAAGGACCTGTTCCAAAGGAAATACACACAGCAGAGCAAAACAGGATTCTGGATTATAGTGAGCATCTACTACTACAGCAAAGATACTTCTAGGGATATCTGGATCTCAGAAAGCTGTACATTAAAACCAGCCCCTTTTCTGTGGCCTTCTAGATGTCACCTTTTAGAGGCAGAAGAACCACTGGTGTGGAGCTAATACTACTAAGTTGAATGGAAATGAACCAAAGCAGTACAACTGCATTTGAAGCCAGAATCATATATTACTACAGTATTTTTTGTTGTGGTTCTGTAATAAGGGAAAGTGTATCTTGGAGCCATGCAGAGAACAGCAAATTTACTATAACTGCCAGAGACAAGTGGGCATGAAAAATGATCAGTTCCTAAAAGCTTTTAAAGCAGCAATGTTTGTCCTTCTTGGCTTTATGAAGGTCATAAGTCTCTCTGGTATGATCTAAGAAATGCTATAACAAAGTTCACATAAATGCAGCTGTGTCCTGAAACTGTGCTCAGACAGACAAAATTTCTTTACAGAAATAGCCACTCAACTTTTATCTGCAGAAGACAATATTCTGCAGAGGACTTTTTCAGAGATGCAGCCAACTCCCAACCACAGTCCAGTGACAGAATGATGTATAGGAATATTCCTGCCAGGAAAGCACTGTCCAAAACTAACATAAACTTAATTTATTATTTACTTGGCTTATATATCTCTTTATTGTGGCTTCCCTAGGTGTACACAGTATATGCACAGATACACACACTAATATATTTCTGTATTTTGTATGTAGACATACATATAAAATATATATATATATATACATGCACACACATACATATATATGCACATACATATATGTATATACATTACATTCTTAATTTATTTTAGATATTATCTAGGGCACCCTACAGTCTGGTCCAAGCAAAGGAGCAGACGAATTTTTGCTACTCCCAACAAAAGGAAAGACCAAGTTCCTAAAGGGAACCCAGCTGCACCTGGTCTTCCTCTGCCCCAGCTGAGTCCTGTGTCAGTGGTAACTTGGCTGTGCTGGACACAAGATGGGGAAATGGAGGAGCTGAGTCTCCATCCAGCCCCAGCTGCATAGCTGGAGGAATTGGCAGTGCTGTAGGTGCCCAGCTATTCCTGCTTGCTGGGCATTCAGTGCTGTGCATCACCATGATTCAGAGACACAGCCTGTCTTCTGCAAAGCTTAATAAAAGAACCTGGCAACTGAGAGGAGTGACTTTCCCTGGTGGGTTCTTCTCTGTATCCTCTGTAATTGCCTTCTACCTGGTGAGCAGCAGTAGAGCAGACACCCTGTACAGTGACTGATGATCCTGTTCAGTGCTATTAGGAGTACACTGTGGACTCGCCCTTTACAATGCTGTGTTATTCTACAGGAACAGCTGCCATCAAATATTTCCCAAATTTTGGAATTGGTACCATCAAAAATAACATAAATTTGAAGAAAAGAATGGCCCTGGTTATTAACCTGTTGTTATTTTGCCTCAAGCTATGTTTGGAATCAAATAAAAAAAAAATAAAAGATCCCCCTTTAATATGGAACTCCACTTTCTCTGTACTTTGCTGCCCCTTCCCAATAAAGTGTCTTCCTTTATAATGGATGTTTCTCTGCCCTTTTCTTCAAAATGCTCAATGATGGAATATTCACAGCCTTTCTAAGCAAGTTGTTCCAGGGTATTTTCAGTCAATGTTCCTTATTGTCCTTACTTTTTAAAACATTTGTGTTGCAGTCAATACAAGATGAAACTCAGAAGATGGCTTTGTCCAGCTGAGTTCTTGTGCTCAGAAGACACAAATCTGTGCACAATGTTAGAGAAAGATGAAAACAAATAGGAACAGCAATATTTCTATCTAACTCTTACATAGCACTTTTCCCTTGAGAGATTTCCAAGGACTTTATAAAAAAAGATTTGTCTTATAACTCCTTTTTAATGGATGGGGCAGGGCAGGCAACAATCAGTATAATTTGCACAATTCCTCCATCACCTCACCAGAGAGGAGAAGAGAACACAAGCATTTGTTTAAACACCATCTGTTTTCATACTTAATTCTTTTGTGAGAGTTTTGAAAATACTGCCCTAAACGACCAAGGAAAGGTGAATTACAGTCATCCCAGGAAAAGAATATTATCCATAGAAGATGTATATCAAGATATACCTTTCCATCTACTTTAGTGGGACTCAGGTGAGATCCATAAGCCTTAAAATAGGTATTTATAGTGTTGTTTGTATCCTGGAATAAAAACTTATTTACTCAATCATGAATAATGATATGAGCTCAACCTTTCAAAAATATGAAAAACAACTCTTTTTATCACCCACCATATTTATGCTAATACTTCAGTAAAGTTATGGAGTTTTGAAGTGTGTTACATAGTCCAAAACTACAGTTTGACAATTAACCTTTCAAAGGAGTTCTGCAACAAGAAGCCTCAGAAAAATGTAATGGTAGCAATTTATTATGAGTTCCTCAGTCTAAATAGCCTGAGATACAAAAAAAAAATCCAGGTTAACTCATCAATGCCAAAGGAGCAATTGTTATTTCACATTTTGCCTTTGCTTTAAAGGTACAGTGATTCCTTATCATCACACACTCGCTGCAAGAAGGGATGGACTCATAATAATATGTCATTTTTAGAGTGAGATATGAAACAAATCATCAGCATGCTGTCTCTTAGAAGACAGGTTATTTCAATTTTAGACTAAAGGAAACTGGAATAGTGAAGATCCTGTGTCAGCTCAAGAAACCAGACAAGAAATTCTGGCTCCTTTACATCCCTTACTTAGAGATCTGAATTGAGCCCAGGATTTCCAGGTAGAATACAGTGTGTAAATATAATTTCTTTACTGATAAACTTTAAGGTTTTCCTAAGGTCCTATATCTGATCACTCCTCTTTCTGTGCAACCCTTAGTTTCCCCCATGAGAGCTCACCACCTGAAATGTAGAGACTTCTTTAAGTTCCACGTCTGAGGGAGATTCAAGCCTCACCTGAGTTTCACTCTTTCTACCATATTTTTCATATTTGTACAGAAATAGAGGCATCAAGCAGAGGAAGTCTGCAGGAAACAATCTCAAAATTCCTTTATTTTCTGTAAGAAAAAAGATGTATTGTGGTGTGGTGAACCAAGGGTACATCCCAGGATGCAGCTCAGTGAGGGAAGAGCTGTTCCATGGGCTTGGTTACAGAGCAGAGGAACTCTCCTATTTGCTCACCTTTCAATCCATGCTCATGACATGAAGTGCACAATTACATTGGTTACTGTGGGGTTAAAAGACATAAACCAGGAAAAAAAGCTATGTGTGTAGACCAAGGTAGAAAGCCACCTCACACTACAAGAAGACTCACAGACATCATAAACAGACTTTTTCCTCCTCCTCTTTTTTTTTTTTTTTCTTTTTTTTTTAATTCACACTCTGTATCAAAGATATAAAATCTCAGTTGGAACCTGAAGCCAAATCCAAAACACAGTAACAGTCACAGTTAGCTCAGGGGAACTGAGAGAAACAAGAACAAAATCACACTTTCTGATGAGTATGGATTCACAAATCAATGGAGACAGGAAAGGAAACAACACCAGGTTTGCTTTCTAAGGCTGTGGTCTGGTTTGACAACAGGGAGGCTGGCTCATCATTTAACCATTCCACCAGATATAGTAAACTTTGAAGGATTGCATACATGAAATGCCACTGCAGCAATATTTAATTAAAAAAAAAAACACAAATGACAACAACAACAACAAAAAAATCCACAATTTTCTGGTTGTTAATGCAATAGAAAGGAATTCCCAGCAGTTCTGATGAAGGAAGCACTGGACAGCTATTCACAGGTCTTCCCCAGCACACAGACACTCTCAAAAAGATCAGCTTGAAAAATTGCTTTGGAGACCCTGACAACATAGAGGGAGAGCTGAGCTGTGAAGAAAAGTTGAAAAATATTCATAGTTCAATTGCTGGCCCCTCAGTATTGCCTCTGAGCATGTTTGCAAGGAAGGGCACAACCTTTGAGTTCATTGCTGTGCAAAGGAAGCTGCTCAGTGCAGATGCAGTGGGGACAGGACACATTTTTGCATAAACTCATTCTAGAATCACCATCAAGCCTGCAGGCAAAATCTCCTTTTGCTACTGAAAGGCATAAGAGCTTTGCCAGGCTTTTCCACAGATCTCAGCCTGTGCACATGAAGCAAAGGTGGCAAACAGCCCTTCTCTTGCCTCAGAAGAGCAAGACAAATCAAATTTGCAGATGTGAATGCACTTTACTGTTGCTGCATAAGTACCCTCAGCCATAAGGAAGTCAGTGGAGCTCAGGCTCTTGGCAGAATTGCCTCTACAGATACAGAGAGAAGAAAAAATACATGTTTCTTTGGCTTCTATAAAATTTTCCTGATATTGGTGCATGAAGTGACTAAGTGGAAATGCAGTCACCGTTCTATAAACATGGAGTACAACTAAGAGACACCTCAGTGCACCTTCTGATTAAGAGAAGAACATGATATTACCCAATATTATTTGCAACTGCACAGTTAGAAGTTCTCTAGGAGAATCTAAAAGCTAAATTTAAGACTGCAGGGACCCTTTTAGGTTCCTCTTTTTACATTATTGTCATAGTTTCTGAGTATCTATTCAGAGTAACAATCCCAAACTTCATTGAATTTCAAAAGCATTTGGATGCTTCACATTTAGCAACTCTTTCCGAAAGTACAAAACAAAGAGAAAGAAAGAAAGAGGCAATTTGTCTACATTTATATCAGTCTATCCATACTAACACCCTGATTTTATTACTGGAAAAATATCTGAAGTTTGGTGATTGATGAGTAACTGTGACAACATCAAATGCCAGTAATAGGAAGTGTATTTAGAAAGAAACCACAAAAATTTCTTAAGCTTACCTTTTAATTTTTTACATGCTCAGGTGTTGATATAAACTTGTCAGCAGCATGGCCACTTCTTTCTTTTTCCTAAACACAAGAGCCATAAATTTAATGATGTCTATAATGTACTCCCAATACTTCAGAGATGAGCAAACCTGCAGTTACAACAGCAATAATAAAGAAACAAAAAATATTCTGATTCCTTCTCTTGAGGCCAGAAGAGCTGGGCAGTAAACAGCAATTTACTCTTGTAAAAGAAATTTTATCACAAGAATGATAACTAAATATGTGCCTCATTTATACAAGTCACAAGCCAATAGATTCTCACGCCTGCATACCTGTACATGAACACAGATATACTGAGTACTGCTCAAGATATGAGGAAGTTTAAAAAAAAAAAATGAAAAAGTAAAACATATAGTTTCTTTTCACATAGCTCCCCCTTCCCTGTTGTTGAGATAAACAAGAACTAGTGACAAAGTTCAGATTTTGGAGCTCTCTGCAGTGAGCTCTGAAGCAGCAGCTTGCAGGCGAAAAAATCCATTGTGTGACCTCACCAAGAATTATCTTGGTATGGTAATAAAGAGGAGCATTGACACAAGAAAAATGTGCACTGGTTTGCTTTAGAGCTCACATTGCAGTTTACAGCAGCAGAAGGCCAAATGCTTAGAATTCAAGGCACCAACAGTGTGCCTGATGAAATGAAAATTTCATGTTGGATAAGTACTCAAGTGAGATAACTTGGTTTTATTTCTACTTTCTAGAGCGTGCAGTCAGAGATGGCTGGTGCCCTCAGTGCAAGCTGTCACCAAAAATCAGCACATTAGGAAAATTTACCCTGGCATTGAGCATTTCCTCAGATTGGAATAGGAAATCTGCTGGACCTGTAGGAATGGTAACCACGGTGGAGCAGATGAGCAGGTTAGGTTATGATCACAGTCGTGTTGGAACTCTATCACTTTACACATGTTTAAAATACTTATTTCCTTACTGTAGAAGCTACTTCCTTCTTTTTTGTTTTTCTTTTTCCCCTCTGGCTGTTTGACAAACACCCAAAGAAACAACTTTACTGACTGAGAAGGGAAGATCCCCGACTCCCAGCAGAGATCCCTCAAACCCAGTGTTAATGCTTTGAGTTTGCCTTACACATTTTAAAAGAGTTTTGACTGACAGAATATGCACAAGCTGTTAAAATCTGCCTCCTGAAAAGGCTTAGAGTATATCAAAGCCATCTTCTTTGGGGTTTTGTATATAAACATACATCTCATGACCATGGGGAGACAGTTAACCCTCACACTTGGTTGAGTTGATCAGAAAACCTCTTTTATCTCTTAGACATATTCTAAATGCTTTTATCATCAAGAAATGATTGCAGTAGATACTTGGGTGAAAGCCTGTCACCTGCTCCTTACACACTCTGTTGCTTCAATTATAAATAAAAATTAACACCCAGACCCATGCAAAGCTATTAACGATTTTGACATTTCAAATACCGTGGCTCATTTTACCTGCATGCACTGCTGTTTGAGTGTGGTAACTATTATTTCTTTTTCCCTTCACTACACCCTGGCTCATGTGCATTATATAACATATTACTTGAACCTGGCTAATTTGAAAGGCTGCAGTAGGATAAACTTCAGGATGGCCTGAAGACAAGACATCCTACATCCTACATGTTGAGCTATTGTCAATATTCACAGCTGAATCCCTCTGGCTACCTGGTATTTAATAGCTCTTTTAGCATCCCACAGTCACCCATTCATTTTTCCCCACAATGTTCCCTGTGAGGTAAGTCATGCTCCTCAGATAAGAAAAGGAAATTACTAAGCTGTTTAGACAGAGTACTTTTGAAAAGGGATCCATATTGTCTTAAAACAAGTCAGGTCTTAAATATTCTTCAGCTATTTAAGGAGACCTCTGGAGGTCAGAAACTACCATCCAATCTCCTTTATAGCCAGTTTATGCCCATTTTTAATGATATTAATGTGCCTGGTTTCCACTGCCTTTGTGCCTTCTGAGCCTTCACCCTTTTTTTTGCCAACCTCGATGAATTGAGCATGGTTGGTCTCTGTGAGGAAATAACCATTTCTTCTTGGTGTCCCATGTCTCAGGGAACTACACTGTCTTTGGGAGTTTGCTTGAGCTTACAGAGACAATGCAAGGAGCCAGCTGTACCCACACTGCTGGCAGGGTGAATGAGCAAGGGGATTGCTCATCCCACTTTGGGGTGCTCCAGACTGGGGCCACACTGCAGTGATCTGGCTGATGAGCAGTGAGAAACAGCACCTGAACTAACATGCTCACACAGACCTTACCTGGAAGAGGAACTGAATAACCAGCCTGAGATACTGTTTTATAACCCTAAAGTTAGACTAGATCGGTTAATGGTTTATGACTGAACTTCAGATTTGTTTTGTTTTGGGGTTTTTTTGCATGAACATACAACTGGAACTTGTTTCTGTATGTTAAGACCAAATCAAACCTGTATTTGTGCCCAGCAATAGTATTACAAAAACATAGAAATCACAGCCAGATGAGATACAACACAGTCAAAATGACCCTACCTTAGACCAATAAGCTGGGTGAGGCAGTGGAGTGACATTTAGTGTGGTGTCATTCAGATCTCAACCCTGCAGACAGTCTGTGCCTGTCCTTGGATAGAGTCACCCACACAAAACTTCACAAGGAAGCCCTAGACATCTAACTTTCTGTGAGTATCTGGAATGAAATTAAAATCTGTGTAAATCCTCCAGGTGCTAAAGTAAGGTAAACTAATTTTCTTCTACTGTTTTCCATTGCTTTCCTGTCCTCTCATATTCCAACATTTGTAGGACCAGGAAGTTTTGCTGCTGCATTTGGATGGAGTCTTACAGGAGACTCCAACTTTATCTCTGTTTCCTAAGGCTTTATCTCTACTTTGTAAGGCTTGTGGATATTGCTTGCAAAAAATTATTACAGTCAGTGTTTTACTGAGAAATGTGGGTTGCTGTGCCTTACCTGCAATGTGTTCTGACAGCACATCCCTCTCTGCATTATTGCATATTTAAGAAATAATTGTTCTTTGCCAGTTCTTCCCTAGCCTTGTTTGTTGAGACACAGAAAGTTCCTGTGATCATCTGACATTTATGTGCCCTTCTGCCTTGACTGGGCATTTTCAATGAAATTGGTCACATACTTGAAGGTACAATGTTCCTACAAGTTTAATGATAAAATAAATGAGGGAGAATAAAAATAACTCTACCTTCTTTCTGAAGTTAATTTATTTTTATCATGAACGTTGTCTCAATCATGTGTCATGAATCTTAGACACACACCAGATTCCTAGTCAGGAAACCTCATTATGATAGATTCTCTACAGATGCATAAATGCCCCAGGCATTTTGCAATGTAAATGAAACCAATCTCACCTTCATGATATCAGAATGTCTCAATCTATTCTATTTTTAGTTAGAACCAGAACTTGCACATCCTTCTGTTCAAGAACAAACAGAGTGAAACAAACATAAAAATTCTATGAGGAGGTCTGGAGGAAAACAACCAACATTATTAAATTCAGGGGGGTTGAAACAAAAGAAAACTAAAATAGGCTCGGCAAGAAAACCATCTATCCAGGCCAGTCCAATCTTGCTAGAAAGGAAAGGTCCAAAAGGCATTAATTCCACTTCTGTGTTATTATCCCCAAAATGCATCACTGCGATTTAGACATACAAAATGTCTTCAAAAAGCTTGGAGAGTAAAATGTTGACAAAGAAATATGTGTTATTAGTTTGAGCTGCTGGGTCACCCACGGGACAACAATACAAACAACCTGGCTAATATAGACAAAAAATAAATGAGTGGCTCAGGCTGCAGTCAGAGCAGGAGAGGAGAAAAGGATCACTAATGTAATGGAGAAGGACAGAAAATGAATACCAGGTTGAGAAGAAGCATGTTGGTGGAATAGGTGTGTCAAGAGGGATACCTAGATAGTTCATCTAAATGACAATATGAATGTTCTCTCCTCAGGTTTGGCTTCTTTCTGTCTTGTATATTTATGTTTTTGTTGTTGTTGTTCTTGCTTACAGCAAGTAGCTGGAAGGGAAACAATGTGAACCAATGATTACTATCTCACCAGTCTTTTAAGTCTTCAGACTTTAGGCAACCTAGAAACAAACAAATAATCAGTTTAGGGAACGTGGAAGTATGATAAAGAGGAAAAAAAAAAAAAGCAGTACAGGGATGAATGTGGTTTTAATTTAAGCCTTGTTACTGGACTGTTTACGAGTTGAAATATGTTATCTATGGGGCTGCAGGTGAGCTCCAGCCATTCTCGCTTGATTCCTGTTTTTTGCTAATTCTCAGTGACCTGAAACCTGTCTAAAGAATTATACATATGTTATTTTAGCTCCATCAGACTTTATTATGATGGTTTTTTGCCAAGAGCTGTGACAAGAAGTTGTAAACCTGAGAGGAATACTGCAGAAAATCTATTGGTGGTTCCATTCCAGAGAAAAGCATGCAGAAACATGGAAATACCAGGATCCACCAGGACTGGAAGGAGCCTTGAAGACATGCTGGGAAAGCAAAGGTGTGCCTCAAACATGACAGTGCCCTGTCCTCAGCAGTTTCCCAGGTCAGTACCCAGAGCTATCCTGGGGTGGTTTTAGAACTACAGATCTACAGTAATTTCCATGAATCCCTACAGGAGCTGAGGACTGGTTGAAGGTACTGTCCCTTCCAGAATCATAGTCACAGGGAAACCTGGGCTGGAAGGGATCTCTGGAGATATCTAGTTCAGCCTACAACAATAGAAAAGTTGTCTTCAAAACTATGGGTTCTACAACTGGCTCAGGCTGCCGGTTTAGCTCAAGAAGAGCAATTGCAGCTGCAGTTTGACAGGGTCAGGAAACACTGTGATGTGTGCTGGACTCAGACCTGCTGTGTACGTGAGGATGCACGGATACAGCACATGCTGACAGCTCCCATATGCTCCTCAAACAAAATCAGGTGAGTCTTTGTAAGGTTTTCAGTTTCCTCTTGCCAAGGCTGATCAAATAGGGGTGTTTTAAATGTAGCTTCTTTCCTCTCTTCCACAGAGTTAAACATAACAAAGGTATGGATCCACAATTGTAGCAATGATGGATTTATCAGAATATTATTACACCAAAAGCTGATCACACAAAAGGACCCTTGGAGGAATTTGGCAGGTGGATAAAAGGTTCAGCAGTGATCAAAGATGCTGCAAAAACAAGAGATTCCTTGATAGGTTTTCAAATACTACAAAATAAGACTGTATTTTAGCAGCCTGGAGCCTGAAAAAACATCTAATTTCAGGAAAATTGGTCTTTGAGATGCAGGGTATTTTCTTTTGATAAAGAACTGAAGATTCAACTTATAAAACCAGAGATCCAAATCCTAGGATATTCAAAATGTGCTGAATGCTGACTGAACACTATTATCACTTAAACAGAAAGAGCAGATTGACTGCTTTTGAAAATCTCATTCCGAAATCCAACCAGAGTGTTTAATCTACCCCTCAAATCCAATAGAGATTCACGTTCCAATGGATGGGTTATACTGTCCAATTTTAATTGACCCAGAGTGTAAAATTTGATATTTCTCTGTAGTTTTAGCAACTTTCTTCTAGGAAACATTTTCATCATCTTCAGCTCATTTCTATCTGTTCTCCACCCATTTCTAACTATTTTTTGTTGTCTGCAAACAAGAGGCATTTGAAAACCCTCAGCAGGATTTCTTGAAAGACATTAAATACTATTGCAAAAACGAGCTGCGCACTGTGCTGAAAAAAAGCTGAGATGAAAACAAACACTTTCCTTTCAACATCATACAACAAAAAGAGGTAAAATGTCTAGAGGGAGTGACAACATAAAATTACAACATGATCTGTACTTGGAAGTTCCATTTCTTTATATCCTCTCTGATTAGTTAGAAGTAGCTCATAGAAATCTTGCCTGGTAACTTAAGAAGGCAAGGTGAGGTCTGACGAATGTTTCTCTTAGGTTCTTGCTTGATTTAAAATTATTGTTCCTAGATTTGCTCTTTTTTTTTCTTTCTGGTGTTTTGTCTTTCCCTTTCTCCCACAGCAAGTCAAAAAATCTAAGATCTGAATTGCTTCACAATGCCTGCATTACCTGCCTGCTGGGACGTAGTAACTGCACATTGGCAAGATTACATTTATAACTTGGGAGCAAAAAAAGAAAAAAGCAACTCAGTGTAATGAGTTAGCTTAGGAATACTGGGGAAGAGAGAAAAGAAAAATGCTTTAAAATTGAAATTGCTCACTTTCTGCTGCCTGAAAGCCTCAAGCTTTAACAGTGATGACCACACAAATCCAACAGCAGCAACGTGCTGCAAACCCTCTGCTAAAAACAGGGATTGTGCAGCAAAACATCCCATCCTGCCATTTATTTCCAAGGACACTGGAACTAGAAAAAGTACAGAGAGGAGCAATGCTTGGCAAATATACAGAAATTCCTGTGGGTGAGGAAAGGCCTTGGAAATATGAGAACTGTGGAGAGTATGGGTAGTTAGGATGGGAACTCACTCATCTCCTCATTAGTACAAGATACAGCATATGCTATGTGAAGCTTCTCGTTGGCAAGTTCAAAACAAACAGGGAAAGAAAACAAATAGGAAAAAAAGGAATTTTCTCTGCCATAGGGTGTAGGACACTCGTAGAACATGAAGCTAAAGGATGTTGTAGATGCTAATACTTGATATGCATTGAACAATAAAGTAATTAAGTTCATAACACAGAACCCATTGACAATTATTATTGACATAGCCTTTCAAAGTGCACTGGGGAGAAGAGTCATTTATGCTTGTGCTGTTCTTAATCTGCTCTAGAGATTTGCTTGTGACCAAAGCTAGAGACTTGGCTGGAGTGATTTTTTTTAATCTGACCCACTGTATCTACTCTTACATTCAAGGAAGGTGGCCATAACTAAGGTAGCACTGGCATTCATCTTGCCTGTGAAAAAATACCATCAGTGGCACAAACCATTGCACTGAGAAACTAAAAAACACTGAGATTAAACTCCCCTCCTACAGCCCAGTGAGCTCAACCTAGAGTGAATCTGGCGAGGTTTTTCTCATCATTGGCAAAGCAAGTTCAGAGATTTCTTGCTGTCATGCTTTTGAGTTGGCGTGCAATCTCTCTGCTCCCTTTCAAACGACTTTTTAAAACATTTTTTGCAGCCCCTGTTCCAGCTACTTGGCAACAGGGAACACCAGAGCTGGAGTGAGAAGCTTCAAATGGACTGGGAAGCGTGGCCCTTACTGAAATTACTGGAGAAAGCTTTTTCTCTTTGTTTAGGATTTTGCTTGTTTGTTTGTTTTTCAAGTTGTTGACAGAAAACAGTGTCTGTAATAATTCTGGGCCTAATTTGATTTTCAAGCTGTTAGAGACCTGGCACAAGCAGAGCAGGTTTTGTCAGTGCTGAGGTATTTTCATTTGAGAGACAAAATTAACTCTGTCTTTTCTTCTTCACTTTTCTGAACAATAGTGGAAAATGTGGAGCAAAAGCAAGCAAAAACAAAGCCAAAAAATCTCAAAGGCCTGATGATGTAGAAGACACTTAGATTTCCAGTTTAACCTGACCACTGAGATTAGCAATCCTTAGGGTGAGACACAAACCAAGGTACCTGAAACAAAGGGAATTTACTTTGAGTTGGTTTTTTAATGAACTCTTCATTATCTAATGCTCACAAAGAATTCATCTGGAACAGAAAATATAAGGTCATCAGTCATAATAAGCCATTGATTAGTGAAAATTAAATAAATACATAAACCCATACCTTTCCAGTTCTGCTACTTCTAAGACCCAGATACCAAAACTCAGAGCCTTGTAGGTAGCTATTCCTTTTGGCAGCCTAATAATGACACACTCAGGAAATTTAAAGTGTACACGACTTTATTCACAGTGATCTTTGTTTTCCCTCTCCCTCTTTCGTTTCCCAATGGAAAGGCAAGAAAAAGGAGCATCTGTAGCATGGACCAAATTTGTGACTGGTTTTGTAGAGTGCAAGTCACTACTGAATAAAACATTCCCTTTCTAGTTTAAGCCATGTGAAAACCAGTAACTTCTTTAATACAGTCCTGAGCCAGGAGTGGCTTCCTGAGGAGCCTTTACCTTGTCAGGTCTGCACTCAGCAGAGCAGAGGGTACAGTATCCTCTTTCCTCATCCCAGATATTCACTGGCAGCAGCTCTTTGCCAGCGGAAGACATTCCACTCATTGCTCAAAATCAGATTCCCTACACCTAAATATGGTATGCTGGACATGGTGGGAGAGAAGTGAAATGCAGAATTTCCTGCACTGGGGCATGAGCAGATTCCAGTTCATTCAAAACTGTGCTGAATTCAAAAGGCAGTTTTGTGGTCTTCATAGTTCAGGGAGGTTGTAATGCATACAGAATGCTTGGGAAACAAAGTAATTGCTTGAAAAAGTAATTAATTATCAATTCAAAGTCAAATTATTAATATATATAACAATGCAAATCCCAGTGCTGTCCAAAACATCCAACAAAGCAATGTGCACACTGAAAGAAAGAGGCAGCCACGTGTGGAAGCAGGGGGGTAAAACACTGCATTTCTCTGCCTTGAACCAGAAGGACAAAAAGATCCAAGAATCAACATCCTTACTCTCCCCACTGTTACACACCAGCTAGAGGAAAATAAAGCATATGACGATTAATAAAAAAAAATGGCTTTCTAAAGAAAAGACTGATTTCCCCCCATATAATTGATTTGGTTTTCACTTTTCTTTCTACTTCCTCTCTCTGAATGAAGTGCCAGAGGCAGTAAACAAGGTGCTTTAATACCAAAATTACTCTAAAAAGCAAGTTTAATCACATACCTCAAGGTTTTTAGAAAAAAAAAAAAGAGTATATAGAGTATTTTGTCACTTGCAAGGAAGAAAAGTCTTGAGTTGGAATGGCTGAATTTTTTTTTGTTAAAAACATCCTTTTTCAATTTTGCAATTTTATTTTACTTTGGAGGTCGGCTCTCCTTCCTCTGGTATGACATCCCACACAACAGTTCAAGGATAGGGCAGCACTGCAGTTTAGGCCCCATTCACAAGGTGATGCAAGGAGTGGGGTGATGAGATGAGCCCCGGCTGGTGCCACATTTTGCCTTGCTCTGCCCAGAGTTCATTTGTTCCCACGGACAGCGAGTGGGAATCGCCCTGGGCACAGAGCACAGCCCACTGCTGGCACAGTGCAAAAGCACAGCCCTGGCTCCTGATCCCCAGCTCAACACCTTCTCTAGTCCCACACTTCTGAGCCCCTGAGCAGCTGTGCTCAAGACAAAGACAAGGCAGAGGAAACTCAGCTGCCCTTCCAGCTTTCAAAAAGCACTCGAGGACATTTTGATGATAAAAATGAAAATAAAAGCAAACCAGCAGATAAAAGCGTAACTCAGAGTTTTGATAGCAGCCAGGAAAGAGCAGTGCAGAGTGCTGATTGCAAAGTGATAGACAGAGGTTTCCATTTCACACATTTCCATTCTAATCTCACAATTCCAGTCCCACAATGTCAGGGCAGATCCCTCACGCAAGAAGCAATGAAAAGAGACAAAACAGGAGCAATAACTACAAAGCCCAGGGTACAAAAAATGGAAAAGGGAAGGGGGTATTTAAGTGCTCAGCAATTTGCAGCACAGAGAATTTCCATTCTACTAACTGATGGAGAGGCAAAAAGGCAAGATAAATCAGTGTTTTTTGGCATAGTTTGAGGAAAAGCTCCATCTGAAGGTATAACTGACACTGTTTGAATTCCAGGAGTAAAAATGCCAAGAAACTCACAGGGCTGTCAGACAATCAGGTGATCCTCTTATGACTCACCCTAATCCTCTGAGATAGCTGCCTGTACCTTGTGAAGAGCTGGGGTCCTTCAGAGGAGAGGATGATGACATAATGAAAACCTTTGTAGCTCTGCTTTTAGGAGCCTTCATAAGAATGCACAGAATGAGACAATTTAAATTTTAGACTATCCACAGAGGCAATATTGAGAATTTGCAAGAGCTGAAATCCTCCAAAAAAAGGCATTGAGAGGCTCACCATGAACAGAAGCAAAAGCCTATTGAAGGAGCAGGTGTCACGGAGAGCTGTTGCTGACTGAAAAACAAAATCAAGGACAAGGCATAAGGGAAGGCCTGGATCTCTGATTTTCCATAGAAGAAAGAGACAATACAGTGAGAGGTAGAAAGGGGTGTGATGCAAAGAACTGAGCCAGCAGAAGTGCAAGGAAAAGTTACACCCTTATGTTAAGACCTTTCCCAATGCTTCCTTGTATTTGTAACTATTTGGAAAAAAAGTGGAAAATATAGAATGTACATGACATAGAGAGGCTAAAAAGCAAAGATAGCAATGCAGATATCAAAAATGATGAAACATGGAAGAGAAAGAACAGTAATGGGACAGTGGGCACAGCCACAGTTCAAGTTCTGATTTCTCCTCTCCATCCAGCAGAAGACAGAGCACACATGTGTATCTTACTTTGAAAAAGCATCACAGACTCTTTGTTGTTATAGTCTTTAAAAATGCATCTTTAAACTGATGATAATCTTATTCCAGACTTATTATCATTTCAAGACATCAACTGAACTGGAATGGAAAGCCTTCATTTTCTTAGCAAAACTTTGCATCTCATAAAGGTTTTAGCTGTTGCTATGGCAAAGGCTTTACCCAAAGGAGTTTCTTGTAGAACACCACAAGAAGGGGGAATTTTTCAGTTCTTTTCACATGCACATTTTTATACCCCAGACATTTTAATTTAATCATATTTTCCTTTCATCCTCCAGACAGTTTCTTTTATTCCTGAGTAAGATGCATGTCTACGTCAGTGGCATGGAAGGGTCCATTCTTATTATCTTCCCCACTGTGAATCAAAATCTACTTTTAATTATAGAATATCAGCTATTTCTCTTTGATGACATTCAAGTGCCTATTCCAAATTGAAAGAGCAATAGAATAACTGCCATGGTATTTTCATACATAGAGTGATGACCTTTTTAATATGATTTCATGGAAACAATGGAGTTACATTCATCAGGTTAAATAGAAACCTGCTGCTTCTTATTTTTTTCAGACATTCCATTTTCAATTCACAATGACATTTGATAGGAGACATAAAAATGCCAGTAGATCAGTGTTTTTTCAGCCACCTCACCCGACAAGAATTCCCCCTCCCCTCTACCCCATTTCTTTTTACAGCACTATGTTGTTCACTCATTTGGGACTACTTCAATTTGCTTATTAAATATGTAAGATCTTCATTATGCAGCCAGGAGCTGAATCATGTAAGATTAACACAAAGCCCTTGTGAGAGGATTTTTTTTTAAACTTTATTAATATTAATAGTATGGGCAGCTCACCTAATTTTGTACCTTCCAAACCCAAATGTCAATAAAGTAGATAAATTGTACTTTCCTTCCTTGCCTTCTTAGCCTTCTTTGAAGAAAGGATGACATTCAACTTAAATAAATATACAACTTTACGCATTTCCAGATATGTTTCATTTTTACATCCCAAAGAGCCATGGACTCTTTTGCCTGACCATTGATAAAAGGGGAGCCTGAGGAAGCAGGTAAGATTTTAAGGATTTTATTCTTTACGATGACTTGTGCAGCATCATAAAGCACACAGTTCTTAACCAAGTAAAAGATTTCACTGTTGGCCTAATGAGAAATGCAATAATAGCTAAAGAGTGGGAAACTGGATTTGAACCCCTGCACAGAACTGAAGGAAAATTCAGATGCTCAGGTTCTATCCAAAGCAGGCAGCAGCTGAGGAGGAGCATCTCACACCTCACCAGTAGGCAATAGGAGAGAAGACAGAATCAACTTTTATCCCCCTTCCTGTCAGAAAGAAGCCTGGAACACGCTCCCTGAAATGTTGGCTTGCAGGATCTTTTTTTCAAAGAGCTTAGCACACTTCAGTCCTTTCTTTCCACACTTAAGTGGAGGAGGAAGTATCACGTACTTGCCCCGGCTGCACAGAGGCTTAATAGATGAAGGCTCACCTAAGAAGTGGTTTCTATTCTCTGCTCTATCTGACAGGACTCGATTTCACATCTCAGAGAAATTCAACAGTGGAACATTTTGACAATTGCCATGCTGCTACATCATCACTTCTCCATCTTCACTTCTGACTTTTGCAGCTGTGTTTTCCTCTGCTTGCCCCAGCTGCAGCAGGACTGCTCTGTGTGCTGCTGGAAAGCAGTGCCAGCACTTCAGCAGCCTTGGGAGACTGTCCTGAGGACACATTGTTGTATTATTTGTTTTTCAATGTACAAAAAACCCTGTTGCCACTCTTAAAAAGGATCCTTCTATTCCCTTCCTCAGGATTGTTACTTCTTTTAACAGCAGCTAACTTGTTATAGCATCTTCTAAAAGCAGGCTCCTTTCTCACAAAATGAGAGAAAATTGTTAATTGTCAGGCAAAATTTGTCACTCCTCTCACCTCCTGTTTCACAATCAAGGAATATAAATATTTTTTTCTACACAGAGACATTTTCAACAGGAGACACTCAACCTACAGTTTGCTACTTGTGTCACTCTAGGGAGAGAATATGGAAAAGCAACAGGTAGAGACAGAAAGAATCTGAGTCTTCTGCTTATTTCAAGTTTTCTATAAAAGAGAGAAAATCAGCTACATTTTAAAAGAAATCCATAATATTATTCTAATATCTGGAGAGTTCATTCCATGTTTACAAGCTATTCTGTGCAACTTCCAGGAAAATCCATAAACATTCAAATATATATTTTAGAACCACAGCCCAGCAAGAGAGGATGAAAATTTACTATGATCTTGCTGGATGGATGTTGTAAAAGAATAAAAATACTTTGCAGTATTATGGAGCTAATCTTAAACCCATCAGATTGATCAGGATGAGAAAATTCTCTTTATTCATACAGATACCAGGTGACAGCTTGTGCAGTTTCTACATTGAGAAATGAGCAGTGATTGTCTATTCAGACATGTCCTTTAACAGATAATGCTTCCAAGTTTAATATTTTTAAATATTGGAGGTTTTCTCCTTCCTTATTTCTTTATTTTTCTACATCTTTTCTGCAAAAGAGTAAAGCTAAAAAAAAAAAAAACCTTACCAAAAAATTGAGTCAAGAAAAAGAAATAATGTGCCTGGAAGAAAAACACACTGGAGTTGCAAGGAAGGAGCTTGTCTACATTATACTTCCAGTCTCATTCCTCAGGCTGAAGACCCTTAAATTTTTGAGGCACTGACCTAAAGCAAAACAGATTTAAAATTTATTTCTCTTAATCATACACAGTGAAATGGAGTTTGAAAGTTGTAACCCACTGGGGCACCTCCTGATTCAGGGTGGTTGTGGCTTTAGCTTGGTGTCAGTAAACAATGAGTAGCTCTCTCTTCTGTGGTGCCCATAAAAACTTTACATTTGCATACACAAGTAAATTAAACTGTGTTCTGGGAATGACTCAAAGAAAATGAAATCAATCATATTTATAAGAATCTTGTAACCTTTACCCATTTCTCTGGAAGAGAAATAAAATGAAGACAATTGTACCTTGGTTTCCACAGTGTTGTCTGGGTATTTGATAGGAATCTGACTGGGAAATGATACCGACAGCAAGATAACAAGAAAACCCATTTATCACTGTGACAGGTGCTCGGTTTCATATGAGTTTAAATTACCAGTGATGGAGTAGGGTTGTCTTTCTCTCATCTCAACCTCATAACCACTGTTTAGACTCAAGTAAAGTTTCCATTTCATAGTAATCGAGTTACATGGAGTCAAATTGTTATTCATGAATTCAAGGAGGTTAAGACTTGAGATTCATTAATGTGATGTTGTCAGCCACAGCGAGCAGGTCCATGGCCTAGAACAGTGTGGTAATTGGTAAATCTGAATGCTCGGTGGTTAATGGCTGTTTATTAGCCTCTAATACATTCTGTGTTATTTAGTCTTACAAGATTTGACACCAGATATTTCTAGTGAGTCACAACACCCTGACAGTTCACCTTTCTAGTACATCAGTGGACGTGTACCAGAGCTTAACTATGCTGTTGAGGAAAACAAATACAAATCACCACTTCTACTTTCTGCTGTGCAGGGTGATCTTCCCCCTTTGGATACCTAGGGACTTAAGGAGATGTTTTTAAACCCAGGGCACCATTTATAGGCCGTCAATGCCTGCTGTGTCATTTCCATGCCTCAATTTTTTTATTTTTTTTCTTTTTCCTTTAAGAATACTCTACTCCCTTGACTGTTTTTCTAAGAAGAAATCAAAACCAAAAGAAACAAAAACATGCTTATAACTTCTTTGGGACTTGCTCAATCAAGATCAATCTTTTCTGTTTACTTCAGAAGCATAAAACTTTACAACAGTCTGTTGTAGAAATATCCCTTTTCACATCCCATTTTGATGGTAGGATGGATTGTTAAATATGAAAGTTTGCAAGAGACAGTCACATTCACAGCACGACACTTGGCTGGGGAGAGAGGCATGTGTAAGGCTGGGCAGGATTCAGCTGAGTGACCAGGCCCTTCACGGGCTATCGAAGTCCTGTCAATGTTTGGCACCTTGTATGATTCCTGCCCTAAACGTGGTGTGCTGATCTGTGCTTACACAGGCAGCTTTCTCATCATTTGATATAGGATATGAAATCATAGCTCTGAAAATATGATGGCTTTTAATATTATTCCAACATAATTAACTTATACGTACTTTTTTTTTCTTTTTCCACCTTGCCCTTTATCTGATACCCATCCTTTAAGCTCCTGCTCTTGAGAAAATTAGAGAGAGGAGGTATAGACTTGAGTTTATGAGGTTAAAATAGAAAAAAAAACTTTCATCCTTCTGTATAATATCTCTAATTGCTTTCTTTTTCTTTGAACTTGTTTCAGTTTCAAATCATTCTCTTACACAGGTGAGTAGAAAAATATAGAAGGAAATGTGGTATGTTGACTGTGGCTGGACACAGGAAGCCCACCAAAGCCACCTTACCACTGCCCTCCTCAGCTGAACAGGGAGATAAAATAAAACTTTGTGGCCTGAGCTAGGGACAGACCTTGGCCATCAGCAGGTCCACCTTGGAGCCATCTGGCATTCAACAGACATTGAAAGATTAAAGCATTTTCACACAGAAATGGCAGCTCCCACTACCAAAATCTTGCCACACAATCCCAATACAGGAATAAAATTAAGAACTGTACAGTCTTTGCATATCGTTGCTAATACTTTGCTATTTCTATTGTAAACACTTTGACTGAGACACAGTAGAATGATATTCTCTTTTTTCCATAGGTGTGTCAAACCATGACTGACCAAAACACCAATCACATTTTCCTTCTCTCCTAGTGCTCAATACTGCCCAAAATTTGTTATTAGTTCTGGCATGCATGTCATAAAAAGAGACAATTTCAGACTCGTGGGTTCTTTAAAAAGATGTTTTATTCCAGAGCCCACGAGGTCCGGTGGATTCCGAAGGGAAAAAAAAAAAGGGTGCGAGGAGAAAAAAAGAAAAAGAGTCCCGGGCAGTGATTAGACTACCCTGGCTACCGGTTGGTAGCCAAAGATAATCCTGTTCAAAGCTGGGGTGAACTTGATCTAAAATCAAGTTCAAAATAATTAAGTTCGATTTATCCCAGAGAGGGAGGAGGCCAAGCACCCAGCTTCGAAGAGCTGCTGCACCACTAGTTGGTGAAGGAGCTCACAGGGACCACCTGCACTGATGGGTGGTAAAAAGGTTGAGGGGTCCCAAAGGCAAAAAAGCCAAAGAAGTTTCTCTCTGATTTGGTCCTCGATTTTTATAAGTTTCTGGTCCCGCCCAGATCCGCCCCTNTGATTAACTTATAACAACCTATAACATATAATATGAAACCCATTTAATATTTTAACAACTATGATTTAACTAAGTGTGTTGTGAATATGCAAAAGATCATGAGGTAAAGTTCATGTATGACATGCATGACCTTATCTTTCCACTACTTCAGGACCTCAAGATCACTCAGCAAATTCTGTGTAGTACCTGGATCCTTATTCTTTATTGGTATCCTTTCTACCTTTGAAATATTAACATGTCTCAAAAGCATTGTGTATCACACTGGTCACAATAAAAGGTATGATGGGCATATGAAGCAAGATGAGGATCTCAATTAAAAGGCTCCCTTCAGCCCAATATTTTCCTTAGTTTTATTTTAGTTTCTCATGCATTTTTTCAGCCTTCTAGTAGTTCTGTTCCTTTTATTCTTAGTCAATCATTTTTTCTTATAGCAAAATATGAAAAGCTTTACAGAAATCTAACTGGGTTAGGCCTATGGAAACTGGACTGGTGAGGAGTTTTTTATGGTATAGTGCTATTGAGTTTCTTTTCACCAAAATTCACAGGAATGTTTAAAATGAAACTGAAACCATCTGGAAACTCCCTAGATTTTATGCTTTATATCATTCTTTGGATTCCTTCTAGTTTCTCAAAAAAATGTAAATATACGTTGGGGTCAAAGTTTTGGCAGCATTCACAGTACTACAAGGCTTTGAAAGGAAAGAAGAAAATCCAGGCAGTTCCAATTCAAATTGTTTTTCTCTTGGAGTCAGGGCTGTTCAGATGCAAACCCAAGTCACAGGTCTATGGGTGTATCCTCAGCCAGCCTTAATTGAAGGGCTTTTAAGGAAACTCTACAGTGTGCATCATAATGCTCAAAAGTCCAAATGTGTGACAATTATTTCCCATGTATATTATAAACCCAACTGCTCTTTATGAAGTGTATGTAACAAAGGTAGTATGCATATAAATTAGCTTTTCAAAAACATGATCGCATCTTGGAAATATGAACTGAGATAAAGCCTCTGAAAAGACATTGAGATCTTCTTGGTGGGGGTGGTTTTGCTTTTAAATGGCATTTCATCAATAGAACAACAACAATAAAATAAACAAGCCAGGCTTGATAGGTTTCATATTGTCATGCAGTGACGTGCATATTAATCACCATAATGAAACTTATTCCAAGTAATTCACGTGCTGCATAAACAGCTTTGTAAAGAGATGCATTTTAATTGTTGGCAAGAACATATTGTTCAAATCTGTGACAATTAGAGAAAAAATGTGTCTTTGTACCATTTTTGGTCTGACTAGTTTTGTTCTTTCCAAATAATTTTAATAAAATCTAAAGATAGACCCTTAGTAAACAGGATGAAAATCCTTCTTTTTTTCTCAGCAAGAAATGGACTTGGAGAAGAATGGTACAACATGACCAAAAGCTTGCACACCTGATGGGTTAAGCCTCTCACACATGGTAGGTTATCAAGTCTCCAAAATTATGGCAGCAGTCTCTATTAATTTGTGTACACTGGTGGTGCAGGTGATGAAAGTGACACAGTTGCTTTCATTATTAACTTCATTATATGATCTGTAACATTATTAGCAGCAAGACAGCAAGTACAGAAGGCAAGCTGATAATGTAATCAAGCACAAGACACTGAAAAATTGTGAATAATATGCTATTTGCATTTAAAAAAAACTTCTTATTAAAATCACAGCCAGGGCAAAAAGCTTAAAGGTAAACACAAAAGTTCTTTCAGTAGAAACTACAAAAAACTGTAAAAATCTGGAATAGGAAAGGTGTTTTTCAGAGGTATTTTTGTTGATATGAAATACTAATTAATGAGAACTGTTAGTCTTTTTGTTGTCGTTCATATTGAAATTGCTTCAAGTAGCCCCAGTCAAGAATCAGAATCCTGCTAAGGTAAACTCTCTACCCAAGTATAAAGCCCTGTGTTTGCCCCAAAGGGATGATGAGCTAAATTTAATGGGAAAAATGCTTAAATTGTTTGCTGAATGGCAACCGATTTTAATCTGCGCCTAAAGTTAGCGTGAACTAAATGGTCTTTCTCTTATTGGACTTTTTTCCCTTTACCCATGGTGGTTTAACCCCAGCTGGCTCGCAGCCACTTGTTCACTCGCTTCTCCTTGGTGGGATGGTGGGGAGAATTGAGAAAAAAAGTGAAACTTGTAGATTGAGATAAGAACAACTTAACAGTTGAAGCAACATAAAATAAAGAGTAACAATAACAATAATGTCAATTATAAAAATAGTCCTAATGAAAAGGAGATAATAAAGCCCAAGGAAAAGAAGTGATGCACAATACAATAACTCACTATCCACTGACTGATGCCCAGCAAGTCCCCAGGCAGTGACTGGTGCCACCCCACCAAATTCCCCCAGTTTATACACTGAACATGATGTTCTGTGGTATGGGACATCCCTTTGGACGCATTGGGCCAGGAGTCCTGACCCTGCTCACTCCCAGCTCCTTGTGCACCTCCTCACTGGCAGATCATGAGACACTGGAAAATCCTTGACTTAGAGAATGCACTATTTAACAACCACTAAAACATCAGTGTGGTATCAACATTATTCTCATTCTAAATACAAACACAGCCCTGTACCAGCTTCTAAGAACAAAACTTTCCCAGCCAAAACCAGGACACCACGTAAGCTTTCTTTTTTGTTATAGATGTTTCTGGAAAATGTATTTTCTAGTTGAATTATACACAGTATTTAGAAAGATGGTACCACATGCATACTTGGAGATTTTAAAAACTAATATGATATAATATAAATACCAAGAATGCAGTGTGGAATGGTCCAATCAAATTATTTATGTAAAACGGATCTGTAAAGCAAGATATACATAAAAGTCAGGTCTTTGCCTTTTGGTCTTTAAACAGCTCCTCTGGAAATTCACAAGGAAGGGATTAAAACCTTGATTTTCAACAAAGGTTTCATTATGTGTGACAGCTCAGTCTGAAGCCTAAACTTGAACAATGACAAACATGAGACCAAAAAAACCAATACTATTATTCTCTGTCTGCTTGAATTTCTAGTCCAGCTCTGTTCCAAGAGGAGAGTTGTGTTCTTTTAATTGCCACGGGTCACACTAGCAACCAGACTTATCCTTGTAGTAACAGCAATGCAAAAACCGTACTCCATGAGTTCTGTCAACAGCCAATTACTCCAAAGGCAAAAGAACCACTGTGAGCCAATATCTACCAAGGTGTTCAGGTCCTGAACCTCAGTGAAATGGACCCAGCCAATTCTGTTCCCTTCCTGGCATAACTTACTGCAACTGTCAGGTGTTTGTTGTGTTTGTAAACTTGTTGTTTTAATCACAGTACAGATTCCATCTCAGTCAGCAGAGATAAATGCTTTAACAGTGCACATGTCTAATTCTATCTATAGCATCATCAGGAGCTGTTAGGGTCCTTGAGCATGTGATGACAGTTAATTAACTGCGGTCATGGGTGGGTTAATTTTACTGAGAAATCTCAAGCACTGAAGGACTCAGTAATTTGCTGTATCCCTTGTTTCTCAGGAGAGCTGATTCTGAGCTAAACTTCAAAAAATTCATTATAAAAATATTACCATAAAACAAGATAAGAAACACAAATCCCTCTTCAAGAAAATAAATAAAACATCAGATTTTATCACTCTCCTCTAATTAACATGGCAACCATTCTATTCCTTCCTGGAGCCTCCAGAGCAAATGATGTCAGGTGGTGACATGATGCAAACACCTCGGTGAAAAAGGGAAGCAGCTGGTGTGTGTTTGAAGGAGGAGTTATTTCCTAGCAATGCAGACTCCTCTGGAATTCATCTCACACCTTTTGCAGATAAATAACTTACACATGCTGACAACATGTCACCTTTGGAGAAATTACAGTATGTATAGTATGCAAATTATATACAGTCACTGTGCATTTTGCATGTAGAAATGGAAAAAATATACAAGAACATAAAGAGAAGCACAGAGGACAGGGTAGCCACAGGCAGAGAAATCCTTTATTAGTAAGTGAAGTTCTTGTGTGACAGAGGAAGACACCCACATCTGATGTTTTGATAATAGAGTTACAGACTTGAGATTGTGTTACACTCCTCTCATCTCAAATCCACATCTGTGCAGCTTAAGAAATAGCTGATAAACACACAGGATAAACAAATGGGTGACTATGTGACCTACATTATAAAATGGGTTAAATAATGGAATCAAAACGTCATCTTTGGGCCTTAAAATCTGTGATACTCTTTTCTGCCTCTTAATGTGATAAAGTCCATCACTCACTCTGAACTAACCCCACAATATGGGTCTTTCCATCCACTTCCTGACTAAATGCCTGAAGTCTATCCCAGGACTACCTCTCCAAAGCAAGTTCAACAGCTTGCATTTTTTTTCCTGTTGAACAGCATCTACAGATGACAGCAACAAGTGACTTGCAATATGTTTTGCCAATAGAAAAACTTTGGTGTTTGTTTGTACAGCTGAAGATCTTCTTCAGCAGAGATCTAATCCAAATGTTAATGCAACAGGATTCCTTCCCTTGACTTCAATTCTATTCAGATCATAGGAATTTTCTTAAACTGCTTTGACATCTCTGCCAAATCACTGGCCAGGGTGTATAGTAAATAGACCAGAAGGTGGTCTACACCTTCTGGTAAGACTCACTGAAGCTTTGAAAAGCTGGACTGTAAACCCCAAAGTAGTTGTACAAAGCAGTGACAGCTACACACTTTCAATATTCCCTCACTGATACAATATTTTGAGGAGATGGACTGCTGGTGACCCAAGTCAGAGCACAGCAGAGGAGTGCAGAGCATTCACCACTCAAGGCTGCTCAAAGGAGATGAAAATATTGAATATAAAGGTCCTTCTTTGCTTTCCCAAGCATTTTGGCATTAGACAGGCAGTCAGTGGATTTGTCAGCATAGGAATGCACTAACAAGGAGGGCTGAAGCCCTTTAGTTCAGGCACCACTGCCAGCACACCCAGAGGGAGCACACGGTGAGGACAGACTGAGCCCAGGCCTGGCTGTGCAGGCAGGTCCTGCCATGCAGGCTGGGACAACCTGTGTAGATTAATAACAGTGACTGCAAAACAACTGCCCTTTTCTAGTCTATGACCTTGTTTGCTTGGGAACCATTGCGAGAGGTAAGAGATTATAATTAGCAAACAACAAATAAAGACAACAGTGGAAAGGAAAAGCGAGCTGCTTTCTGGGCATTAGAAATGGCAAAGTACAACTTGCTGTGCCCATTACCAGGAGACAAGCAAGGAGATGATAACAATTCCTTTAAGGTCACTGCTGGATTTAAATTTCTGCCTTTATAAAAGAAATTCCCAGAGAAAAGTTAATGACAGATGAAAGCACCGTGGATTCGGGGAATGAGTGCAGCTGTAGTGGGGGAAGACTTTAGGATGTGCAGCAGACATAAAGAAACACCAACACACACCTCTAGTGCTGAGAAGGATCTAGCCCGAAAGCACACAGCAGAAAATGCTGATTCAATGAGGATTTTTCCAAAAGGCCAGAAGTTTACAACTGTGTCACAAATTGTACACAACAGCTGAGGCACAGAAAACAACAAAGAGCAAAAGAAAAACAACCCACAGTGCAAATAATTGACAGCTCATGACTGAATCCAATACAAAACATAGTAAATTAAGGTCTTTGTGATGGCAGGCAAGTCTGTTTATCCGATTACAAAGACAGTCCCAGAGAATTTGTTATTCATTTAGCATCATGGAGTACCTTAGCACAGCATCCTGCCAAATGTTTAATTTAAAAGACATTACTCCAGAGTATGTTATGACTTGTTTTACAGATTAAAGAGACAGCTCTTAAAATGGAACTTGGTACAGGATCTGTGCTTTCTTCTGATTGCTTCAAAATTGTCAAGACTCTGCCTGAAAAGTTGATTTTTGGGAAAAACAGCAGCAGCAGCAAACAACAACTCCCTTTAGCATTCTGACTTTGATGGACTATTTAAGGAGCATATGGTCCTGATTGCCAAAACACTTGTTTGAAATTACCTAAAATATTATATTCAGTTACATGGCACAGACAGTAGAAAGGTGAATACTCTTCTTCTTTAATTTTCTTGTTTTTTCTTCAAAGAAAGCAACTCTGGAGCAGATTGTAAATTACACTGGAACTTAATTAATATCCAAAGACTTCTAGTTTGCTGCAAGATATACCACCACACATGTCATATTGACTCTTTGCCATTCTGCCACAGTGCTGATTACTGCCTGAACTGATGCAGAATTAGCAACCAGTGTGCTGTCAGCCCAATAAACTGCAGGTTATAGCTACAACTGGCTGTGCTAGCTGTGAATCTCCCAGTGACTAGAAAGGCTAATCCCAGTTCTTCAAGTACTTATGGTGAACTGTGAACCATTCTTTTCATCCTTTTGCCCTAAAAATAGTGAGTTCTGAGGTCTTTTTCTTCTTCAGGTTCAGAGCATTTGTCAAGCTTTTCCTGTAATGTCAGTAATGTGTAGTCCCTTTACATATTTGCATACAAGAAGAGGAACATAGTCTATGTGCAAAACATTTTTTGTATGGAATCAAGCAGGCTATTTTATTAACAATGGTGTTTGCAGGGTATGTTTAATGATCTAGACATGTTAACTTTGAAGAGACATCTACAAATGGACTTTCAAACAGAACAAGCCAAATGGGAAAACAGTTCCATCACTCAAACAACATGAGGAAAAAGAAATAAAAAAGGCTATATTTTGTTACAAAATGAATCATGTATTCCATGCCAGCTGGACCTATTAAATATGTCAGGTTCAGCCAGTCCCTGTTTTTACTATGAATGACCTTTGGTTGTAGGAAGATATTGCCAATACAGTAAGAGGAGAAAATTTCAGCACCTTTTCCTCTCCTGTGCGAAGTCTTTGAGATATTTTCCAGAGCCTGAAATGCTGATAGTGTTTATATGCCCTTCTACTGAGAAGAAAAGAAACATACAAAGTAGAAAATTGAGTTATGTCCTTTTCAACAGTTTATAGTTGCTTTGTGTTCTTTCAGAGGTGATGATCTGCAGAAATAGTCCTTTTGCATTTACATTTAGCTAACACTCAGGGCTGTTTGAAACTTGTACACAACCATGTTTTCTCATCATGTTTTTGCTGTTAATCAGGGAAAACAGCAGTAAGATTGAAAAGGTGAAAATTTCACCATTCGAAATGAAGTTAATTACCAAAAAAAGGAAAGAAGACGGTAAAAAATGGCATAAAATTACTCTTTTTTTCCCCCTACTCTCATTCCTCTAAAACTAGAAAGAATTATCCTTGACTTCTTTTTAGCATTGTTTAAGAATTTAAGAATAATTCTGGAACTTTCTAGTGAGGCTACTTTGACAATAACAGCACCAGGGGACCGAGAGGCATGGATTGAAAGCAAGTCCATTAGATTCACTACCTATTTACACTCTGGGACTGTGACTTAACAAACAAAAGTCTTGATGAAATTGAAACAGCATTGGAAACCTGCAACATCATTGCAAGTGCAACAAAGAGCATCCTGGCATAAAACAACTAGAAAGGAAAATTAGAGATCAATAAGTTTTTAAAAGGATGATAGAAGAGCCAATGAAATAATTTGGGCAGAATGATATAAGACACATTAAAATAGCTTTATTGATGCATGTCTAGGTGCCAATACTGTCATTGAAGGTGTACCTAACTTCAAGCATTCTGATTCTGATCAATATGCTCTCCTTTCCGAAAAAGAGATTAACCACCAGTGATAGATGACTACTTTTTATCCACGTTCAGTATAATCACTGATCCACCAGTTTCAATCAGCATTTCCAAGGACATGATAGAGGTCCCTATTTCATCTTTTGTCAGACTCTGGAAGGCCCCAGAGGACAGTCAATATATACTTGTCAATAAATACTCTAGAGGCTGGGCTAGAGTTACATTTAATTTCCCACTGGAAGAACTGTTTGTCCATGTCTTGTGAAATGACAGAGTGAAGTGTGTAGGCTTCCAGATGTTTGTACACAAATCAAGCGCTGGACACTGGATGCAGAGGATGTCTTCAGAGCCCCTGCAGGAGGGTCTGGCTGCAAAGTCCTGTGGTTCAAACCCTTCTTGGAATGAGCGATGCACTCTGGGGCCCTGGCAGCTCTTGGTTGCAATCTACAAGATATTCTGAACTGTCTCTGATCTCAGCTCAAGAATTTGCCATCAGGGGAGAACTAAATAAAACCATCTAGTTTTCGAAAAAATGAAAGAGTTGCACACCGACCAGTTCCTTGCTGCACTAACTCATGCTGCTCATTGCTCCTCCCAGTGGTTTCTAAGGTTCTTCACTCAATGCAAATCAAACACATTTATGAACTCCTCAGGCTATTCAAGCACACAGAACCAAACAAAACCCTGTTGCTATCACACAGAACGGCAAGCATTTTTATTGGTTTCCCCTCCCTGAAACTATATAATGGAACAAATATGTCTCACATAAAATCAAAGCAGAACCGTGTATGCATCTGGTGTGATGGGAAACTTCAAGGTACACGAGGTCCTTGCCAGAGGGAATGTGTGCTGCCAGTGCTTGTGCTGGTGTCTGACTGTGGACAGGAATTGTTTTGCTCAGTATTTCTTTAACGGTTTTTATGGCACTCAGATACTGAATGCACTGAGCTTTCCACTGCTGTCAGTGTTCAATAAGCTCTAGAAAAAATCTTAGAGAACTGTTCTCACATGAGCATTTTACTTGTGGAATGCTTTATGTTGGCAAAATCCAGGGCTGGTATGAGACAGTGAATGGGTACAACTGGCACCTGGAGTAGCGTGGAATACCTATCCTAGCATTTTGATGTGCTCAAGTGGCCCCTTCTGGATACAAATTTGCCACATGTTTCCAGTAGAAGACCCAGTGTATTGTCTCATGGGCACTGTGTGTGCTCAGGCAGTCCCCGTGGCCAAAGCCATGGGCCAGTTGCCATCGAGAGTGTCCCACTGGTGAGGTGGGTGCACCATCACCTGCCAGGCAGGGACATGGGGGCTGGGGCTGGCCACCTGCATGAGCCTCTTTGCTGGCACACCTGCCATGCAGACGTGATTTCAGAGCTCTAATGGATTGCATCGAACCACCTCCCAAATCTTTCAGTTTTTTTGTTCTGTGGGATTTTTTGTGACATCGGCAATATGAAAAACCTGGCAATCCTCCCTTTTATGTACTGCTGATTGATGCAGTAATCACAGGCAAGGCTTATGCCCAAATGCCAGTGGATGATGCACCTAACACGTGTGACCCTTCAACAAGCAGCCTGAGTTTAACTGTTACTTATCTCTGAGATTTCCCAGTGGCTTCTTCATACTGTAAGCAAGGTGTTATCAGCATTTGCTAGGGACCACACAAATGTGTCACTTCTTTGCAAGGATCACAGGAACCCAGAAAGAGTCTGAAGGAAAGATGATACTGCCATCATTTCTGTTTTGTCTAGAAACCATTGTGTTTTTGGGAGTGACAAAGTGTGATTTAGCACAAGAATAACTGAAAGAGGCTTCTGAGGAGGATTGTTTTACCCAGTAATTCTGTTTGGGTGGCAGTTGATGGTACCTACTAGTACTGGTAGATATAATTACACAATAAGTTCACTCTGCAGAACAAATAATAATGCTGCAAACTAACATCAATACATCTCAGCTTCAGGCACTAGGAAAATAAAGAAGTGGCAGGATATTTTAGAGTAAGTTTATAAAGAGACAAATCTTTCAAGGTCAGTCACAGCAGTGTTGTCCCTAAGAAAATAGATTTTAAAATTCACTTCTAAAATTAGGATATATTTTACACTGGAATTTGGATTCCAGAAGAGTTGAAAGGATCACCCTGCTAGGTTGGTATTTCTGTTTCCCATCTTGGAGTCAATAAAGGACATAACTACGGTATTTTGAAATCCTCAAGTTATTACTTCACTTAAGTTACACATTTTATTTTCATTTGGTTGCTTAGTCTGTGATATATCCCAAATTCTCTCATGTAAAAAATACTTTTCAAAGGATTTTTAAATGTCTTAGTGACAGGTCCCAGAGCACTATGAGCTGGATAGAACTTACTATATTTAACACAAACAGCAATTTTGGCAGTATCTGTCAAAAGAGTACAAGTGATACCCTGTTATGAAGAAATACACAGAGTGAAGGAAGTATGAAGTTTTAGAGCACTGCTTCTCCAGGGAAATGACCTCCCTGACCATGTTTGGGCTCATTTGTCTACGGTGGTTCTCAGCTGCTGAGTTGCCATGTTTAGGTAATCTGATATGAAAACATGTCACTACAGGTCTGGATTCTTAGTAGGGGTAAATTGGATTTCATCTTCTGAAATAACATATCAGGAATCAGAACAATTTGCTTAGTTTTAAATTCAATATTTACATATCAGAATGGTGTTGCTCATTACCAGGGCTTAACAAACCTACTTAGAGAAGCTTCAAATAATATATGTTTGAAGACTCATCACCCGCATTTATGCTTAACTTTGAAATTTTGCCAAAAGTTAAGATGAAATTATTGTAAAACATCTTTAAAAGAACTTGTCATGAGGGTATAACTTTGAGTCAATAAAGTCCCTGACTTAACTTACTACTGCTTTTGAATTTGTGTTTTGGAGGATCTGAGACAATTGTCTGCATAAAGCATTAAAACATGAATTCAGATCAATTCATATGATGGATTTAAAATACTTAGCAGTATGGAAGACAATGAAGAAAAAAAATAGTTTTGCTATCTTGCACTGTGATAATTTGATGCATTAGATGCAGCCCATTCTTGTTAGGAAACATTAGATACTATAATAATTTTTGAGCTTGCATAATGCAAGAGGCAAGAGTTTGGGAAAAATACTCATGTTGGCTGGTAACAGATTCAAGAGCACATTTTTTTCCTTTTCTTTCCCCCCTCCTCTTTTTAAAGAGGATTAATCTTACTTTGTCTGGTGCTTAGCAGCCAAAGAGAATAATGTGTATAAAATTAAATGGGAATTGCTTCAGAATTTTAGATGAAAAACTGTTTTGGGAATAAACTGATAAAAATAAGGTCAACTGTCTGCATTGAATGGCAATACAAGCAAATCCAGAACCAACAATCAGTAACCTCAGCAAGACAAAGATCATTTTACAAAATTACTACTTTTCCAAATTTGCAGGATGAATACTTAATAAAAAGAAGTTTTGGGATTTGTACATGGATTTTAAAAAAATGTAAAAATCACTGACTTAATGAGGATTTGGATCAGCAATACACAGACAGTCAGAGAACTGAGTGTGGGAGATGAACATGATAATAACAAATGAAATGTTGTTTAAAATTTGGGGTCTTGGCAGGTGGTAGGTAATGCTTCAAGGAGAACTATGTTGCAAGTCAACAGATATAAATAGTTTCATTTAGGAGTTAAGAGAGGTAACACAGGAGAAAGACTGGCTCTACCCAACTCTCCTGACAGCCATTTTCTAACTGTTTTGGATCCTGAGTGTTCCTTGGCAATCCCTGACTGCTTCCCAACCAGAAATCTTTCCAACCCAGTACAAGTCTGTGGCTTCCCAACTTATCCTCAGAAAAAAGTTTATTCTCTGCCTTTATAGTGGTGTTTTTCACATTTGGGGAACACCACAGCAACTTCCTATGCATTTTCTTTTTCTCAACTGAAAATCTCCAATTTCTTTCATCTTTCCTCATTTTATAGCTTTGTACATCTCTGTCCTCTTCTGGACACTCCTCATTATGTACCTACTATATAAGGACAGCTTGAATAAGGAAAAAAGGTATTATCCCTTTTCCCATTTTACAGACCTACTAAATGCTTTGCTTCTAAGAGTGTTGAGGTGGGAACAAGCCAAATTTGAATGTGAAAGAGATCTGAGCACTTTTAGAGAATAATGTCTCTTTTATGTTCTAGGACTTTCCCAACAAGTTTAACATTTTCAGAGAAATTGCCACTCCTCCCTCAGTGCTCACTCCAAATTATTCAACAGCCACAGAATTTATTAAAATCTTTCAATTGATTTTGAGGGGCTTTAGAATACTCCCTTCACCCCCTCTCTCAGTAGCTGATGGTTGTTGTGAGTGATTAGGGAAGAAGTGCTACTGAAACTCTTCTATTTCTGTAGTTCTTCCATTCCAAGTGAAGGCAGTAGATATTTTTGTGCTTGCATAAGATAAAGACCATTTGAAATAGATTGGTGATATATACAAAGACCTTTTCCCATTGAAATCACCTCAAACTGCACTATTTTTCACATCTACATTATCCTTTTATGTACTACACTCATTGCACAACTGTGAGAAAACTCTTTGACCTAAATATACGTACAGAGTAATTTATCTTTCTAAACAACATGGTGATATGTCACACTAGGCTCCAAAACTGGTCCATACCTGGTTGTGCATGATAAATACAGGTCTGATACGGGGTTGTAAAATAAGGAAATACAAAAGCTTCAAATATTGCATCACTGTTTTACAGAGAAGAATTCTCCAGAGACATTTTTTTCTTGCAGTTATAACTAGAAATGTCCTATTTTCACTTAGGAAATTTTTTAGCAGTCCTATCCAGCTTCTACTGACATTAGTGGCAGTTTTTGTACTTGCTGCTGTGGGACCTGGATATTCATTTCACTGTTAATCCCTACAAACACATCCAGCACACATCCTACACATCTCAGGTAAGCCCTTCAACTCTTAGAAATGCGACTCTAATCCAAATTTTGGGCCTGACAAGGGGCTCATAGAAGTCATGGTAAAAGTAATTACTGGGGGATCCAATTCTTTGTTCATGAAGGAAGTGTCAGACAGCTGGTAATCTGTGTTTGACTTGTGTTGATGGAAGGAAATGCAACCTCACATAGCAGCTGAAATGAGCATCCTGTTGCTGGTATATTCTGCCAGTGGACACACAGGCTCCCAGCCACAGATGATCACAACAGGATAAAAACAAATCTTTCTTATCTCACCTCAAGCATCATGGTTTTGATACTCACTTTTGATTTTATTTTTCCCCAAAGTCACAACTAGTGATTCTCATGACACTGATAGTAAAAGGATAAATTGATTTTAGTAACTTTTAAACACTTTTGTTCTTTTTTAACCCATGCCAATATAATAACCAAGAGATCAACAAAATATCAATCTTCTGCACTGAGAAGCCTCTCTGCTACACACTGAGACATCAGCTGAACAGTCATCAAAGATGCATATGCACACCGAATATTGCAATTATCACAAGAAGAAAAGTCTGCAGGTGAAGAGTAGACAATGTGATAGTCAAGTTGACCAGGAGAGATATTTCCTGAGCTGAAACAAATTATTTAAAATTAATAAAAATTAACATTCCTCTTATTTCTGTATTTTGTAGCCAAGAAGGACAAGATCCAGCTTTTGAAAGGTTCAAGTTCAAGAAAATACATGGCTCTGTCCCATTGCCTCCCAAACCACGGATTTGTAACTGTTTGAGCCTTGGTTCTATCAGTATTTGCAAAAAGGGAAAAGCAACATGCTACATTTGTGTAGGAAGGGAAACTGAGGTATGCACTAACACAGGGGCTGGCATGAGATCCTTGGAATGTCCTTACACTTTACTCTGCCATATTTCATTCTGTTGCCCCTCAAATTTCATGCAGCAAATTTCATGTTGCTGGTCTTACTACACAAGAATGTTCTTTTCAGCTGAAATATAAAAGTGTGAAAATAATTGTCACTTTGGCTCACTAACAAGCAAATAGGCAAATCTAGAACTTTTTTTTTTTTTGAAAAGTTAGTTAGTCAGCCATACAGGACTAAAAAAAAAATCAAAACGAAAAATCAAAATTTAAAAGGCAAACACTTTTTTGTTTCTTTCCTCTGACTAAATGCTATTTTTGCAGATTGGTGGTTACCCAGATAAAAAAAAAAGTCTCCAAAATGTAATGAAGTCAAAATAATAGGAGAGGACAGGAAAACAGCCACAAAAAATATTACTTCTCTTATAGCATTTTCCCTCTCTGAAGCCCAAAGAAGACATATGTCTTTTCATTTTGCAGAGTCACAAATCAGATGAATGAAAAAGGATTAAAAAACAACTGTGTACCTAGAAGAATATATATCTGCAGTCCAGCTATACTGGCTTGGGAACTACAGAAAACTGAGACTATTGCCATGGCAAAGAAAAATCTTCAGATGCTCTGGGATTAGTCCAACAATAAGTGAATGAGAAGTGGGAATGGATAAGGAAAAGCTTTAAATAAAAACAATAACAAGCCAGATTTGTGTCTGTGTAGGCACCTCTCTGGTTCCTCTGTGAAATGCTGACTGCAGCCAAGTGTGAGAGCAGACTCTGGGTGAGAGGGCACAAGGACAGGCACAGAGATCTCTTTGGATAAAGAGATGAAGGCTGGGAAGGGTTTTGAAAGGGTCACAAAATATTGTGTGGCTCATAGGAAGAGGCAGGACTGATAAAACACGCTGATGGCTCACTTAGTGGGTTTACAGTCTGCATAAGTTGACATATTGCTATTTTTCCAACTTGAAAGAGATTGCATTAAAAGTTTAGTATATTTGTTTATGGGTACTCATACCATACAAAGTAATTCAAACTGCACCACATCACTGAAGCCCCATATTTGTTATTATGTTAGTGAGGCAGAGACAGTGCTGTAGAACAGCATTTTTTTGAGCATAACACTATAATGATTACACTGATTGGATATAACAGCCCACAAATCTGAAGTCTGAGAACATCAAATTACCCAGCTCTGCTTTCCTTAATGCAGATCTGGACTAGAGCAATTCTGCTGTTAGACTTTAAAGGGTACTGCAAGCTTGTATAGCTCAGGTTCTTCTGAGACCTCTTGAAATTTACTCCAAATGTCAGATGTAAATCTGCTATACAATAAAGCCTTGAAGTTAGAAAGCTGAAAAAGTAAAAGGTTTAGAGACCCTGCAAGGGCTTTTTTCTTTTTCTATGTAAATCAATACCCTGAATTCAACCTCTTTTAGAGAGATATAAATGCAATGCATTACCTAAAGGTGTTTTCTTCTTGACAGCTCTTCAATTTTAAAAGTCACAAAGTTGAAAACACTTTTAGTAATGGAAAATAAGATTTTGTTTTAAAATCCCCAATTTATATCAATGTGATACATTTTTTTGCTATAATTTAAGAAACACTGAAATTTCCTTTGTACTCACAGAACTTTATTATATTATTTGATTGGAGATTAACTTCTGAGTAGAAATATTTTTAAACCATTTCTCTCTGTTCTTAGTTATATTTTTTATTAAAAACAAGATATCTGAAAACACTGAAATCTAAATGTATTGGACAAAGACATTCTGTAAAAAAGGCTATCTGTCCACAGAGACGTTTTGACAGAAAAATGTTTAATAACAGCTTTATGATCAATGTCTTTAGTGTCTCATTCCCAGACTCTTTTGTTTCTTTATCTCTTTATATATCTGACATATTTTGAGACTTATATGATTAAATCATTTTAATGAAAACAACTCTGTTTGTCTGCAATTTGGATATCTTGAAATAAACAGAATCCAGCAACAAGCTCAGTTCTGGTTTATGAAGTCAAGTTTCTCACCTCATGCACACCCTCCAAGTCTTTCGGATGAGAAAACTTATCCTCTTCCTCCCCTTTACTTTCCCCCTTCCAAGCCTCTCCTCACTGAAGGTTCCTGCTGTAACAGGAGTCACCTGAACATCATTGCAAGTCAGAGAAAACTTTGAGGAGCATGGAATGGTTTTCACTGCCTGGGAACTGCCAGCCAAGTCCCATCAGGTCTGTCAGAAGTTTAGATAAGAATTACAAAAAGCTTGGCTGCTTTCTGGCCATTTGTGCAGGTACCTGCCAGTGATAAATCTCCTCCTACCATATGAGCTTCACTGCCTCTCCAAAGAGCAGTTTGCTGCACCCAGACAACTTTCTTTTAGGCTGAAAATTCTATGGTTGAAGAGGTCAAAAATATGTCCCTGACATGCTTGCAGGGAACAAGCTGGAAACAAAGCATTATTTTGCCTTTCAGGGTGGAATTTTTCTTGGGACTTCTCCATGAGAAATACATGTTTTTAAAACTGTTACTCAAATTTCAGATTTTTTTTTCCTCTGTTGTCACTGCCAACATATTCTATCATTTTTGATGCATTTTTATTTCTAAGCTTTTGTATAACTATGAAAATTAACTTTGACCATTTGAGAGGAGCAGCTGTATAGTTACCCATCTCAATTTAACTTTATTTGAAAAATGAGTAAGAAATATTGTACTTGTGAGCATATTTTGGGACATATTTCCCAAACAAATAACTGTAGATGTGTCTCCTTTTATATTGATTTTTTTTTCTTATAAGATTATTCATTTTTTCTTAAAACAAATGCATGGAAATGTCTATGATCCCAGTGATAAAAGGATCCCTGCCTCCCACCAGTACCATCCTATTTACTGCCAGGGCACCATGCAGCAGCTACAGAGCTGTGCAGCATGGGAAAGAGGACAGAATTCAGCTTTTCTGTAACCAACAAATCCCAAGAATGCAGCAGAACCTCTGTGGCATATGGGAAACAGAAAGAAGAACAAATCAAGCCTTAAAGCACTTACAGGCTATGGATTCTTCCAACATGTAAAGTCCTCCTTCTGCTCACAATCTTTTCAGTGCCTCACCTTTCAAATGAGTTTGCAAATAGCATTTGATTTCAGTATTATTTCTGTTTGTTCACACTTGTAACAGTCTTAAGAGGGCTTTCAGGGGATTGATAAATAAAGCTTCCAGTTTAGAGTTGAAATTTCCATGCATATTAAATGGTTTTTCCTGCCTTTTAGTAAATGCAGAAGTAAAGATATGTGGCCTTTTATTACCATATTCTGCCTAAATTTTCTATGTTTATTTATATCCTGTAGCTCTGGAGAAGACTGATATAACAACCTGAACCTCACAAGCTTTTTTGATCCAGTTGTGTGAGCTATAAATCATAAAGCTTGTACTGAAGATTGACTGCTTGTCAAGGGCAGGGACATAGAAACAAACCCAAAAGTAAACCAAAACAAACTTAAATGTATAGAAAGAGTTTTGAAGTCTAAAATTATGTGCCTTTCTGTTATACTGTTAAAAGAAAGATAGAGATGGATTAATCAGAACAAAAAACAGCTGCAACAAGGGTTTCTAGCAACTGAAATGAGAAGTCCTAGTACAAAAAATCATGTCTTCTTTACCACAGCCTGATTGTTCCCAGGTGCTTATACATGGTTATTTGACAAAGAGACTAATTTTTAAGGTTCTTTCAAGTTAAACACAATCATTTCATAAAAAGAGTATATATATTAAAAAAAAAAAGAAGAAATAACCACACATAAACGGAATAATAATGGTTAATTGCTATTCATGATTTCTTTCCTTGGTGATTGTTTAGGGATTTTTAATATTAGCAATAATTTTTTATTTTTTAAATTAACTGAGATATTTGTTGGCAAATAGGATTTTTTTTTTCAAACAAAGGCAACAGCATCACATTTCTGGCTTACAAAATATTTGATGTTTTAAGCTCAACAGCATTAAACCAGTTAACACTTCTGCCTTGGCTTTCCTTTTCTTGCTTTTTCACTGTTTTACAAGTAGATTTCATTCCTTGTGGTTTAGGAGAAAAGACAGAAAATGTGACATAAATGCAAATTGAAGACTGAAGTGATAAAAAAAATCAATAAAAATCAAACTAGACTTTTATTGCTATTAAAAGAACCCTCACATTTCTCTGATTTCTCATAACCTCTTGGGATCTGGGAACTTTTACAGCATTTTTGGGTAGACACTACAACTGCTTCTTAATACATTTTTTTTAAAGAACCCTTGATATATGTAGTGACACACAGCTGAAACCTTGTATAGTAGAATATCAATAGCTTGAATAATACTCATTTTAACTGAGATTTTAGACAGTAGAAGAGCTACAGTGCCAGGGAATGGGAAAGACATTTTATTTCCATGTGTCTGGGCTAAATAAAGCTCCCCGTTCACCTGGCAGGCAGTCTGAGAGCTCTCTGCCAGTGCTGGGACAGCGTGCAGGAGATTTCTGCTATAAAATAATGTGTTTGAATTGCACACCAAGCCCACCCTGGGGGCTGGGGGGAGCTGCCAACCCACTGCTGCCACTCGGGCAGTGTCTGTCTGTCTGTCTGTCTGTCTGTCTGTCCTGAGGACACAGCACAAACTGCAGGTCAGGTGTCAGCCTCAGCCTTTCTTCCCCACGAGTGTTCTTGCAGGGCTCCTGTCCAGCTGCAGGGTCTGGCTCTCCACCAGGGTTTCTGCACGTGCCGGGAGGAGACCAATGCTCACTGCTGAGAGAGGGGCAAAAAATCTCCTTTCTGGACCTCACAGTCAGGATTTCTCCTGGCTCAGACAGAGGCTACACAAGGGTTTAAATCAACATCTAACACCAAAGATTTTTAGGTTTGAAAGCCTTTTTGGAGGCCTCTTTTTGCCTCTGTGGTGAGAAATGAAGACATATTGATGGCTTGTTCTCTTAGGTATTTTGAAAATGAATATTGTAATTCCAAATCTGCCTACTTAACCATAACCAATTTCTTTCTCATTTTTTTAATATTTACTTTTAAACTGCTGAATTTTTATGTTTTTTTAAACATTATTTTCTACAATAGAGAAGAAACAATGCATAAAATCCTACAGATTATTAAGATTCCAAAGCAGGATTAGAGAGCACTTGAGTGATACACTGATACACCTTTCCCTCTGATATCTGTCAGATATAGAGAGCTTACTGGGGATCTTCCCTCCCACTCCCCTTAACAGGCCCTTAAGAACCTGGATTTATTGTGACATGCTTCCATCATCTTTTCTTCTTAATGCTCTGGGATTCAACTCTTCTAGTTCTCCTGTGCAAAACCTTAGTGGTTCAGCCCTTGAAGTCACTGAGCTCATTGCATACTGCCAAAGAAAGGTGAGATGGGAAGCATTTCTACCTCATTACTATGTGGAATACTGGATGGTAAAATATTCTTTTAAAACCCGTGCTTAATGTAATCACAAATTTACTCAAAATCACTTGAAACTAATTTAAGTGAGAGATGTCACAAGCTGAAATGTCATTTGTCACAAGTTAATGCCATGCTATTTCTGGAGAAAACAAATTTAGTAAATAGCCTGATTAAAAAGGATTTGTGAGAATGTAAATAAATGAAGTTCAATGAAATCAGCTATGTTTTATATCCAGGCACTGAGATTTCTCTAGGGCAGGAAGAAAAAGTATCAGCCTCATGGAGAACAAAACCAGAAATTTTCTTCAAGCAAAGAAAGAATATGAGGTGCACCTGAACAGACTAATTAATTCTCTAGATCTGTTTTTTTTCAGAACAAATCTACACTTCAGGTATCTGTAGAAATGGCCAGCAAATAGGAGCCATGTTAGCAAAATCCCAAGTGGAAAGAGCCAGCAAGGGAGTTCCAGAGGCCGCTGTTCCTCACAGCCAATTAAGTTTTCTCAGGGGGATGGACTACATCTGAGAATCAGGTTCTTTGAGGATAAATAGTTTTTTGACTTTTTCTTCTTAATAGAGAGACCCACTTTCACTGAACAATTTTTGTATCTAAAATTTTCATAAAGAAAAAGGATTAAAAATAATCAGGGATATGTCAACAAAAACCTAATTCTCATTTTCCTATGCTCTTCTCAAGGGAAGAAAAAAATAATCATCTAGTTTTAACTACAAGTTGTAATCCTTTTATTCCTGTTGTGAAGAACCCAAGTTGCTTGTGGCTGCGGAAAAAATTCCACTCAAAGGGACTGATCAAGTGCTTGCATTAGCAAACAGCAGAGTTTCACCAACTCTAGCTGGTACAAACTGACAAAGTGGTAGCAATGGAATTGACAAGTTTAAATTATTTCCATGAAAGTTGGATCTGCAGGGGACTGCAGATATCCACTGCAGATATGTGGAAGATATCTGCCCACATCACTTCCCAAAGAACAGATTTCAATGAATTCCCAGTAGTGTGCCTGATAAATTTCACCTTTTATTTTTGCTTATCACTGGGGAGGATAGAGTTTCTCAAACATATCCATTATTCAGATTTCTACATTGATTTTTTTTTGTTTCAGATATTAAGCCTGCAGATTATTATGAGCCATTTGAGCTATGTTATCATTTTCTTCCAAGGGTCAGGGGAATCACATTGTACTGTTTCCACTCTCCTTCTTGGGGCATTAGCTTAAAATCCATCACCCACATGCGTGGCTCTGAAATTCTCTTTTTGTGGTTGTTCATGCTAGCAAAACTTGAAAGGTGTGGTGTTACTGGGTGAGGTGTTACTACAAGGTGAGGTTCCTGTAGATAAAAGTAGGGTGAAGTCCTTAAATACATAAGGTGTATTTTATCTCTTGAATAAAGAAAAAGATACATATCCTTTTCCTCAAGGATTTAGAATCGTGGGACATATTCTGTCCTATCTGAGCTTAGGTCATGCAGAACCATAGCCTGGGTTTGTACAATCACATCTGCAGTCATTAGTAGAGAGATATTCAGATTTTTACTCAAATGTCTATGGATTTTTCTTCACCCAGCTTTGTTCTACCCTGTAACAATCAGTAAGTTCCCAAGTATGCAGTCAACACAAGAAAAAATTCTCAGAGCATAGCAACAGAGATGTTATGAATTACTTCCATTTAGCAGACATGCAGCTCCATCTTGGAGCAGAAAGAGATGCTGCAACTCTCCTTATCCTGCCACTGGGTGAAATCTGATTTTGTTGCTGCTTCTGTCATAGAAAGATGAAAGAAAGGCAGAGAATGACCAGAAGGGAGTGGCTGGTGGCTGGCTTCCTTCACTGGAAAGGTACCAAGGGCTATTACATTGGGTGAGTGTTGGACGGAGTGCTGATCCTCAGAGCAGGCCCAAAGCTACACTGATATGTGATAATAAGAATGATAATAATAATAATAATAATAATACCAAACATAAAACCCCCCAAATTCCACTAAATTATAAAAATCCACAAAAAATGCTGCCACCGGAAGTTGGAGGCAGAAATCAATACCAACATCTTCAAAATAAATAAAATAAACCGTGACAAACAGCTCTGCACAGACATTGAAGGGAACAGGCAAGGACGTGCCAGCTCACATTGCTCATGCAGTGGCTGCAGATGCAGGGAAGCACAGGAGAACCAGCCCCAGACAGCAGCCAGGCTCACACAGTCACCCTAATCCCTTTGGGGACAGTCCCAGGCAGGGCAGCCCCTCGTCCAGCTCAGCAGATCACTTCTGCTACCCCGGGGCTGGGCCCTTCCCCAGTTCCTCGGCAGGTTTGCATCTGCAGTTGGGAAGTTTCCTGTCTGGAGCCAGGCTGTGAGGTGGCACAGGGCTTTCCTGGTGGGTGGTGCAGGCTCTGAGCTCCTGGGGCAGCCCTGGGTGTGGGTGAGGGGCACAGCAGCTGCCCTGGGTGCGTGGGGAGGAGCACCAGGAGCTGCTCTGCATCTGCTCCAGCACTGACCAGGGATTGCTGCTCTGCATTCACACCCTGCTCTCCTCAGATTAATCAGCTCCTGCAGCTGACATCCCTGGGCTGCTGCACTGAATAGGAAACTATTTGCTTTTTCCTATTCCTTCGCAAAAAGCTCCATCACTGTGGTCTTGCCCAGGGTGCCTTCCTACAGCATAACTGATTCCTCCCTGCCTTGTGAATTACCCCTGCGTGTTTATGCCACTAGCAAATTTTAGAAATTATGTATACAATGTTGATGTTCTTTCCCTTGGATAGAAGTTAGGTGAGATTTCCCAGCTCCTGCCCTCCTGGTGGAGGCAGAGAAGTGACAGATATGATTCCTTTCCCTCCCATGGCACAGGTGGAGTGTGCTTCCAAACATCCCAGCATATACTGGGAAATATAAGGTGTCCTGATGGAGCACAAGGAAATCTGAGCATCAGATAAATTAAAGTCACATTATCTAACACATCACATGAATCTATCCACTGAGAAATTAATGTAATATGCTCTGATTTTAGCAACTAAAGGGACACTGGTTTGAAATGTCTTTTGTCATTGGCACATTGCTTCCAGCCCTGCACACAGTTGCCTGCACTTCCCACCCTTATGCAAAAAAGGACCTGGATATGTCAGTGAAAGATGGCTGGTGACTACAGCACCCAAGATAGACATAAAAAGATTAATATTCTAAGCTGTCCTGGCATCTGAACACCTCAAAACACAGGAAAAAACTGTTTTAGTGTGAGGGTACATGAGGACTGGAACAGGTTGCAAAGAGAGGTTATGGAATCTCCATCCCTGCTGATGACTACAAAAAAACTGGACATGGCTGTGGACAATCTGCCCTGGCTGTCCCTACTTTGATCATGGGGTTTGAATTAGATGACCTCCAACCTCAGCAATGCTGTGATTCTATAAAAATATGTTTAAAGTAATTCCAGAGATGTAGGATGTGCTGAGTGACATCCAGCTGCTCCTCTAGAGAAATGCTGGTACCCTGCAGGCCCTGTTTCCCCTCAGCTCACTGCCCAGAGACCCCTGGTATCCTAAAGCAGCCCAAATGACACCTCTGTGTGTGCAGGGCTCAGCTACACACACTTCCCAGCCTCCCTCAGTTAGCTTTGAAAGCAGATTGCTAAAGAATCCCACAGGAACTTGATGGAGCTCTGAGTATAAGAGCCCACTTGGGCTGTGATGTGAGGGTTGAGGAGGCTCTTATCAAATAGATTTGGCAAATCTAATTACTGATACTACTACTAATAGCAGACTGACTCTTGGTAGTTTTTGGATTTGTTTCCTCAGCAACTGAAATTTGCAAAAACATTTATTTAATGAATGAACTGGGGATTAGCCTGAAAAAAAAAAAGTTCTGTCCATTTTTCAGGAAAGATTTAAATAAGTTTCATAGGATATATTCATAAACCTTCTAAGTCACATCACCCAATTTTTACAAATTCATGTGGGCTTAAACTTTTACTCAAAATGCCATTGTAAGCAAATATTTCAGATTTAATGTAGGAAGCAATTACTTTTGAAAAAAGCTCCACTGTGCTGAGTCCTGATTCCTTACAATTCAAACAAGAGAAACAAAGCCTTGAAGTCAGAGAATTGAATGCAAAGAGCTCGGATGTTGAATCTCAGTGGTCAGTAAATACCATCCCTAAAGAAGTGATATACAGCCAGTGAATCAGCCTTCTTTTTCCATTTTCCCTCAGACTTCATGCTTCAATGTCCCTAATTATCCTCATACTGAATAACTTCAAGAAAACGTCGATCTGTTCACCAGAAGTCCACAAATAGAAGGGAAAATAAAGTCTCATTTTCAAAAATAAAAGTTATATATTGTACCAAACTCTGCAAGACAGCTAATACCAAAGGCAGCAGAGAGAATTCAAGGTTTGGTGGAACAATAGGGAAATAGGGGTAAAACTATATTTAACTATATTTATATTCACAGCCTCCTACAACCTGGGAGAAATAATCACTTGTGATAAGGAGAGTAGGCACTGATATCATGGCCTCCTGTTATCCTACTCCAGGTAAGGTAAATGGCAGGCACTGAACACAGCTTGGGTGGGCATAATTTTAGTGCTGCAGACAATGAACTGCAGCCTAATCTTTGACATACTCCTGCAAACCCCAGCCCCACTGCTGGGCTGGGGAGCAGGTGCCCAGTGTATTTGCAGCAGTTTTCTGCTGGGAGAGCTGCACACACCATTCCCACACTGCTGCATTAGCCCATGATTAAGTGTAAATGGCTGTAAGTACTCCAGAAGTTTACAATATATCAAATTTTCTAAATTCTCTGTGGTTAGGCATGAGTGGGATTCTATTAATATTTTAAATCATGCAGGAAAGTATAAAACAGACTCATACAAACCCTCTTTAAAACTGAGGGCTCCTGGGTAGAGGGATAATTCTTGCACGGTGTAACAGTGTCTACATGGCTGATTTTCTAGTATATAGCTGTTCTTGTATGAAAGGATCCTGGAGCTTAAAACCAGCAAGATATTTCCCATAATGTTCCCCTTTCTTTTTACTCAGCAGCTGTTTAATGGAAAACATCACCAGTACAACAAGAAAATGTGAATAGGGGAACACCTTCAATAGTTCAGACCAAAGCCTAGCAGCCACCCTCTGGTGATGGCTAAAGGGACATGACCAGTGAAGACTATAAAAGTAGACCACACCTGTCCCTTAACCTCCAGCCATTTTCAGCTCAGGGATCTTCTGGAGGCAATTTATTTTGAACCTGTCTGAAAGGAAACCTCTCTAACTCTAGAAACCAATAGAAATTCTCGCTAGAATGAAAACTAACGAAGCTGATGTAGTTCAAAGCTTTCAAATATATATCCGTGGCATCAGGCATGGCCTGTTACAGTAATGCCCATAAATAAGTGTTACAAGGTTTCCTTTGGAAAGTCCACTGACCCAAAGGAAAACCCTAGAGACAGCTCCAGAAAACCCCTCCCCAAAACAAAAATCCAAACCAAAAGCCAAGACCAAAGCCAAACAAACAAACTAGTCTTAAACTCTTAATATATGAGTTCAAAGGGGTGAACATAAATATCTGTAAATCTGTGCTCTACTTAGTGCAGCCATGCATCAGAGGGCAGACAAAAAAGCTTGCTCCTTCCCCTGTGAATATTCATCCATAAAATAAATGCCTTTGCTACCTGGGAGCACTGTTTTGTCCCCATGGTCTTGCAAGATTAGCAAGAAAACGAATTCTGTTTAATTTCTGCAGCTGCTGCTCCATCTTGGGGAAGGGGTTCTGCTTGCTGTCAAGGCTGCAGCTAGAAAGCCTTTATCTCTAAGAGATATTTTTATTATTTTTATTTTTATTTTTTCTTTAAATGTCAGCACACTTGCCAAAAGGCATTACTGTTGCAGAAAACTCATCTTTAATATCTGCATCTTATTCCTAAAACAGTTTAGCTTTTTATTGCCACTGTTTATAGAAAGCCTACAGTAATATAAATGGCATTCATAAAAGTTGCCAGGTTTTTAGCAGCATGCTGTGCCTTCACAGCAGTTCAACAATTCTGCTGCCACAAAATAGTATCCAATTGCAGTATCTACTGGCAGAAGCACAAATTGTTCTCTTAGGTTGGACATTGCTGGAATAAGATCGCATTTGCTAACACCTTTTTTTGCTATTGTTTTCTGTTTTCTGGCAGGATGAAATGTTTCTCTTTCTTTTGACACATAAAAAGGAAGGATCAGGGAGTTGTTTGGGTTTGTGCCCTGTAAAGAGAATTATTTTTTTCTTCTTATGATATGAGGCTTAATTGTATTTCTCTGCTTGATGCTTATATTAGAAATTCAGCTTCCCAAACAGCATTTCTCCATGGAAAGTATGTAATGTGTCTAGAGAAATCTGAACTTCTCTTATTACATGATGCCAAGATTTTGAACAAAAGTACTTTCTCTCAAGCTCTATAAGGGGCTGCCTCTAAATCAGGATTAAGCCCTTTTTCTCTATAAGCCAAACCATATCTAAAGAGGCTACAGTTCTGCAAATGTCAGGTGAGAGAGGAACACTGATAAACCCCTGTCCCAGGAGCAAATGCCCAGACTAGAAAAGAACATCAGCTTTGACCTGGAGGATGCCCTTTACTGTGCACATTATGAAACCACAGCCGGACATCCAAAACCTGGAAAACTTCCCTTTGCCAGTGCTGAATAAAGACCACGTCCCTTGCCTGTCTCATGCCCAGTACTCCTTTGTCTCTAAGCAGTACACTGTGGTCTCTCACGTGTATTCTGTGGATATCATAACTGAGTCCATGACACAAAGGTAACCCCTGGTCAGTTTTGTCTGGGTCTTACCACAAAGCTTTTGAAAACATTCTGTCAGAGTTAGAGCTTTTGTGCATTTCTGACCTCTCTCCCTCTTTCAAGAAAAAGCACCACCCCTAAAGCTTACCAAACCACAGCTGTGATCCATGCAAGCAGCCAGAAATGTCCCATTTGAATACAGCAATTGCAAGCTGAACTGAGTGTTCCATTTGGGACCAAGATTAGGTCCTAAATTGGGAAAAGATCTCAGTACTTTAGAAAGGATGTGAGTTTTTCCCTGATTCACACTCTGTTTATGATGGCCTGCCTGGCATCTGGCTGCAGTGCAGAATTTCAAATTTGTTTTTCCTCCAGGGAGTCAGAGTACTAATCTACAGTAACACAGGCTGCAGGAATCTAATCATTGTACCATGACCCCAAATGATCTTGTTATGCATTCTGCTTCTGCCCAGTCTATCTTGTGGATTGACAAAAGTTTCTGCAGTCTGAAGATAAGGAATGTGGTCTCATCCATTTATTCTGACTTTACTAGCCTGGAGACAGCAATATATTCCAGTCATTCAGATGAGAGACTTGCTGATGAGCACGTGGGAATAAATGGGAACCAGTGAATTATGTGCACAGCCACAATGTGGCTTTAGTGAAGAGTAAAGCACACCTCCAGAGATGTGCTGCTGACAGAATCACAGAGGTGAAGATGGGAGCATCAAGCTTCTTGGGACATTTTGGAGTTAAATAACAAATGCAGTACTATCACTCTCAGGGAGATTTCCAATCAGATTGGAAAAATGCCCTGAAAGCAGAAGATGGTTTACCCACTGTTTCTGCTCCTTTGTTTCATGGCAGTTTCTTCCTGAGAACCTGGAGGAAACAAGCAAGTTGTGGGAAAAAGAGAAAGCTGCTTGCTCTGGTATCATCACCTTCCCTAAAATGATGGCTCTGCAGTGAATAGCAACATGTTTAGGCATGTTTCCTCTTCCGTGGCATCTCTATCCCAGGCTGGGGAAGACAATTCTACCACAGCTTTTATGGACACTACACTATGAGAGGCCTAAAGGAGGCAACAATCTGCCTTCATCTCTTTGGTTACTTAGCACTTCTTCACGTGTTTGATTCAGGTGATTGTATAGAAATATATATATGGCAATTATGTATGGACTTACTGCATAAAACTCAGCGAGGAATGAGAGGATGGTCAGAAATTAAACACGATAAATGCTTGGGAAATCATTCACCTCCCTTGTTTTAAGAGGAATTAACCTATTGCTCTCTGTAGCCCCAACAGGCCAGGCATGAAAAGCAACCACCTGTGCAACAGAACAGCTCCGTGCTCAGCTCATCGAAGTGACAGCAAGTGGTATCACTTACTTTGTGGATGTATGTCTCTCAAATATCATAGCAAGTCTTTCTCTATCTGCACAGCAATGCTTCTCACAGTAAGGCCCATTTAGGTAATTTCCAAAGTCGCAAAGATGAACAGTTTTCCTTTGGACTTCCCAGTACATTTTCATGTTGCTTCCCCAAAGACTCCTCACTGCACTCTGCCTTTTCCACTCTGTAATGTTCTCAGGAAAGCAAATCATCTGCCCTGCCCCACATATCTCCCTAACCTTATCCCATTTGCCCACAGGTCCACCAGGATACAGAAAAAAACAAGTAGGTGAAGCAGTCTTCAGCTTCACCAAGATACTCCAGGTAATCTAACATATCTTCCAGAGACAAGCCTAATACAGGATGAACTGAGTTACTTTGATTCTTGGTTGGTGCACTGCCAATGAAATAATTATCATTTAAAGGTTAATTAAAGAATCTGCCTTTGCAGGTTGTGAGGAAGGCACTTAACAGCAGGAACTGAGCTCAGGAGTTGTCGGTTTGTGTGCATAATACATAACCTTACAGGCACTAAAATGCAAACGTCTTCCAGACTCACTTTGATCTCACCCACAGCAGAGTAAATGCCATCCATCCCTGCATTCGGTGGAGCTGTTCTGAATTTGCATGTAATGTAGTACAGTAGGCCTAGGAAATAAAAATGCTTTGAAGAAATCCATTTCATCATGTCTTTTTATCTGCAGCCCCACACACAGCCTGCTCCTGACATACAAGGAGTTACACATTTAAGGTTTGCCAAACTTACCAGTCACTCAGCACTGAAAAATGTGTTTCTTAGTGATGTTCAGCTCTCCAGACCTGGTCAATGACTGGAGGAGTGAAGTATGACATCTCAGAACAATGGTCTTTACCCAGTTGCTGCTGCCAGGAGTAAACTGCTTCCCCAGCCAGCCAGGGCTCTCCTCAGCCCTCAGTGCCATGGTGGAGCTGTGCTTCCTGCCCACAGGATTTCATTTTATCCCCCCACTGATATACATCTTTGGAAGGCCTCTCTACACTACACCAAGGACAGCATTTTTCAAAGCACTTTTTGCTTGGCCTACAAAACTTCAAGTCCTAAGTCCTGTGTGGCTCAAAGGTTTGCTCCATCCTCATTACACAGTTAGACCTTAAGCGTTTTGACCCTTTTGTTTTGAGATGTTCTACTGGAACAATCAAGTACCCGTGATGATCATGGTTATTTCAGCTCACCTAGTTTATGTACAACCAAGAGTAATTTACGTCCCCACCTCTGTTTTGTTTTTCTTAAAAGCTATTGGTTTGATGAAAGAGATATAATGATGACAGTGGCATACATCAGTTCTTCCTTATTTACATCAAGATTAAAGTAACATCATTTTAGGATGTGCATGTATTTCACACTGAGAGCAGGGAAGCAGTTACCGAAAATCCAGAATATGACAAACCTGCCAAGGGTGGAGAGAGAGATTCAACAGACAGTTTGAGAGTTGGAATAAGGGCTTGCCTGAGCAGTTTGTACCCATCTGACACCCCACTGACAATGCTTTTAACAAGCACGCTCCTGCATGCTTTTCTACCAGCTCTTCCCACTGCACCCACACTCAGAGTATCATTCAAGGTTTTTGCCAATCATGTTCTGAACAGAGGATGGGAGCTGATGTGCAGGTGCAGAGTTTTGCATCAGATGCCAGTGTCACCCCTCGCACCGATGGCAGCTTGCAAATAGGAAATAATTAGCTGAAAACACTGTGGAACAGGGCAACACCAGCAATCCCAATGTGCAGCCCGTGTGTGAAGGGGAGAAGGGGGACCTGGTGAGAAAGCAGAGCTGTTAAGGCATAAGGGAAATAATGTCAATTAAGGGAAGAACAAATTACATAAAGGGAATCCCAAGAGTCAGTATGAAATAAGGAAGACGGGAGAAAAAGCAGCAGGCAAGGACGGGTGCCAAACAAAATGGAAATACAGAGACGACTTTTAGGAGGCATCCCTAGGGCAGCCACTCAGGGCTTTTCCCTGCTTAACTTCCACTCTGTGTCCTTCAGCTTGGTTTTCTTTGCACACAGTCCATTTGATGTCCAGCATGCTGAAGGCAAGAACTTTTAAAAGAAATGTTGCCAATTTGGGAACAAAGAAGTGACTCTAATGAGATACCTGAGATATATTTTTACAAAGTCAAACCTCAAAAGGTTTTATTTATGGGATGAAGAGCAGACAGGACAGATGTGAAAGAGGAAAAATCATAAACAACAACAAAAAGAAAACAATCTAGATGGAACCACACATTAAAAGATATGTGGTATAATTAGACACATATTTTTAAAAACAGGACAGCCTGTATCTTTCTGATAAATAGCTACTGTCTATTGGGAAAGACTTTCCTGTAACAGCTACCTACTATTTCCTTATTCTTATTTTCCTATTGGGAAGCAGCGTTAAGGATGTGATGCCCTTATATTTAGCAAACATTTAACCAAAGATGTTTAATCATTTAAGAAAAAGCATCATAAATATAATGCTTTGTGTATGAGAATCATCAGGGAGTAATTAGAACTCTTAATGCCTATAGAATAAATATGACATCCTCCTGTTTCAGAATCACTCTCTAACTCTCCCACAGAGCAGAAATACAGGGGAAGCAATTAAGCAAGCAAAAAAAAAAGAAAATAATTGAAAAAGGTACATTGAGGGGAAACACTTCTGAAGTTCAATCCACACATTTCAATGTACTTTGTGACTCTGAGATCCCCTAGCGTGCAATAGACCTTTTAACATAATTGATCTTATTTCAGTTAAAGTATTCTACTTGGACATCTTTTGACAATAAACAGATTTAGTCTGTGTTTGTCAGAGTTATCTCAGCTGGTCTAAGAAAACTTAGAGATGTTCATAAGGCTTTAGTTGTTTACTGCAATAATAGTCTTGGTGTGCAAACAATTAGGTGCTCATCAGAAGTAACTGGAAAAAACACCAAGCTACAAAGCAGAGATAAGGTGTGCCTGAGACTTAAATAAAGAGAAAAATGAGTCATTCCACTTTCATTCACCATGACCAGTAATGTAATTTCTTGTCTCTTGCTGATTTTTAAAGAGAAATTTTACAAGATCAGATGAAGTTTTCAATAAAAACAAAGCCAACCACATTTCATCTGGAAAAGGGCACAAAAGTGGGTGATTTCTCCAAACTGTCCTCTCTTATTTCATAAAATGTAATTAGAAAGCCAAGTTTCATAGCCCAATTTTTAAAAGGCACTGTCAACATTCCCCCAGGATTTCTTAAAATCATTTTGGATAAAAAGAGACTATTCTTGCGCAGGTCACAGAACAAGATGGCCTTTTCACACAGATTCAGTGCATTTCAGATCTCCTTGCCAGTGTGACAAAGTAACATTACACACACATCACATCCTGTGCATCACTACAACACACTGTGAGCCAGCTATGCAAACAGATTATTGGCTGTTACCACACATTTCTTTCTTCACAAAGAATTTCTTTCTTTACAAATAATTCAGGAAGTGAATGCTTTGAAGTCGTAGACAGAACATCAAAATGTACCATAGAAAAACTATAGCATTTTTCAGTTCTGCACATTATATTTTTGCAATCTTTACATTAAAATATAAACATAAAAGACTGAGTGCAAATATATTCTTTTTATAGATGAAAGTGAATTGACAACCTCATTATTTTTCTTTAAAAATGGATAATACCAGTTGCTTCTAAAGGGATCAACAGCATAACCCTTTTCAAGAACTAAGTATGGAATCCTGAAAATTACTTCAAGCTAGATGAAACCAAGGTGTCCTACACCTATAAACAGCCACATTTGTCAGAAAAATAATCAGTGTGTTTCTTCTTTTATGAAGAAAATGGGATGTATTTGATCTTCACAATTAGGTATGAGATTAGTTAATTAAAAAAGGGGATGCAGAGAACCAGTGGTGAGGGGTCTTCTCCCTGCTGTAGCCATAGACAAATCACTCATCTCTTTGTGTCTTAGTTCCCCAGTAGCAAAAGGCTGCTGTGAGGTTAAAGCTCTTAAAAACCTGGATTCCTGCTTGTTTGCTACAGTAGACATCCATATTCTTCCAGAGCCTTTAGCAGACCCTTTCCCATTGAGCAGGAGAGACTATGACATGGACAATTGGACATTTCAAATAATTTCTCATCTCCCTGCAGCCTGATAAGATTTGTTTGATCCTCCCATTCCAGATCTTTAATTTGATGTGCCTGCCTGTTCTTTATATTGATGAAAGCAAGAGGAGTTTCAAAGGAAAAATGAAAAAACAAATAGAATAAAGTTTTGCCAATCACCCTCCCTACTTTGTAGGAATCTAATTTGTGGCTAAACCTGGTGAGATCCCCACTGAAGAAAATAAAAAATGGTACCTTCTTCTTTTATCTGTGGTGAGATAGAGTGTGGTCTCTGTATCAGGGAGATTATTTTCTTCAAGTAATCCCTTCACATGGATTCAGCAGACTCAGTAACCCAGTGTTTGCATTTTGCCCTCTCTGACTAAGCAGAGACTGAGCCAAGCTAATGTGCAGTGCTCTGTACTGATGCTAATTTACAGATCTGGTCTAAGAATGAAAGGTTCATTAGAAGGGATCATTAACTAATTACCACCATGCTTTAATATAATGCAATGCAGAAAATGGAAAGAATCTATCTGGATCGTTTAATGTAATAATTAACATTCCAGAAGTAACAAACTTCATGTTATTTAAATTCACTGATGATTTAAATTTAGGAGAAGCTGCAAACACCCCTCAAGACAGAAATAACAAAGAGTTCTGTGAAGAAGAGCTAAAGAAAGTACAAAGAGATTCAGCTCAAGAAATCATGTCACATGCTGGTATTACACAGAGGAAACTCATCCACCATGCAGAGAGATAGAAGGAAGGAACAATAGGAGTATTCAGCATTACAGGAGGGTGACCATCCAGCTGAATCCACAGCCCTACATTGTTACAGTGTTTGGGTTCAGGGAAACCTCAGGGTGCAGAGCACGCACAAATGCTTGCCACAAAAACCAGCATCTTCCACTTAACCACCTGTGCCTTCCCCTGTGCCTTCTGCCTTTCTTTACTCCTCTGCTGTTTACTTCTTTTCTCTATTTCATCCTTATAACCTCATGCCCAGCAGTGCTGCATCTACTGAGAACAGCCTGGCAATGAGACAGCCTATAAAACTGCAGATCCAGCTGGTGACCCACTAAAACATTTGGTACCTGGGAATCTGTATAAACTTTCAGTCAATAAACCGCAGTCACAAGAGAAATCAGGTTATAACACACACTCACTCACACAAAAAAATACTCAGTTTTGGGTTTTCCTTTCCCTTTTCCAGAAAGGGAGTGGAAAAGGATACGAAAGCATTTGGGGGAAGAGAGTGAACATTTGCAATAACATTTTCAGTGTTTGCCCTATTTTGAACTCCAAAGCTACCATTGTGAATAGTTTTGAACATCTCAATCCTGCATTCCAATCACACTACTTTCTTTTTCTGAAAGGAAATAAAAGAAGGAAATTAATTTCACAGGCTGGTGATTTGACCCCAGCTCCATCCCTCTGCTCTGTTGTGACATGCTGTGTTAACAGCTAAAGCATTCTTGGGCATCTGGTGGTCAAGGGATCCAGGGTCCAGAAGCACTTGTTTCCTCAGAAAATATTACTGCTACTGTCTGTGCATGTGCTTGTCTAACCATTTTTTTAGCTCTTTGGCCTCTATCAACCAGATTTGACAGCAGGAGTTTGACATGAAAATAAACAGTAACCAGTTAAAGGAACAAGACTCTAATTATCTCACAAGAAAAAAAAAACAACCCAAAACCATAAAGAAATCCCAATCCCTCAAAACTGCACTGTGAATTCAAATGTTATTAGTTGATAGCTGGAAAGGAAAACAGATGTTGCAAATAGCCCATGTGCTGAAAAACACTTAATTAGAGCTTGAGTCTTACTTGGGACTCCAAAAGTTGTACACCAGAACGAAGCTCAAGGAAATGTGCCTTTATTATTTCTGCCCCTTGCTTGGCACACGTGGCAGTTCTGAGATCTGCACTGAGTTAGAGCTTGTTTGTGCTCATCAGCTCAGCTGGGGAAAAGCAAAGTCACTGTTCAAGCTTCATCAGTTGAGAAGCTCATTACTTCCCATTTCAAATAGATGCAGAGCATTTTGTCTCACATGTTTTCAAGAAAAAGAAAAAAAAAAAAAAAAATGGAAACAACCCCTCCAGCAGTTGTTTTAAGAATATTTCTGATGCGTTCTAAAATATGGACAAGTCTATAGCTCAGATCCTATAGATTTTGCTTGCAAGGGTAGGAGTCCTAGCACTTAGTTAACTTAGAAGAGGTCTACAGATGACTGCTACAGCTGTTTATTACACTGAAGCCTCAGATGCTTCTTTAGGCATTAATTTTTCAGTAACCCCTTACTGATCAAGCAGAATATTTTCCTAATCAACACATGGAGTTCTCTGGGCTATACCTTTCTTTCCCAGACTTGCAAGGCAAGCTGTACTCTGCTGAGGAAATTTCTCTCATCTTCTCTTCACCAGTGAGGATGATCTGTTCAATACCAAAGGAAAAAAGTTGACACAGGAGAGGATTCATCACATCTCCAGCTTCAGGGACCGCTGATGTGGACACTTACAATTTCACCAGCTGAGCTGATAATTCCTCTGCACTTTGCAATCACAGGGATTTTCTCAAAGCTAACTCAATATCTAGATATGTTTAGTGACATATTTCTTGGTCCAAAAATGACACAGCAAAGGCAATAATATTCCACTGTTACAAAAAAAAATAATAATAATACCAGGTATATTTTTTTGACACATGAGCTGTGATTTTCTTGTCCCTTTACAGCTTGAATTTTCAGTATCCTTCCAACAAATGATTTCCCAAATGGAAATTTTACAATGGTGTAGTTCTGAAAATACAGCCATAAATATTTTTTTCGTTAGAAAGATATCAGAGTTCAGGCACAATGTCACTTCCATTTATTTCATTTTGATAGGTAACTGATTACACCACCATCCTTCTAAATTAAATATCTCAATATACTTTCTGAGGGAAGGCTCTTTCCAGTCAGAAAAAGCTTTGCATGCCATCATTGACACTGTAGGTGGAAATTATGAAAGATAATCATATTTTATTAATCAGCTGCACTTTGTCACTGCACATACACCAGGGTTTAGCACAGGATTATTTTGGCTCTTTGCTTTGTGTATGTTTGGGGTGTGAGGTGGTATGTATTCTTCTGTTTTTCTTTTTTAGTTTTCCTTTTTGGTTAACGAGCAAGAAAATACAAATCCTTATTGCATTCTGAGTAGTGCTTAGTGAGAGACATAAAAAGAGAAAACATCTTTTAGCAAGAAGATTACACTGTAGCAAATCCTACAGAGTTTAATAACGGTTAGGATCCGTGGTTACGCAGCAAAATAAATTAGTTTGGAACCTCTGAAAGCTCCTTGACCCAAGACAGGTTTGGGGAAGGGAGCTGCTATATATAATTTTGAATAGAAGCATTTCTGGTATAACCAACCACAGTGTGACATTCATTGAATGATTCCTACACTTGTGTAATTGGCGTGGGAGCATAGATTTTGGGGGAATAGCTTTCACTTGCTTTTCCCCCGCAAAAAAATTCAGAAAGGTTAAGAATAGCAAATAGCCATCTCTTGATTTGAAGACATAAAGGACTGTATAATTGCTAGATGAAAACATAATTCCAAACTCTGTGTTCTGCCTGGGTGTGAGTTATCCAAACCCTCATCTGAAGCCATGCCTTTGATTTTGCTGCTTTCCTCAGCTCCATTTAATGTACCTTTGTACCTCCGACTACGAGACAGAGGTATGAAAGTTTTCAGTTACATCTGGTCTTTTGCACATATATTATGTACCATTAGTCCCTCATTAGACCGAATGACTTTTGCTTGAAGAGACTGCCTTTAAATAATTCAAAGTGGTGAAGCTACCACCATTCCCTCCCAGAGGGTTCATCCAGAAGAGACTCTGACAGGTTACAAAGTGTTGAAGAGCAATTGGAAGGACCAAAACAAGGCATGTCTTCCATTACCTGAAATCTAGTCCTCCTATAATCCACTGCAAGTGTTTTTTTCTAGTTGCTCACACAAAATAAAGACTGCATCGTTTACTCTGAGCTTTTCAGAGGGTCAGACCTGAATTGACTGATTTAACACAGTATTTCAATGGTTTTCCTCCAAATTCCATGGTGCAATGGGAAAATTTGGATACAGACACATTCCGGACAAAGACTGCACATTCAACTGTAAGACTGCATCAAAAGATTTGGCAATGCTGCCAAAATTACATGAGCCATGTGGATTTCCCATTGTTAGCCATTCTTTATGTACCTCAAAGGACTGGAACATAAAGTTGAGTAAGTAACAGTCCAAGGTCATCACAATGAGCAAAGGTCTCAAATTCAAAATATTAGCCCAAGATTTGATTCCTAGAAATGCTGGACTTTGCTTTGCCTGCCTTATTGCCAGCAAACTTGGAAATGCAGTAATCTTTATCCTATAGGAAATACTTGCCTTTCCAAGGCAAAAAAGCCTATGAAAGGTAGGCAACACACTCCAGATATAAGTCTTGAGTTTTACCTCCCTATTTGTGGACTCACAGTAAAATGATACCAAGAGAAGAAACTGAAAGAAAATATCAAATTCTGCAAAATTAAACCAACATCCTGGAACTTAAGATCAAATCCCATTTTGGGTCCCCCTCTTTCACAGTAGAAGAGATTAAATTCTTCAATTTCAAAATATCTGACTGCCATAAGGTTTAAAAACTCCAAAGTTAATAAGTAGAGAGGGCATTAACTGCTCAATAAAAGCTTCAGATTTCCTTGCTCCATCCCTCAAAGAAACATGCCATTTCCATACATTATTTATTGTGCTGCTGTTTCCTTGAGCAGCTTGAATTTGCTATCATTTCCCTCTTTATTCAAAGAGATTTTTAGTGCTTCTAAACTACCTATTTTGGCAGTGCTGCCATGGGTATTTGTAGGGCAGAGAGATCTCTGGATCCAGAGTTCTAGATCAGAAGGAAGAATTGCAGGCAGCAAAACACCACACATCCCTCAGGTCCCACTCAGGTTCACTGCTGCCTGGGGGAATGGGAATGACAACACAGGGGATCTTGTAGGTCTTCCATTTCCTGTCAAGTTATCCTGGTGGCAATGAAGAAGAAGAAGAAAAAGAGAGAAGATGGCTGAGGAGCTGCAAAGCCACTATTTTACCCAAGTTAATTTTCAACAAGCTAATTCAGAAATTTTCCCCTCTACCCCACTTATTTCACTGGCAGAGCTGGTGACTGATTTTGAAAGCAGCCTACAGCAGGCAGTTATACTCATCCATCAGCTTTAAGATCTTTTGAGCATGAATAAAAAAATAAAGAAAAAAAGAAAAAAGCATTTTAGTCTAAACCATAAAGAAAAAGCAAAGAAGATCATTAATTTTTTACAGAATCAAACACACTCAATTATGTTGCTTTTGTACAGGAAGGAGGAATTTCAGTATGAATTGATTTGAGGTGACTGCTTTGACAGAAAAGGGAAGGAAGGGAAGGATTTCAAACTTGGCTGTTTCCTACCATTTCCCCCCTCCCCACACACCCCCTTGATGCACTTAATCCTCTGCTGCAAAGAGTTTTAATAGTGAAGGGTCTGCAGTGCTAATACTGATAACTGAATAGTGCTGTGCCTATTTGTCAGTTTAATGATTATGTACATGAGAAAAATTGTTGCCTTCCTTCAGAGGCTGATGAGCTTTTCAACACATTATTACCAGAATAAATGTGAAAAGTAAAGTAAGAATTTTCAGTGGAGGGAGTAATTAAGCAACCTCATCACTGAATTTTAATTAGTGATACAAGGACTATTTCATTGCTCAGCTCTAAATGCGCTTTCTGATGAGGGCATAATACCTACATAGATTTTGTGTAGTGCTCCTTTTGGAAGACAGGGGAAGAGCTCAGGTTTGAAGCAAATAGGGTCATTCCCTCCCAGGTCAAAGGCCTGCCCAGCACTGGGGAACTTGCAGCAGTGGCATTATCAGGGTATATTGCCTTCTTTTTTTTTTTTT